>CM033476.1:2319907-2355948 GCA_019447015.1 Hymenochirus boettgeri | reverse complement strand
TTCACTATACACTGACGGTGCAGTAACCACCGTATTATTATCACTATATGGTTCGCTATACACTGACGGTGCAGTAACCACCGTATTATTATCACTATATGGTTCATATATGCCGTAAACAACACACGGTTATGTCACAAACTTACTGAGAAAACATTGTACCGGAGAAAAAACAGCCTTCAACCCAAACACACAAAGCACTATAGTGTACAATCGGACAGCACGTGTAATCGTATCTGCCTTGACACAGGATTCCAACACGCTGGATCTAATGAAGGAATCTGTCTGACTTGGCTACAGCACAAAAATAACAGATCTGCCAGGGGTGACCTGCTAAATTCTAAAACACCTGGAAAAAGGGCCAATGTTCTTGGAAACACAATAACCACAGGCAGAGACTCTAACGCCAACCACAAGAAAACTCCAAGTGCATTACAAATAACAGGTTACATGACCCATAACTCCTCAATGAAATCTTACACTGCAACACCTTAAGGACCCCACCAGAAAGCAGCAATTCCCCTGCTAGAACCTCTGTAACAGTGACCGACATCCCATATGTATATTATATATTAATGTATACATATCACTGACATCCCATATATATATTATATATTAATGTATACATATCACTGACATCCCATATCTATCACTGACATATCACTATATATAATATTTTACTTTATTATACATATCACTGACATCCCATATATATAATATTTATTAGTAATGTATACATATCACTGACATCCCATATATATCATATTATATATACTTAGTATCATATCACTGACATCCCATATATATCATATTATATATTAATGTATACATATCACTGACATCCCATATATATTATATATTAATGTATACATATCACTGACATCCCATATATATAATATTATATATTAATGTATATATCACTGACACTGTAAAGTTTTGTGCTGCTATTTATTGCAAAACTCTGTTCACTGTATCATTGGACAACCCACCAAACCCCCAGTAACTCAACCAGTTGTTCAAGGGAGGTTGGAAGTTGTGAGATACACATGCAATTTCCACAACGTGTGTGCCAACAGATAACATTGGTATCTGATCACGTTGGTATCTGATCACGTTGGTATCTGATCACGTTGGTATCTGATCATGTTGGTATCTGATCACATTGTATCTGTTGGCACACATGCTGTGGGAACCGCACACATGGTCCAGACTGATCCGCATACGTGGTACTGGGATTGGTTGGCCGTGCGTCTATACACAGTACGATCAGATTGGGTCCATCTAGATTAAGGGAGTCGACACCATCCGATGGAAATCTTCCGTCGTTCCCGATTGACCGTAATGTTGACTATGGTTGTTCATCGGCACTCCGGTTGGTCGTGAACTCAGAATTTACCTATTATCCTAAGTGTGTATGGCCACCTTAACGGGCCCGATCCACCTGGGTACAGGACAACTGTCCGATAACCCTTCCTATAATGTATTACACTGCGACCATATCTGTCTTAAATGTCCCTTAATATCGATTGGACAGAAAGTCTGGGACAGGCACTGGGACCCCAGACCATCAAGTAAGATGATTAGGCAATGAAACACATACCCCTTAGAATTGTACCTACCTCCTGGAAGGCTCAGTGGGCCACATCCCTTAAGCAAAGTCTCCTGGTCATCCATGTAGATCTTCTTCTTACACAGTCTCCACAATCCGAAATGTGCCACTTCACAGGACAGTTTGTCATCGTCCAGTTTGGGGCTCAGAACAGCCCAGTGGTCACTGGTCACAGCCGCTAACATAAGACAGATCCCCAGCAGGGCAATGCAGGACGTCACCTTGATCTTTATGGCTTTGAGTTCGCTCTTGGTGGACGGTTGGGTTAGAGCCTTCATGGTGGACAGACTGGATCCTACAGAGCTTGTCCTGTTCCCTTCTGCTGCTGCGGGGTTGTGATGTGAGAGGAGCAGCTCCTGGTTTGGGATGGGCTTGTGTGGACAGCTGTCCCTTTCTGTCACGGCATTGCTGGGACTTTATTAACGTTGTGGGACTGACTCCTCGTAGTCGGTGTTGCAAGAGGAACCGTCTTTATTTCATACTGGAGATTGCACAAGTTCCCAGTCATTAAATCCCAGATACGACCTGCCCTATCCAGTGTCCGGACACATTCCCCTTGGGTTTAGATAAATGTTTTTTCTTGGTTAATCTCCTTTCTTCATTGTCTTTCATTGTTGGACATTCCATAGGAACCCAATAGAGGAAATTGGCTGGTTGACCCCAGTTGACTGTATCTCAGGCAGTTACAGTAAATAAACAATATCAGGGCTTTGTCTGTGGGATTGCCCAGTTTATTATGTGCAGGGGAGAGGGGGGAGCTGCCCAGTGGATTGTGCTGGTAACATGAAGCCGTGGACTCCCATAAGTGTAAATCTATTTAAATCCAATATGGCGCATTCTCATTTTTATCCACGTGTGGTGGTTCCACTATCTTTTTATAGAAACGTGTCTGCTTAACATACTGGGTCCACCACAGGGCAGACACAGGTGGGACCCACCAGCTAAAAGATCAATCTCACTCATTCTACACAATCATATGCAATCAGTTGGTGTATGGTGAGAGTTGTAGTTGAGTTGATGGATATTCCTGACACAGTTTTGCTCATGACTAGTCAGTCATTGTCTATGGGAGCCCAGGAGCTTGCAATCTAATGCAATTTGTACAATAAACTTCCTGGAACACAGAATGGGGGCCCCAAACTTTATACTCCCCCCAGACAACCAGTGCGGATGAAGTAGATAGGGGGCCCCCATTAGGTTTTGCTCTGGGGCCAGTAATTTCTAGTTATTTGATACACAGATTTATATGAACTAATTGTCACGCTACATGAATCCCTATGGGTTACCGTGATATTATATCATATATATATTATATTTCTCCAAGTCACGCAGGGGAAGGGACAGGTCAATCTGTCCCTTGGGATAAGGGCCACAGGCATTTAATTTAATTACTCATGTAATGTGTGTGTAGAATCACTTCTGTGCCAGTGCCTATACGGTGTGTGGGTGCCCAGGGTGTTAGATACTCAGTATTGACTATACCACTACTTTTCCCAGAAAGTTGATTCTTTATCAAATTCAAAGAGAAAGATCTGATTGGTCGGATCTCCCCCCAGGCTCTGTACGGTGAGGGGCTGTAGATTCCTGTGTCTTTAAAATACAAAGTGCTGCAAATCCATCGCTGTGCCCTAAAATGTAGAAGCTCTGCCATTTGGTAATCCGATAATCTGTCCCAGGAGGCCGCATGCACGGATCCATTCCCCGAATACCCTCGTCCCATCCTGGCTCATTGCTGAAATACTCAACACAGATCACAACAGTTATTTATATTTATATGTGTCTCTCACAATGACTAATTTAACGTATTAACGTGTACAGTGTAAATAGGGATTTCAATGAGCCTCCCACATGGGGAGATGGGGGATTAGAGACCCAGTAATGGACCCAGCACCGCTCTATGGATCGCAGCCTAAATTCCATTAGAGAGTCTGCTGGTAAATACCACTGAATGGGGGGTCTAATATTATAGTATACTATAGTAATAATATAGTATATAATATACTATATATAGTATAGTATATAATATAGTATAGTAATAATATAGTATATAATATAGTATAGTATACGAGAATCTATATTAAGCAGTCACCCGTGAATTACCCGAGTGCTTCCTGTATTTCCCTGCCCCTCCCCATTTCTCTCTCCCTGTAATTAGTAATGTACGATCACAAAGCCCGTTCTCTGTGAACGCTACTACTGACGACTGACTGACTGCTGTCTGGTAAGGAGGACGAGCGCCGAGTAGATTAATGAATCACCGGCATGCGCCTCGCTCCTCCTTTATCGCACAGTCAGTCTGTAATAACCGCAAACCTCACCGATGAGAGAGCGATTTTATTGTCTTTTAGTTTGAGATAGAAATGGCATTTACCTATTTGTATGTACAAAAATGGGCCTATGTTATCTACATTTCCACTCATAACAGGGGAGGGGGTAGACAGAGTGTCTGTGCCTGGAATTGTTCTTTTTTTGACCTTAATGTATTATATGGAATAATAGCTATACCTCAGAAGTAATAATAAGTCTATATCTAGTAATATCGTATCGTAATGCTCGTAAATATCGTCTCGTCACGTCATCCCTCTCATGGCTAATACGCTCCACGTCCCGTGTCACTCGCCTGCTATTCCTCGTCTCGCTCATCGTCTGTCGCCGTCCTCTCTCTCTCCCTCGGGCTCCTACGCTCCCTCCCCGCCTCCTCTCCGGCTCTTTCTCGTCATCGTCTACTTCGTCTCGTCCGTCTCTCTCTCCTCCGGCTCCCCCCGCTCCCCTCCCGCCTTCATCTGGACCTTCTCTCGTCTCGTCTCTTCGTCCTCACGTCACCTCCTCGTCATCTCCCGTCTCTCCTACTTCTCCGGGCTCCTACCTACTCCCTCCAGCCTACCCCCTCCGGCTACGTCTCCTCGTCTCTTCTCGTCTCGTCGCGTACCGTCTCTCCTCTCTCCGGGCTCCTGCCGCTCCACTCCAGCCCTCCTCTCGGCTTTCTCTCGTCCGTATCTCGTCTCGTCTCTCTTCTCGTCCCGTCTCTCCTCTCTCCGGGCTCCTCCGGACTCCCTCCCCGCCTCCTCTCCTTCTCTTCTCTCTTCTCCACGTCTCGCTTCTCGGTCTCTCGTCCATGTTCCCGTCCTCTCCTCTCTCGGGGCTCCCCTCCAGTTCTCCCTCCCCCTCTCCTCTCCATCGCGCTTCAGACTTTCCTCTCGTCTCGTCTCTCGTCTCCTTCTCTCGTCTCCGTCCGTCTCTCCGCTCTCCACGGGCCTCCTCGCTCCCTACCTCCTCCTCTCCTCGCCGGCTCCTTCCCTTCACCTCGTAGTTCCCCTTGCTCTATAAAAACCCTCAGCCTAACGGCCTGGGTGTTTTTTATATGGTCAGTACTCCATCGGTGGCGTAATCTCCTTATATTACACTGTAGGTAGCGTATAACCCTTATATATTATATACTAGCTGATATACTAACTGTCTACTTATGATAAACTAGACTATATTATATCTATATTATAAACTAAACTATATTATATCTATATACTATACTATATTAGAATACTTTTATATACTAATACTATATTATACTTACTGGGCCCTAAAAAAATACTATATTATTACTAGATTATATTTATACTATATAGTATATTAATATAGCTATACTATATTATTACTATACTCATATACTAAAAATATTATATACCTAATAACTATATTACTATAACTATACTATATTATTCTATAGGACTTACTATACTATATATATACTATACTAAGTATATCTAGTTTAATTACGCTACCTACAGTGTAATATAAGGAGATTACGCCACCGAGGAGTTCCCTGACCATATAAAAACACAAGGCCGTTAGGCTGAGTGTTTTTATAGAGGTCAGGGAACTCCGAGGTGAAGTAATATCCGTATATTATTCTGTAGGTAGCGTATTATCCCTTATATATTATATACTTTCATATACTATATAATATCCTTATATTATTCTGTAGGTAGCGTATTATTCCATATAATACATAAGGTCAAAAAAAGAAAAATCCAGCACAGACACTCTGTCTCCCACCCCCTCCCTGTATGAGTAATGTAGATAACAAGCCCCTTTTTGTACATACAAATAGTTAACTCTCATACAGGGAGGGGTGGAAGACAGGGAGTGTCTGTGCTGATTTTTCTTTTTGACCTTAAGGTATTATACGGGTGGAATAATACGCTACCCTACAAATAATATACGATATGAATATAGACAGTATAAGTATATAGTATATGAAAGTATATAATAATATTGGTATAGAGTAGGCGCTCCTACAATTACATGATACGGATATTACTTTCCCTCGGAGTTCCCTGCCCTATACAAACACTCACCTAACGGCCTTTGGGTTTTTATTGCATGGAACTCCTCGGTGCGGTAATCTTCCTTATATTAGAACCTGTAGGGGTAGCGTTGTCCCTTATATATAGATGACTGATTATATACTTTATACTAATATGATATAGCTATACTATGATTATTTAGGCTGATATTAAGACTATATATATTTATACAATATACTAGACTATATTATATCCTACATTATATACTATACTAATTATATACTATACTATATTTATATACTCTATACTCTATTATATATTATACTATATTATATTAGATACTATACGATATTATTACTATACTTATCCTAATTAGATCTATACTATCTTATAATACTATACATACTAATATAGACTGATAGTTATGACTCTAACTATCTTATTCCTCTCACTCTATCGTATGCTCTGCATATCCTATTTATTCTATAGTATAACTATAAATTAGACCCCCATTCAGTGTTTTACCAGCAGACTCTCTAATGACGAGTTTAGGCTTCATCCATAGACGTGGCCTGGTCCATTCCTGGGTCTCTAATCCCCCATCCCCCATGTGGGAGCTCATTGAAATCCCTATTTACACCTGTACACGTTAATACGTTAATTAAGTCATTGTGAGAGACGACATATAATATACAATAACTGTTGGTGATCGGTGGTGTGAGTATTCCGCAATACCAGGATTGGACGAGGGTATTCGGGCAATGGATCCGTCATGCGTCCTCGTCTGGGACAGATTATGCGGATTACCAATGGCAATAGCTTCTATCCTTAGGCACAGCGGATGGATTGCGCACTTTGTAAATTGTAAAACCCAGAATCTACAGCCCCTCCAGTACCGACCTGGGGGAGATCCTACCAAGTCAATCCAGTAATGTAGATAACAAGCCCCTTTTTGTACATACAAATAGTTAACTGCCATTTCTATCTCAAACTAAAAGACAATAAACATCGTCTCTCACTCGGTGAGGTTGCGGTTCATTACAGTGACTGACTGACTGACTGTGCTGATAAGGAGGAGCGAGCGCATTCCTGTGGTTCATAATTGTCTCGGCCGCTCGCTCCTCCTTACCAGCACAGTCAGTCAGTCAGTCAGTCAGTCAGTCAGCGTACAGAAACGGGCTTGTTATCTACATTACTAATACAGGGAGAGAGAAATGGGGAGGGGCAGTGGAATACAGGAAGTCACTCGGTGACATCACTGGGTGACTGTAATATAGATTCTCGCCACTGCACCTCCCCATTGAAATGCCAGAGCCTTATATATTCATAGGCGGATTTTGCCTTTAAATATTTCCAGGGGTGGTGGGGGGTTGTGGGTGCGCTGGTGTCAGTAGCTCCTCCCATAGCTAGCTCCCAACATTACCCATGTCTCGGCGCCCCTCCTAAGCTCTTGGATTGTACCTGGCTGGCCAGGCAGTGTGAGTGCAAATAAAGTTTTTCAAAAACAGGAAGTTCCGTTTTTTCTTCCAACAAAAACTTTACTGCACTGAGCCTGAGCCTGGGACAGACACAGAGCTCCGCCCCCTCCTGCCCCAGAGCTTCCTGGGATGTCTAGAGACTTTCCTCAGCACTGTCTGCAGGCAAATGTAACTGTAAGTAACTAAGTAATGTATACTGTGTGTGTGCCATTTCTCTGTGCCAAGCATATTGCCCATTTCTCTGTGCCAAGCATATTGCCCATTTCTCTGTGCCAAGCATATTGCCCATTTCTCTGTGCCAAGTATATTGTCCATTTCTGTGCCAAGCATATTATTGCCCATTTCTCTGTGCCAAGCATATTGCCCATTTCTCTGGCCATCAGTATTGTCCATTTCTTCTCTCGTCCAATCATATTGTCCTTTCTCTGTACCAATCAATGTCCATTCTCTGTACCATCTAGTTATCCTGTACAGCTATGTCCATTTCTCTGTACAAGCTCTTGTCCATTTCTCTGTACCAATCATATTGTCCATTATCTCTGTACCAAGCAGTATTCGTCCATTTTCTCTGTAACCAATCATATCTTACCAATTCATATTTCCTTGTGCCAATCATATTGTCCATTTCTCTGTACCAATCATATTGTCCATTTCTCTGTACCAAGCATATTGTCCCCCATTTCTCTGTACCAGTCATATTGTCCCTTTCTTTCTCTTTACCAATACATATTGTCCCATTTTCGCTGTAACCAATCATATTTGCCTTTCTCGTACCAATCATATTGTCCATTTCTCTGTACCAAGCATATTGTCCATTTCTCCTTGTACCAATCTATTGTACCAATTTCCTCTGTACCAGTCATATTGTCCATTTTCTCTGTACCAATCATATGTCCATTTCTCTGTACCAATCACATATGGTCGCATTTCTTGGTACCAACGCATTTTGTCCATTTCTCTGTACCAATCATATTGTCCATTTCTCTGTACCAATCATATTGTCCATTTCTCTGTACCAAGATATTGTCCATTGCTCTGGTACCAAGTCATGATTGTCCATTTCTCTGTACAACCATATTCTAGGTCCATTTCTTCTCTGTACCAATCATATTGTCCATTTCTCTGTACCAAGCATATTTGTCCATTCTCTGTACCAAGCATATTGTCCATTTCTCTGTACCAAGCATATTGTCCATTTCTCTGTACCACACATATTTCATTTCCATTTCCTGTCTCTTGACCACATATTGTCCCATTTCTCGTACCAATGCATTATTGTCCATTCGTCTCTGTACCAATCAGATTGTCGCATGTCTCTGTACAGCATATTGTCCATTTCTCTGTACCAAGCTATTGTCCATTTCTCTGTACCAATTCATATTGCCCTTCATGTTCTCTGTACCAACCAGTTATTGTCCATTCTCTTACCAATATCATATTGTCCATTTCTCAGGTACCAAATCATAATTGTCATATTCTCTGTACCAATGCATATTGTCATATTCTCTGTACCAAGCATATTGTCCATTTCTCTGTGACAGCATACCATATTGTCCATTTCTCGTTACCAATCATATTGGTCCATTTCTCTGTACCAAGCATATTTGTCCATTTCTTCTCTGTCCAAGCATATTGTCCATTTCTCTGTACCAACATTTGTCCATTGCTTTTCTGTTTCTCTGTACCAATCATATTGTCCCATTTCTCTGTACCAAGCATATTGTCACATTCTCTGTACCAATCATATTGCCCATCTCTGTACCAATCATATTGTCCATTTCTCTGTACCAAGCATATTGTCGCCATTTCTCTTGTACCAATCTATTATTGCCCATTTCCTCTGTACCAAGCCAATCATACTTTGTCCCATTTCTCTGGTACCATCTAGTGTCCATTTTCTCTGTACCCAATCTAGTCCCATTTCTCTGGTACCAATCATATTGTCCCCTTTCACTGTACCAATCATATTGTCCTTTCTCTGTACCCTTCATAGTGTCCCCATTTCTTCTCTGTACCATCATGTTCATTTCTCTGTACCAAGCATATTGTCCCATATTCTCTGTACCAATCATAGTGTTCCTTTCATTTTCTTCTCGTACCAAGCATATTGTCCCATTTCTCTGTACCAACATATTGTCCATTTCGTGTACCATCAGTTGGCCATTTCTCTGTACCAATCATCTAGGTCCATTTCTCTGTACCCAAGCATATTGTTCCCATTTCCTTCTCTGTACCAACATATTGTCCTTCTCTGTACCAATCATATTGTCCATTTCTCTGTACCAATCAACTATTGTCCTTTCTCTGTACCAATCATATTGTCCATTTCTCTGTACCAACATATTGTCCATTTCGCTGTACCAATCATATTGTCCATTTCTCTGTACCAACATATTGTCATTTCTGTACCAATATTGTCCTTCTCTTACCAATCAGATGTCCTTTCTTGTACCAACATTGTTCCCATTTCTCTGTACCAACATATTGTCCATTTCTCTGTACCAAGCATATTGTCCATTGTCTCTGTACCAATCATATTGGTCCATTTCTCTGTACCCAAGCGTATTGTCCCTATTCTCTTACCAATCATATTGTCCATTTCTCTGTACCAAGCTATTGTCCCATTTCTCTGTACAAGCATATTGTCCATTTCTCTGTACCAATGCATATTGTCCATTCTCTTGTACCAGCATATTGTCCATTTCTCTGTACCAAGCATATTGGTCCATTCTGTCGCTGTACCAAGCATATGTCCATTTCTCTGTACCAATCATATTGTCCATTTCTCTGTACCAAACATCATTGTCCATTTCTCTCTTACCAATCAATGCCCTTTTTGTCCAGCATTTCTTTCTTCTGTACCATCATATTGTATCCTGACATCTACCCATTCTCTTACCAAGCAATTGCCCATTTCTCTGTGCCAAGCATATTGCCCATTTCTCTGTGCCAAGCATATTATTGCCCATTTCTCTGCTGCTACGCGGAGCACTGACACTCGCTTTATATTATTTTACATATATGGTGGGAGTGGAAAGGGGCGTGACAAGGGGGCGTGGCCTAAAAATACCACGCTGCGCGCGGCAATGGTGCTTAATTAGCCTTCCCTATTCAAAATCTCACCCTCCGCCCATGTGTATTATAGTATAGTATATAATAGAGTATAGTATATAGTATAGTATATGATAGAGTATAGTACAGTATAGTGTAGTATTTGAGGTTGAATAAAGACATAAATCCATCTGGTCCAACCTACTCAGCACCACTGAGTGGCAATCGGAAATATCCCTGTATTGGAAGACGGTTCCATAGCTTTACCGTTCTCACAGTGGAAAACCCTTTCCCAACTCTACTTTATGTATCAATCCCAGTAACTTGTAACATTCCTTGTTTGTAGAAACTCATCCAGCTTTTTATTAAACTGACCAATGAACCTGCCATAACAACGTCCACTGGAAGACAGTTCCATAGGAGACACAGCAGAGGTAAAGAAACAAGAAAATGAGACAGTGGGATGATTGGGGTTGATGAGCGCCAAGTTGGATACACAGCGCTGGCATGAGACAATACAGATTATAGTCTTATTATATGTTTATTTATATAGCCCTTGGGCACACAACGACACGCGACATTATGAACAATACAGAGTTACAGTGTGTCTTATTGTTGATTTATATAGCCCCACTTGGGCCACAGCGCTGTACATTATAACCTACAGTTATCCGTATTTATGATATGTTTATTTATATAGCGCCACTTGGGTAACACAGCGCTGGACATTAAACATACAGATCATGCAGTATGTATGTATTGTTTATTTATATAGTTACGCCACTGTTGGGTACACCGCGCGTACTTCTAACAATAAGATTATCACAGTATGTATGTAAGGTTTATTTATATAGCGCCAGTGGGACCCGCGCTGTACATTCTAACATACGATTATCCCGTAGTATGTATTGGTTTCTTTATAAGCGCCCGTTGGGCACCGCGCTGTACATTATAACAAACAGATTATACAGTATGTATGTAATATGGTTCTATATTGCGCCACTTGGTACCCAGCGGCTGTAATTATAACAATACAGATTTCAGTATGTATGTATATGTTTATTTATATAGCTCCACTTGTTACACACGGCTGTACATTATAACCATACAGATTTACAGTTGTATGCTATGTTTATTTAGATAATTAGCTCCACTTGGGTACACCGCGCTGTACATTATAACCATACAGCTTATACAGTATAGATGTATGTTTTTATTATATAGCGCCACTTGGGGACACAAGCGCGTGTACATTATACAATACAGATTTACAGAGTATATGTTTATTTATAAGCGCACACTTGGATGTGACACAGCGCTGTACATTTACAATACAGATTGCCATGTATGATGTGATGTTGATTTATTAGCGCCACTTGGGACACAAGCGCTGTACTTATAACAATAACCGATTATACAGTATGTATTGTTTATTTCTATGAGCGCCACTTGGGTACACAGCGCTGTACTTATAACATACGATTATACGAATGTATGTATAGTTATTTATATAGCGCCACTTGGTACACAGCGCGTACTGATCACAATACAGATTATACTATGTATGTTATGTTGATTTAATAATACGCCACTTGTGTACACCGCTGTACATTATACAATCCATATACGTATTATTTGCTAAGGTTTTATTTATTAGCGCCACTTGGTGACACAGCGCTGTACCTTATAAACAATACGATTATCCGTATTTATGATATATTTATTTATCTAAGCGCCACTTGGACCCCAGCGCTGTACCTTATAACATACAATTATACAGTATGTATGTATATGTTTATATTATATAGCGCCACTTGGAACCCAGCGCTGTACATTAACAAAACAATTATACAGTATATGTATATGTTTATTTATATACGACCACTGGGTACACAGCGCTGTACATTATAAACAATACAATTATACTATGTATTACTGTTTTTTTTATATAGCGCCACTTGGGTACACATCGCTGTACTTACTAAACAATACAGATTATACAGTATTTCTGTAAATGTTTTTTTTAGATAGCGCCACTCCACTTGGGTACCCATCTTGTACATTATAACAATAATACAGATATACAGTAATGTATGTATATCCCAAGCGTTGCCGATTGGATAGGGGAAATGGGGGGATTGGTCCACAAGATGGAGAAACGATGAAAAAACCAGTTTTATAGAGGGTGAAATGTAAGTTCAGTTTTGAAAAGATTTAGTTTGAGGTAGCGCGGAGACAATCCGGACATCCTCTATTGTTTACCTCTATGCTTTGTAGGAGGTAGTCTGATAGGAACTTTCGTTAAAGGATGGCTGTTTTTACCTACGCCCGCAAATTAACCTGTATCGGGTAGTTGCCCCCTCAAACCTAACATCCTCCACAACAGAAAATCTGCTAGATCAAGATAACCTGCTATACAGTGGATGTTCTTATAGCCCTTTTTTTTGCCACTCCCGAGTTCTGTCCGCCCCAAGCTCTTTTAACAAGCTCGCACATGGTCAGATGAGGCACTAGGGGAAACCGCAGTCAATCCCTTGGTTTGCGACCTTGCGACATCCCTAACTGCAATGCCGTAATAGTGGAACACATATGTCATTCAGCAGTTCAGTCGGTCTGTACACTCAATTCTAATGGCATTTTTGGCACTTGAGGAAAAAAACAAGTTGAGTTCACTTACAGTATCATACAATTTTTCTTTGAGGAGTGAACTTAACTTGCCCATTTTAGGGCGGACTATTACCCCCTTTCTGGTCAAAAATATTGATTACATTAGGATTTACTAGCTAGTAACAAGGTCAGTGAATGAGCACCTAACATATATAAATAATCTCAATTGAACCACACACACAGCCCGACGGGGCTGGAAAACCAAATCTTCTGACCTTAGATCAGTTCAGACATGGCTCAGTTACATAACTCTCTGGTAATTAATCCGCTGTTCCTTTATCTACGACGACACGGGTTCAGGATAGTTTCGGTGTCTTGATTGAATCCAGGTTTTTATTTCCAATGTTGCTCCTTTAGAAATCCGGTCATTTTCTATAGACTGCAACGGATGTCAAACTGTCAACGGTGATGTCAGAAATGTCAAAGTGATTGTCATAAACATTTCCTTAGATTCCCGAAACAAAGACACAGACCATTTTAACACATGTTTATTCTCAACAACCTTAAATATTTCCGGGGGATTCTAAGCTCTCATTACTTTAAACTGACTGATCCCCTCTCTAAAAAATTACGCAGTGGGGTCCCCTGCAATGACAACTATTTTATTTAACCAGTTCGTGAAAATAATTTTACAACTAACAACGTCCTATTCAAAAACATTTCTTATCTACGGTTACGTTCCAACGGTTCCGATTCTCTCTGGCGTGACCGACCCATGCCTTTTCCCTTAAAAGGGCAATTATTCATCAAAACCATCAAGTTAGGATTACAGATTTTTGACTTGAGAGTGCTTCATTTAGGAAGTTTCATGTATTCCCACCTCTTGGTAATGAAGTTTTGAACGCACAATAAGTTTTTTGTTTTTCACCGAGTGTCTTTGAAATACATGTTAAACCACGTGAAATAAAAGAAAACATCTAACATGAACCTTTATGCTAAAATTTCTAACAGTACAATTACATGTTATCCTTGAAAAGGAATTTTTCCTCTTCTACTCGTGTCATAACCAAGATAACCCCAAACTTACATGGAAACTGGAATCACAACCCATAGTCATAGTGGAATATTAAAAGTTGGGGATTCCCCTGAAAAAAAAACAGGTGAACTTATTGTTTGGCAACGTCAATAGAAAACCCATTAAAAAAAGGAATAATCTCTATACTAAATAAGCAAAAGCCCGCAAATCTCACTCATCACTCACTCAGCACTAATTCCCCTTCCAACTTGCCATGGAGCAAACGGCTTAATTTGCAGGCTCATTCAGTGCACCTTACTACACAGTTAAGCAGTTTTGTTTCGAAATTCCACCTTTAACTCCCTCACTTCACTCATCATCACTAATTCTCCCACTTGCCGTGGAGGCAACTGCTTAAATTTGCAGGCACTAATAAAAGCAAACCCTCACTACACTCACTCAACTCACTCACTCACTCATCCCTAATTCTCCCACTTGCCGTGAGGCAGACGGCTTATGTTCTCAGGCTCATTCATTGCAACACCTTACTTAAGCCCTCACTCACCACATCATCATGACTTCCTCCACTTTGTCCATGATCAGACGGCTTAACTTTGGCAGCTCCTTCATTGCAACTTACTTACAAGTTAAGCAGGTTGTCGTTCGAAATTTTCCCTCTGTAACGCCTCACTCACTCACCATCACAATTCCCAACTTGCCGTGGAGGCAGACGGCTTAATTTCGCAGGCTCATTCCATTCACCTTACTTAAGCCCTCACTCACTCACTCACTCACTCAGCACTAATTCTCCACTTGCCGTGAGGCCAGACGGCTTAAATTTCGCAGGCTCACTCATTGCCCCTTACTTACAAAATTAAGCAGTTTCGTTTCGAAAATTCCAACCCTGTAACGGGTGAGTATCTGACATTGCACAGCTTATGGTTACCTAGCTTACAAGCTATACAATCTATATGGTTGGTTCCGTTTTCAACAAAGTTTGGTATGCATTGCTCCTTTACCATAAAAGTTAACAATATTTTTTTATGGTTGGGTGATGGGGGGGGGGATAAATTCTTGTGAACTCCCAGCACACTACGGCTGGACCGTTTTACCCACAATTCAGGTGTGTGCGGGGACTGGCTGAGTTTTAATGGACTGGTTGGAGGGTGGACAGAAAGGAATGTGGGGGGTATTGGGGGCGGAGATGACGGGGAGTGGTGGTGGGGGTTATTTTCAACATCCAAAATTCCGTAGTTCAATACAAAATTATTTTTTTTAGGTGGGGTGAATGGGGGGGGGAAATACTTTTGAATCCTGCACCGAACGCTGGACCGATTTTTTTCCAAAAGTCGGATTGCAGGTGTGTGCGGGGACTTGGCTGAGGGTATTTGAATACACTCCGCGCTACAATGCACTTATCTCTGCTAATGAGTTTAAGTTCAGTAACATATTTCAATATACAGGGAGTTTTTGGAAAACAAGTAACCTCAATATCACACTTAATACAGTTTTCCCTTTCACCATGTTAAATAAGTTAAAAAGCTATTGTCCCCCTAAACATGAATTTACAAAAACTTGATATTTGAAGACTTTGGGGCAATTTTATAAAGGAACGATGTTCGCGCAAAAAATACCCCCCAGGCACTCGCGGCCCGCAATACGCATATCGGTGTATTTATAAGGAACGTCGAGCGCTCTGCCCCGCGATACATATCGCGCCCGGATGGGCTGCGTATTTAAGACCCTCTCGCGATACTGTATAGTATCGCCGCGAAGGGCTTAGAATCCGCTTCCCGACGCTGCTCCCACCCCGCCCACACCCCATGCGGCGGCAGCGGCGTACCAACCGCCAGCCGCTTCCCAGCAGCCCCTCCCAACCCGTTCCCCGTTCTCGCGGCAATCTCGGAATCGGAAGGCTAGGAGGGCTCCGTGAAGGGGGCCGCAGCAGGGGTCGCGACACCCCCCGCGCACCCCACTCCCCGGCAACCCCTCCAGCCCCCCGTCCAATCCCCCCGCCCGGCCGCTCCCTGGAAGGGGACGGAGGGAGCCCGCTTGGGTGGTGGAGGTCCCTCCAGCGGTGCCCTGAGAGGCCTTTTGGGCTTAGGGGTTCCCGCAGCTCGACCGGGACCCCCCTCCCCGTCCCTTACAAGGCCCTGCGCACTGACAAGTGCCCTTTGGCGGTGTTTCCCTCGCTTAAACCGGGACCTCCAGTGCGGCCTCTTAAAGAGCCCTGGGCGACGTCTCTTTCTTCTTCCAGGCCCTCGACACCAGCCCCGCCGCGGCCCCGCCGACCCCCCCGAGAGTACCCCTGCGCTGGCCAGGTTACCCCCGCTGGCGCCGGCGACCTCAACAAAGGCCGATGTTGCCGGCGCTTGAGTCCGACGCGAGCTTCATTCGGGCTGGCTACACCAACACCACCCCACTCAGGTCGCCGATGCCAGGCAGACTCATGCGCCGCCAGTGAGGCCCCGCTGGCACCTACTGCGGCCCAACCGGAGCCGATGTTGCCAGCTCGCTCTTTTCTTCTTTCTTCAGCCTCTACTGCGATGCATCTATTTTTCCGCGGCGGAAAGCTTCCTCTTTATATAGTTTGCAGAAAGCCAGAATCCCTTGTTCTGATTGGTCAATTTTTTAATACGTGCTTTACAGTTACCATCATATTTTCTGGAAAGTTCTGAAATCTGATTGGTTATGTAAAGCAAGTATTAAAAATTTGACCAATCAGAAACTGATCTGGATTCCCCCTGGCCCCCAAACTCTATCAAGAGGAGCTTTCCGCCAGGAACTCAATGCCTCAGCAATATAGATGGCTGAAGAAGGAGAAGCAGACGCTGGCAACATCGCTCCGCTGCGGCCGGCTGTGCCAGATGCTCACTGGCGGCCGCTGGATCTTGCCTGGCATCGCGACTGATGGGTTGGTGTCGCCATCCCGCGACTTCGCAGGAAAAGAAAGTAAGGCTGAGGTCGCACTCCAAATCATCAAGAATTTTTATTTCAAAACCACACTATGCACGTCCAACGTTTCGGGGAATACCCCCTTCTTCAGGTGATAAAGTGCAACTGTCTTGAGAAAATATAAAGACTGTGCTAGATATAGGTCCCCTCCCCCTCATTAGTGGAACCATCAGACCTGTTTGTTACAATCAATATCACTAAAACATGTACAATATACTTGTATCTCCTTAAAACATCCTCTCAAAAATGCATGGTTGAATCGTGTTCATAATAATACACTAAAAACAATAATATATACATGGATTACTACATGTTATAAAGTTTCTTACATTTGCAAATAAGTGCATATCCAGTTCCTCGGTCCTTTCATTGTCTATAACGACCCCAGCTCAATGTGGCAAAGTCTGTGAAAGATAGATACCAAAGATTCCAAGACTTCGCCCAAGGGCTCTATTTTAGAGCGCACTGGGGGTCCCGGTCGACTGCGGGACCCCCGCCAAAGGCACTTATTTGCCGCAAGGGCCACGTTTAAGTGCGCAAGGGCCCTTAAACAAGGCCGGGATGGGTCCCTGTTTCGAGCTGCGGGACCCCTAAACCCCAAGGGCTCTTATAAGAGCCGCAGGGCACTGTCATGCCGCAGGGCCCTTATCAAGGCCGGGAGGGGGGTCCCGGTTCGAATGCGGGACCCCTAAACCCCTTAAGATCCCCAAAAGGCTCTGTCAAGCGCGCAGGGCATTGTAAGTGCCCGCAAGGGCCCTTAAAGGCCGGGTAGGGGTGGGCCCGGTTCGAGCTGCGGGACCCCCTAGCCCCTTCTCAAGGGCCCCTCTGGAGGGAGCATCCACCACCCACGGCTCCCTCCCGTCCCCTCCCCGGGAGCGGCCGGGCGGGGGCTTGAGGGTTGCCGGGGGGGTGCGCGGCGGGTGGAGCGACCACCTCCTGCGTACCCCTTCCCGCAGCCCTCCTAGCCTCCCGTTCCGAGATTGCCCGCGACGGGAGGTTTAGTCTCGGCGACTTCGCCTCCTTCAAGGTGCGAGAAAAACAGCCTACTAGCCGATGCGAACCCAGTACCCCCGCGCTTTATAAATAGAAGCGGCGGTCACAGGTGAAGTTCGGGCCGAAAGGTTAAACCTTCGTTACTTTGCGCGGCCGTTTTCTGGCTTATAAATCGCGGTAACGCGATTTAATGCGTTATGTCCGCGAAAAGTTACGAACCTTTCTAAATATGGCCCTTTGTTATTTTTTTTAGGAGAAATCTGGTTTAAAAACAAACAGTATAAAATACAATGCTAAAGGAAAACAAGACTTAATAGCATAAAAGATCTGGGAGTTTAAGAACTGTCTTTTTTATAATCAGTTTATATCAGTTTTTAATCCCCTCATTACTTGAGATTTTATGGGTAAAAGCCTTACAGTTCATTTTAAACATATCATGACATACATTGGAGGACATATCCTTGTTTTTTTTCACCCATTGGAATTCTAGAATGAAGTTTAAGACTGAACAATGGACACTTGAAAATTTTCTTACCCATATAACAATGTTCATCTGTGTTACCCCTCCCTTTTTTTGTTCAAAGGTCCATCTCTGATCTCCACAAGGTCATACTTGGACAACAGAACCTATCAAGGTCCTTGGAAAATCCCAATATTTTCTTCATTTGGGATTTGGATGGGATTTGAGTCATAATATATTTTCAACTTATTCAATCTATTTAAGCCCCTTTATCTTTTAGGGAACTCGGGATTGAAAACCATTTGGTAGCCTTCCAATTCTCTGTGAATGAAAACCTTTAGGTTAAATGAAAGTCCTGTCTCGCTATTGTGGTATCCCGTCCACATAAAGCTTGTTTGGGATTATCTAGAAAGTATTAGTTGAATTTATTTAGCGTGTCGTGATTTCAGCGAGTTCCATTCAGACCTGTTGGCTCAAGACCCCACCCTAACATTTCTAAGAAGCCTTGTGATGTCATCAGGGATGTGCGTAGAACTGGTTTTAACGCGTCCCTTGGGGATATCTGTGTTTGCATGAACTTTTAGCTTGGGATTTAGAGGATTGTGTTTCCTACTCATAGGCCCATCAACCCAGCCTTGGAAAAAGAAAAAATGTTTTTTATGGGGCAGCTGCAATGAAAATCAATGTGCAATTATTCCATTGTATTTTCTGCCCGCTATTTCTTTATAGGGATTACGATATTATACCGCTGTAAATATTTCTAATGTCAATCTCAAACCTCTTGCTTAACAAGTTGGCCACATTAAAGCCTGCAGAAATGTTCCCAGCAGATCCAATAGTGATGTCCAGGTATAGGACGACCTTGGAGGATTTACTATGGACATGCCAAGTACAGTATTCTCAGTTGATGGATACATATTGATGGGGTTAAGAAATTAGGGGATCTTCAGACATGACAGTAAAGAAAGACAGGCTGCAGGCACAGTTACATACAATTCTCTGTAAGTCGCACAATCCAGAAAGTGTTTCCCTAATTTTCATTCAAGTATTCATGGCCTTCGATCTATGTAACAATGAATGTCACAGATATATAAAGCTTGGCCTCGGTTTTATACGCGAATCCTAAGTTGAAGGTAACCGTAAGCGTCCTCGCCATTCCGGCAGCCCAACGATCATTCCATGTCTGTGCGCCGGCCGACGTCACTGCCCGGCGCCAAGCCTGCGCCAATTAGTGACGTCACCTGCGCTCCAGTACCGGGAATGAGCGTCGGATTCTCGACTGAGAGGACGCTGATGCCGATGGAGAGTAAGCTGCTGCCGGATGGAGAATACACTTACTCATGCCAGCAACAGAACCCGTGGATGGAGGAGATCCCACAGCTCCTGGATGAAGGAGAGCCCACAGTACAAACATGACCTAGGTGGAGAGGGTGAGGGTGGCTTTTACGATGTTTGGAAACGACAACTCTTCCCAGCAATCTTTAATAGCTGGGAGTTGTAGTTTCCAACATCCCTTGAATCCACGTTAACTACCCTCCGGTTTTATCCCTCGAGTCAACCAACGTTTATTAATTTTTTTTAGGTGAAATGGGTACGTTCGTTTATTACTGGGTTCGTTTTATCCTCGGAATACGCTTAATCAAATAAATCTAATCACTGGGGCATTGAAATCCAAAGCCAGTCCGTTGCAAATGTGGATACAGATTACAAATGTTTGTGGAGGTCCATAAGGAACAAAGGTCCAGGGGGAATTCATAATTGAACTGAGTCTTTTTTATTATTCGAAAAATGGAGGACGCATATGTTAAACTTCAACAACTGAAGATGATATATTGTCCACCACATAAAACTAACAGATGCATCTTATAGTCAATTGGCATCCCTGTGTAATGTGTTAGTGCAGCATTTCTGCTTCAAGTCTAAAAGTTGTTTTTCCCCTTCTACATCACATAGAATGATTGTAGAGACCTTTCCGTCCTGGCACACATTTGGATGGAGTGAGGACTTGTGGACATTATAACCAGAATACTTGTAGCAAACGGGTTAAACTTAGCCTCCTACACTGATTTTATTCTAAAAATTAATAATTCCAAAGCAAACAAAAAAAAAAGCCCTATTTGTGTTATTGGGAGTCTCTGGATTTAACGTTTCTGATTAACGCCGTGGCCGTGCAGATGAAGATGTACGAGCCCTATATACAATCAAGAGCTCCTTTCTTTCTTTCAGGATATTGTGTTTTTGGATGTTCGGGTGGCTGGATGGTATAATACAAGTTTAACGAAGATGTATCCAGTAATCAAAAAAGCATTTGATTTCATAGATTGCTTTTTTTACAGAAAACTCTTTTAATTGTGTGCTAGACATAATACGGCTCCATGATGAATTGAAGAGGTCCCCTAAGGCCTCCCATCCCCCAACTCTACCTCAGAATTATGCCAATCATCACACTATCGCTTGTGAAGTGTTTCTCATTCTCAGGTCATGGTTATCTAGTATAGATAGTTTATAGTATTTGGAGGTTGAATAAAGACATACGTCCATCCAGTTCAACCCATCAAGCAATTCCTCATTTCCTGCCTAACTTTGATCCAGAGGAAGGCAAAAAAACCACCAAATTTATGAAGGAAAAAGTTTCCTTCCGACTCAAGTGGTCAATTGGAAATTTCCCTGGATCAACTCTACTTTAGTATCAATACCAGTAACTTGTAACATTCCTTGTTTGTAGAAACTCATCCAGCTTTTTATTAAACTGACCAATGAACCTGCCATAACAACGTCCACTGGAAGACAGTTCCATAGCTTTACCGTTCTCACAGTGACAAACCCTTTCCCAACTCTACTTTATGTATCAATCCCAGTAACTTGTAACATTCCTTGTTTGTAGAAACTCATCCAGCTTTTTATTAAACTGACCAATGAACCTGCCATAACTACCTCCACTGGGACCGTTCCATAGCGTTAACTTACCATTCTCACAGTTAAAAACCCTTTCCCCAATCGACTTTATGTATCAATAACCGATACTTGTAACATTCCTTGTTTGTAGAAACTCATCCAGCTTTTTATTAAAAGCTGCCCAAGGACCTGCCATAACAAGGCCACTGGACGACAGTTTCCACAGCTTACCGTTCTCACACGACAAACCCCTTTCCCAACTCAACTTGTATGTATCTACCAGTACTTTGTAACATTCCTTGTTGGCAGAACCTCATCCAGCTGTTTTATTAAACTGACCAATGACCTGCCTAACAACGTCCACTGGAAGACAGTTCCATAGCTTTATACCGTTCTCACAGTGAAATCCTTCACCAACTGAACAGAAACCGTTCTCTCAATCTTAGGATGTCCTCGTGTCCCTCTGACATGTTCTATTGGTGAACATGCCCATATAGTTTTATGGTATGGCCGTTATGTATTATACAAAGTAATCAATATCCCAACGCAAGCGCTTTTCTCTCCAGAGTGACAGTAATGTACTTTTCCAGTCTCGCTCGTTATTCAACCTCCCCAATCCCTTATTATTGTTGCCTTCCATTTCACATGTCCTTTGTTTTTTGTCCACCAGAATTCCAAAATTGCACTGCATATTCCAAATGAGGCCTTACCAATGCTTTGTAAAAGAGGATAATTACATTTTCCTTTCTTCCTCCGTCTTCCTCCCGACTCCATACCTCCTTATACAAGACAATACCTCCTGGCTCTGGCTGTTGCCGCCTTGGCAACTGCTTGCTACCTTTTAAGTTTGTTATCCACCAAAACTCAAGATCCCTTTCCAACAGGGTTCAACTATAACACCCGAGCCAATTTATGTTAAGCACACGGATTGTTAAGTCCAAATGCATCACCTTCTGAATCAACATTGAATCCATCGGCACGTAGCAGCCCATGTACAATCTATCCTAGATCCCCCGCAACGATTGCCATCCTCCTGAAGTTTTAATGGTCGCACGTTGTGTGGCATCAGCAAACACAGAAACCTTGCGACAATAACCACTTCCAAATCAGTATCAATAGATAAATAGAAGCCGGTGTCCCCTACTTAGTCCATAATATGAAGCCCCTTTCCAACTACTCTCTCTGCATCTATCCATTAACCATTTCTATCCCTGTTACAATTGACCTCCCCAGACCAACGAGGACCTTAGCTTATTCATTAGTCGCCTATGGGGGACTGTAGGCAAAAGCCTTTGCCAAATCCAGTTAACTACGCGACTGCTATACCAGAGTCAAAGTTCTACTTAATCTTACTACTTTCCTCATAAAAGCCAAGCAGTTAGTTTGACAAATCTATTCCCCTAAATCCATGCTGGTTTACTACTTATAAATAAATGTCCGTCCCGAACATAATCTACAACTGTGTCCCTTATTAAACTTTCCGGATCTTCCCACCACTGAGTTAAACTTAAGGCCCTGTAATTCCCCTTGTGAACGCCTCCCCTTATTTGAATATTGGAATACATCACCTGTTTTTCCAATCCAAGGCCCACACACCGGACATGAGGGAACTGGCAAAAATAGAAACAATGGCCTAGATAAAACGACTTTACTCCCTAAGTATTAACCCGATGATGTATTTATTCCGTCCAGGAGATATAGAATAATTAACGAGAATGGCCGAACTTTCGAAAGTTTCTGTCCCCGTTTCGCACTTTTTGAACTATATACGAATATAAGTTCGAACACGGACCCATTAAAGTCAATGAGTCAAATAGTTTAAAAGTTCTAATGAAATACAATTTTAAAAAAAAAAAAAAAAAAAAAAATTCAATGAATACTTAATGTAATGGCTGTGGGACCTGGGAATGGTCCTGGGAACATGTTTCCAATATCCAGGACATGAAAAATCTATTTTTACTCTCATTTCGCGCTATTTCGAGTTCGGTGGTTCCTAGATAACCATGACCCTTTTACTTGCGGATTCATGTTTCGCGTATAGTCTTTATGGACCTTGTACTAGTAATTTCGATGTTCGTAGCTAGGTTACCATGGACATTTTACTGCGAATTCGTCTCGCGTATAGGTTTTAATGAGACTTTAACCGCGTATCATGTTCGCGTCGCCCTAGATACCATGGACATTTACTCTCGCGATTCGATGCTCGCGTATAGGTATAATAAGGCTTTTACTCACACATTCAACGGTCGACATTCGATATTTATCAAAGTCCGAAAATATCGAAAATCCGGGTCCAGAAGTTCACGAAGGTCCGAAGTCTTTTGAATTCGAATAGTTCAAGCTCGAACTTGGGTTCGAGTTTGAGTTCTAGTCCTCTCTAATATTAAACTTATTTGTTCTTTTTTGTCATCTTGTATACCTTATTGGACTGATCTCCTAATGATCCTGTACTTGGAGCTTCGATATGTATACAGAGGGAAAAAAAATATTCAAGACTTTGCTTTATCACCATCCGCATACTAACTTATCCCCAAATAATTTTAGGCTTGATGCTTTTGTTCAGCTATCCTAACTTCTTATTATTTTAGCTAGTTTGATTCTTTTCTACACCCCTTGTTACAGTTTTTAACTCCCTAAGGCCCTTTTCCGGTCCTCGGCCTTAAAGTTTTTAAATGCCTTTTCTTCCTTACCATTTGCCTTCTTTACATCAGAATTCAGCCACATGGGCGCATTTTTTTTACATTATGTATATTATTCCATTCCAGGTCACGGTATTCTGTATATTCTTCATCCGGTCACTGTATATCTTCGATATTCATATCCATCCAGTCACGGTAGATCTGTAATATTCCATTCATCCAGGTCACGATATCATCTGCATATCATTCATCCAGGTCACGGTATATCTGAACATTCATTCATCCAGTTCACGATATATCTGTAATATTCATTCATCGCAGGTCACGGTAATACTGTAACATTTCATTCACCAGGTCAACGGATTCTGTACATTTCAGTCACCAGGTCACGGTATCTGGTAATATCATCCATCCGGTCACGTCATATCTGTAATATATTCATCCATCCAGGTCACAGTATATTGTATATTCATCCATTCATCCATCCAGGTCATGGATCTCTGTAATATTCATTCATCCATGTCACGTATATCGTAATATTCCGTCATCCAGGTCACGGTCTAATCTTTAATATTCATTCATCCAGGTCGGGTATTCTGTAATATCATCCATGCCAGGTCACTGTATATCCTGTAATATTCATCCATCCCGGTCACGGTAATCGTAGATTCATCCATACCAGGTCACTGGATATCTTAATATGCATCATCCCGGTCACGGTCTATCTGTAATATTCCATCCATCAGGTCACGGTATATCTGTAATATTCATCCATCCCGGTCACTGTAATATCTGTAATTCATCCAATCCAGGTCAAGATATATCTGTTATTTCATGCCATCCAGGTCAAGGTATCTCTGTAATATTCCTTCATCCTGTCACGGTATAGCTGTAATATTCATATTCATCCGAGTTCACGTAACTATCTGTCAATATTTATTCTCCAGGTCATACGGTATACTGTAAAATTCATTCATCCGGTCACGGTATAGCGTAATTTCATCCATCAGTCCGGTATATCTTATGTTCATCCATCCAGGTCACGGTAATATCTGTAATGTCATTCCTCCAGGTCCATGCCTTAGATCTGTAATGTTTCATTCCATCCTGTCACGGTATAATCTGTAAGATTCATCCCTCCGGTTCAGGTATATCTGTAATATTCATCCATCCAGTCCGGTATATCTGTAATATTCATCATCCAGGTCACGTAGTCGTAATCTGTGTTTCTTCATCCAGTCACGGTATATCGTAATATTCATGTTCCAATCCCAGGTCAGTTATATCTGTAATATTCAGCCATCCAGGTCACGGTATATCTGTAAATATTCAATCATCCAGTCACGGTAATCTGTAATATCATCCATCCAGGTCACGTATATCTGTAATTTCACTCCATCCAGGTCACGGTTAATCTGTAATATGCATCCATCCGGTCACGGTATATCTGTAATAGTCATCCATCCAGGTCCAAGTAATTCGTAATATTCATCCATCCAGGTCAAGGTATATCTGTCATATTCATTCACTCCAGGTCAGGTATAATCTGGAATTTCAATCCCTCCAGGTCAAAGGGATTCTGAATTTATTCTCCATGTCCACGGGATACTCTTGTAAAATTCATTCATGCAGTTCACGGTATATCTGTATATGCATCCATCCAGGCCCGTATATCTGTAAAAATGTTCATCCATCCCAGGTCACGGTAAGATCTGTAAGTTCATTCCATCCAGGTCACGGTATTCTGTAATGGTCTCCATCCAGGTCACGGTATATCCGGTAATATCAGTCATCCAGGCACGGTAAGTCGTAAGATTCAGCCCCATCCAGGTCACGGTATATCTGTAATTTCATCCATCCAGGTCACGGTATATCTGTAATCTTCCATACCATCCAGTCAGACGGTTATCTGTAATATTCATCCATCCAGTCAAGGTATTCTTAATCTTTCATTCCATCCAAGTTCATGGTCATCTCTGTATATTCATCCATCCAGTCCCCACGGTATATCTGTATATTCATTCATCCAGGTCATGTATATCTGTAATATTCATCCATCCCAGGCAGGTATATCTGCAGTATTCACCATCCAGGTCGGAAAATCTGTTGTATTCATTAGATCAACTGCCTTGAAGTTTAGTTCTTGAAGAGTTTCGCTAGTCATCCGACTGCTTCTAATTCAGAATGGAACTTTGTACAAGAATCTGTGGCATTATGTACCCTGTAAAATCCCTAATTAGCATATCACAGCCAGTGTTAAGGGTGTGTTCGATAAGTGGCATCACAGTGTTTAGGAACGCCCGAAGTAAGGTGTTAAAACATCATTGTAACATGCAGACAGTTGGTGTCGAACCCCCCCGCCTCTATTCCGACTGCTTTTTTTTTTTTTTTATTTTCCAGAACTGGCCTCCTTGAAAACCCCATTCCATGGGTTGGCCACATGTGTGAAACTGGAATCCTAGCCACTCCAACGTTTTTGATTATGCACTTATCAATATATTTGAATCGGTGATATTAAGGCCAAGTCCATCGGGAACAACACCTGTTCTGGGTTATGATCTGTTCTGCTGGTAAGTGGGGGAGACCAAAAGCAACTGCTCAACTATGGCCCAGCACAAAGAGCCAATTCCCTCGGTCCTGACTCGCCGTTTTACCTGCCTTAATGATAAAGACATCCTTTGAGATTGTAATGTTACATATTGGCAAAGGAACGTGACTGGTTCAACGAAGGATGTTAATGAGGTCCATTTTGTGAAATAAAGAAACAATGCCTAAATAGAGGTGGGGGGGTTCGACAAACTGTCTGCCATGTACAATGCCTGTTTTAACACCTTACTCTGGCGTTCCTATACCACCTCTTAGCCACTTATCTATCACACCCTTAACACCTGGCGTGCTATGCATTGGGATTTTCCAGGGTACCTATTGCCACAGATTCTTGTAACGAAGTCATTCGGAATTTGAGAACGCCAGTCGGTGACTAGCGAAACCTCTTTCGAACTAAAACTTTAAGTATCTGATACCTCCTCTGGACAACGTGCTATTTGCATCGCTCCAGGTAAGGCAGTACCGGGGAAGATCAGAGGCGGATTTTGCAGAAGGCTTATGAAAGTCCCAAGGGAAATCTGTCACAAAAAAAAAGCTGAAAAAAACCTAAAAAAAAACTATGTACCTCAATATTTTCCAGGGGGTGGTGTGTGGGTGCGCTGGTTCATTAGCTCCTCCTCCCATACTAGCCTCCCAAATTACCACCCATGTCTCGGCGCCCCTCCTGAATCTCCTTGATTTGGTATCTGGCTGGCCAGGCAGTGTGAGTGGCAATAATTTTTTCCAAAAACAGAAGTTCCCTTCCCTTTTTTTTCTTTTCTCCAACAAAACTTTACTGTCACTGTCCAGAGACAGAGGGAATCAGAACACACGAGGCCCGCCCCCTCCGGCCCCAGAGCCTTCCTGGATGCTAGAGACCTTCCTCAGCACTGTCTGCAGGAAATGTACTTAATAACTAAGTTATGTAATACTTGTGTGGTTGCCGTTTCTCTGTCCAAGCATAATTGGCCGTTCTTCCTCTATGCCAAGCATATTATTGCCATTTCTGGTGCCAGCGTATATTGTCCCATTTCTTGCCCCATGCATATTATTGCCATTCTGTCCAGCATATTAGTGCCATTTCTGTGCCAAGAATACTTATTGCCCATGTTCTGTGCCAATCTTATTGCCATTTCCGTGTGCCATGCATATTATTGCCAGATTCGGTGCCATGCATATTATTGCCCATTTCTGTGCCATCATAGTATTGCCCATTTCTGTTCCAGCATATTAATTGCCCATTCTTGCCAGCATATTATTGCCCATTTCTGGCCAGTCATATTATGCCCATTCTGTGCCAGCTATTATTGCCCATTTCTTTCTGTGCCAAGCATATTATTGCCCATATTATTGCCAACATATTATTGCCCTTTTCTGTGCCATGCTATATTGCCCATTTCTGTGCAAGATATATTGCTCCATTTCTGGTGCCGCATGCATATTATTGCCCATTTCTTGCCATGCATATTATAGCCCATTTCTGTGCCATGCTATTATTGGCCCCACTTTCCTGTGCCAGGCATATTATTGCCCTGTCTGTCCATGCATTATTGCCCATTTCTGTGCAAGCCATATATTGCCCCTTTCTGTGTCCAAGCATATTATTGCCCATTTTCTGTGGCCAAGCAATTATGGGCCTTGCCATTTCTGTGCCATGCATTTTTTGCCCATTTCTTTCTGTGCCAATCATTTTGTGTAACGCTAAAATTTTAAACTATGAATTTTATGTTTTTTAAAATGTAAGTGAATGTGCGGGGCATGACACGGGGGCCTGGCTTATAATTTGCGCACGCTACGCGCAGCCTGAACTCGCTTCATATTATTTTACATAATGGTGGGAGTGGAAAGGGGCTTGGCAGGGGGCGTGACCTAAAAAATGTTGCGCCGCTCTAAACTAAAAACAGAACGCCCGTCAATGCTACTTACTTGAGTCTTTTTCCCTATTCAATCTCAACCCTCCATCACCCCCCTCCGCCCAGGTGAAGATCATGGTTGCCTATTAATTTGTGTGTGCAAATTATTGGATTACTAAAACTTTTGAAGAAGTTTTGTTCCTGCTCTTCTACCCAGCTTGCTCCTTCCGAATCAGTAGAATAGGTGTTCTCAGTGTACAGTTTTCATTCCTTTTCCTATAACAGCTCAGTTTAAGTTTCTTCTAACATTTATTTTCAATAATCCCTTTCCATATACGTTCCCATCACACTGGAAATAGATACATAATTTTTTTTTCTGTAATTTTGGATCGACTCTGGACATTATATGAACAGGTAACAGCTACTGAGTGCACAGAAAGCGCAGCAAATTTGCATTTAGGTTACAACACCATTCCAACACTTGAACTAAACCCCATATCATCCCCCCGCTAATGTTACAATGGACTGCCAACCTTGCATCAGGTAAAATAGGCAGGAAAGGTAAAATGCGTTTACATCTCTTCCTGCACGGACAAAATGCGTTTTTCGTTATTAACTTTGCAGAGCATATGTTGGATTCAATTTACAACAACAAAAAAGAGACGATAGTGGGAATTTATGTGCCCTTTGTCTGGAATTTTGTTTTTTGTAGGATATCAAGAGGGTTTTCTGTTTGCATTAAAGGGATTTAGGAATAATTCCCTATAGGCAAAGATTCCTGCTCATGTTGTAACAAATGGGTTTCGATTTTAACTGTACTGGTCTGTAGACCTCCTTCATCATCATTACAAATAATAGGGAACAGCTGGGCCCATTATTGGATGTTAAAAGAACATTCCTGGATCATCTGATGGCCCTGATAAAATAACAGTTCCACAGGTGTAATGTACATGAACGGTCACATAAGGTCCACAAATATGATAATGGGGGTACAAACCATCTGTTTCCCTTCCACCTGAAGAAAACACAAGAACTGAGACATATTGCATAAAACGTAAAGCCCCCCCATTCCCCCTAATGTCATGGGAATGTGTAACATGGTATATTCATTGTCAGTGGCTCCATGTTGATCACTAAGGTTTGCCATTTTCTTTTAAAAGGCTAACCGACCAATGGAATGCAAGTGCGGGAACACCCTTTCCTCTTAACCTTCCGAAGTTCACTGCAGACCTATATGAACTTGGTATTCTGGGTACTCGTAAGCAGATTTCAGTAATTATGGAGGACATTTTCATTTATTTCAAGTAAGTTACGATTGTTTACAATATTTTTGGATTGATTTTTAACGTTTTGGGTTTTTCACAATATTTCTTCAAACAATAGTCATAAATGTTGCAATCTTTATCATGGTAGATTACTAGTGTCAATCCGTATTGATTCAAATGTCCATCATTATCGACCTACTATCGCTCATACCTTCTATTAGTATTGACCATCGCTATTATAAACATTGGTAACCCAGAACATGTCTGCAGTATTGATACAGAATCCACTCATATTGTCTTTTTAGTATTAATCAAAATGCAGATTTTCCTTCCATTCTTATTGAACGAAATGGTAGACCATACGTTTTTTATTGTAGAGTCTACCTGTCCCCCGATTGATCAAAATGGTAGACCATAAATGTCTGTTAGGTATTAATCAAAATGATAGAATGGTACATGTCCATCACTGTGATACAAAATGGTAGATCATAACACATCTATTAGTATTGATACAAATGGCAGATCGTTCATGTATATTATATGAACAAATGGTTGACCATATAAGTCCATCAGTGTTGATCCACTAATATATTCTACAACGTCCTTCAGAATCTACAAATGGTAACAACATATCTATAGTATTATATAACATGATAGAACGTACATGTCCATCATTGTTGATACCAAATCATAGATCGTAAATTTCCATCATTAATTGATTCAAATGGTTAACCAAACTGCCTAGAAGTATTGATAACAAAATAGAAGATTGTCAACGTCACCTTATACCATAACAAATCCCACCAGTATATGATGAGGCGGCACCTGCCACTGGCCTCTCAGAGGACATGGAGAGGGCGAAACCTGTTCAACATAGTCAAAAACAGCTCCTACTCTTCATTCCTGGAATTGGGCAGCCATTGCAGAGGAACTAAGCGAGATGTAATTTCTGTGGTAAAGCCAACAGCAGAAATCAAAGGGTGTAACATCAAATCAAATGGATGAGAAACATTTAGAATAAGTAGGTCTGTATAATTATACTAACAGTGTCCATTCATACAGTTTCTTGATCGTTAAAATGGTGCTAATTTTTTGCCCCACAATCAAATGTTAGCTTTCCGAAGGTTAAATAAGATCTGATTGGTTGGGGCAAAATTAGCACCATTTTTAAGATAAACTTTTAGTGAATCTTCCTGTAAGCCATTACAATAAGATTCTTTCCACTGCCACTTTTCCCTTTAATTTTTTAAACTCCTTTTTTTTTGAGGTTGTACCGGAATCCGTCCAACTCCACTGTGCCTCATTCCTCTTGTATGAAACGAACACCCCTTTTTAAACATATTCAGAGTCAGGTTTCTAGACAAATAAAAAGTCCTCAAATTTTCCGGGATAATGAATCTAATGTTGAATGTCGGTGTGAAGGAAGTGCTTTATTTCAGTTCTGATTATGTAGTGTTTCCCCAGACCATTTCCCAGGTCCCAGATCATGTACAGTAGTACTCATTTCTATTTTGACTGTATTTTTCATTCATCCAAACTTTTCAAACGATTTGTCCCCATTGACTTTAAAGGTATCTCCACTGTAGTCTGACAGGTCCCGACGACCTTGTCACTATGCGCATGCGTGATCTAATGCGCATAGAGACAATGTCCGTCGGACATGTCCAGCCCAGTGCCGGGGAGCGCGCGAGTGGGTAAGTTTTTCTTACCTTCTCTCCTGGCCTTCCTGTTTTTTTCTAATTGGCAGACTGAAGGTAAGGCACAACTCCTTCCCTCCGTTTCTTCAATAGAACTGGATTCACAAAACGTATAAAAACGCTTGGAGATACCCTTTAATGGGTTAGTTTTTTCAACTTTCGAAATTTTTAATAACTTTCCTAAGTTCGAAAATTTCGAAAATCGAACCGAACATTTAGGAAAGGTCTGCCTCAGGATGATTAAAATGGTAGACTTTTCATTCCATCAATCCCCATAAATGAAACAATAAACCAACAATGTCTTTCTAACTACTCACATAAAGTTGAAGTTTAAGGGCTATATAAGCAACAAATGAGAAGAAATACAAAAGGAATTTTAGCGACTAGACAGTTAACATGGAATCCACTAGAATAAAAACCATAGGAAGAAACAACTGAGATGTTTGGGGGGGGAAAACGACCAACCGAAAATCTTCCTAATAATGAAGAACTTTAGACCAATAACTGCAAATTGAAAAAAATGACATTATCGCTCTGGATCACCATGTATTTCCCATTGATTATATTGCAACATTCTCTTATATCTATTTTGTAAAACAACCTGCGATTTGATTGCGTTGGCTCCCGCGATATAAACTGACACGTCCAATTCATCTCGTCCTTCTCAGCAAAAAAATTCCATAAAGTTAAATCATCAAGGCTTAAGGGCCCGTAATGTAGTTTTAGAGGCCATTTGTTTTTATTTTATGGACTTCCGAGTGTTAAAAGATGTTTCCTATTACAATTACCAATGCCCAGTTCACAGCATTAGACTTGATCTCACACCCATTATCCCAATGGGGAATTAGAGATCATCTCTTGAGAGCACCTACACACCGTAGGTAAATAATCTCTTCCCCACATGATTACAACGGGTTTATAGGTAACCTCATTTGTATTCCATTTTCTAACCCAAACCATGTGATTGTGTGATCTAGTCATCCCTCTATATTGGGGTTTTTGTTACACAGAATAAAGATAATGCTGCTGACTAAACCATTTGGTGGAATAACAGTTAAATTATTTAGTTTTTGGCTCAGACACTCTCCTAATCAACAAAGTACGCAAGAAAGGTCAAAAAGTTTCTACAAAAAAAGTAATATTACCAGCTAAGAATGGCAACAAGCAAATATTACTAGTTCTTTTGTGAAAGGTTTTACAACTGGTCTTCTGTTCCCATACATTGTCCCCTTTATTCTCATTGAGTTGTGGAGTCCTTGACCATTAGCCCGTTATGTAGCTTTTGGTTCATCCGTCTGTAGGAATTCCTGAGAAGGGTCACCACATAAAATAGCTCCATTTTGGTTTTTAAGCAATGACCAGTACACTTACAATATCAATTAAACGTATATTGACTTGTGTGAAATGTCCAGTAACTAGAATGCAAAACAAACGAGAACACTGCAGGAAGTGTTTAGATTACCATACTACATAATATGTTTATTATCAATAACTACCGTAATGGTTTTTCATAACTCCAGACTGTATTTATACCATAACTACAGTAAGGTGTTTATTACCATAACTACAGTATGTGTTTATTCTCATACTACAGTAATGTGGTTTTATCCATAACTACGTCAGATTTAATTGTCATAACTACAGTATGTGTTTATTACCATACCTACGTATTTTTTATTGACCATAACTACAGTAATATGTTTTATTATCCTAACTACGTAAATGTGTTTTTATCAATCACTACAGTAATATATTTTATACCATAAATACATAATGTGTTTATTACCATAACGACAGTAATGTGTTTGATTTCTAACTACAAGTAATGTTTTATTACCATAACTCAGTACTATTTTATTTGTTGTCATAACTACAGTAATATGTTTATACCATACTAAGTACTTGTTTTTATTACCATAACTCCGTAATATGTTTTATTATCATAACTACAGTAATGTGTTTATTACCATAGACTACAGTAATATGTTGATTATTGTCATAACTCTGTACTGTGTTTTATTACCATAGCTACGTAATGTGTTTTTTACCATAACTACGTACTGTGTTGATTATCATAACTACAGGAATGTGTTTATTTACCGTACACAACTTATCCATAACTAAGAATGTTGTTTCTTACCATAACTACAGTAATGTGTTTATTCATCATGAACACAGTAATGTGTTATTATCATCCTACAGTATGTTTTATTACCATAAACTCCCAGTAATGTGGTTATTATCCTAACTACAGTAAGGTGTTATTACCATAACTACAGTAAATGTTTTTACATAACTACAGTCTGTTGTTTATTACCATAATACAGCAATGTGTTTGTATTACCGAACTAAGTCAATGTGTTTATATTACCGTAACTACAGTAAGTGTTTTACCGTAAACTACAGTAATGTGTTATATACCGTAACTACAGTCAATGTGTTTATTTATCACTAACTACAAGTAATGTGTTTGCTTATTATAACTACAGTAATTGTGTTTTATTTCCAACTACATATGTGTTTTATACCATAACTACATAATGTGGTTTTCTGTATCAAACGACCGTATGTGTTATACCATAATGACAGTAATGTGTTTATTTGAAGCTACTACAGTAATGTGTTATTATCATAAACTTACCGTACATGGGTTGTATTACCATAACTACCGTATGTGTTTATTACCATAACTACAGTATTTGTTTATTACCATAACTACAGTAATATGTTTATTGTGATTAACTACATTAAATTGTTTTATTATACCATTACTACAGTAATGTTTTTATTACCACTAACTACATTAATATGTATTCCCATACTACAGTAATGTGTTTTATTACCATAACTATACCACAGTAATCTTTGTATTGTCATAAACTACAGTAATTGTGTATTACCATAACTACAGTATGTGTATTATTATCATAACTACAGTATGTGTTTTATTACGTAACTACCAACTTATCATAACTACAGTATTTGTTTATTACCATAACGACATTAATGTGGGTTATTATCTACTATACAGTATGTGTTGATTTACCATAACTACAGTATAGTGTTTATTAATCATAACTACGTATGTGTTTTTACCATAACTAAACAGAATGTGTTTATTATCATACTACAGTAAGTGTTTTATTCATAACCAGCAATGTGTTTTATTAAGCGTAACTACAGTAATGTGTTTTATACCGTCACTACAGCCATGTGTTTTTATTACCGTAACTACAGTATGTGGGTATTTTCGGTTCACGTACTACAGTGAATGTGGTTATTACGTAACTACAGTAATGTGTTTAGATTAACGTAACTACAGTAGGGTTTTATTACACTCAGTATGTGTTATTATCATAACTACAGTAATAGTTTATTACCCATAACTACAGTAATGTTTTTATTACCATACCTACAGTAAGGTGTTATTACCATAACTAGCGGTAAATGTGGTTTATTACCATACTACAGTAATGTGTTTTATACCATAACTACGTAATGTGTTTAGTATCATAATCTACGTATGTGGTTTATTATACCATAACTACAGTAATGTTTTTATTATTATACTACGGTAATGTGTTTATTACCATAACTACGGTAATGTGTTTTTATTACCATAACTCCGGTAATGTGTTTATTACCATATTAAACTACGGTAATGGTGTTTATTAACCATAAACTAGACTACAGTAATGTGTTTACTTTCCCATAACGACAGTAATGTGTTATTCCGTACGCAGTAAGGTGTTTAATTACCATAACTACAGCAATGGTGGTTATTCCCGTAACTACATAAGTTGCCGCCTGGCACTGCTTGCTACCTTTAAGTTTGTTATCCACCAAAACTCCAAGATCCCCTTCCAACAGGGATTCACTTAACACAGAGCCATTTATAGTATAAGTAGCACAAGGATTTTTAAGTCCAAAATGCATCACCTTCCATTTACCAACATTGAATTTCATCTGCCACTTAGCAGCCCAATGTGACAATCTATCTAGATCCCCCTGTAATGATTGCACATCCTCTGAAGTTTTTAAAGGGTATGTCCACCCTTATTTCGATTTTTTAATATTGCCTTCCCCCTGGTCCCCCAGCCCAACCGCATGGTTTTTATTTTTAGAAAGCCCCCCAAACTTTTACTTACCTCCCCTCTTTCCCTCGCCACGCTGCCGGCCCTCTGCTTGCGAGAATGCAAGCAGAGGGGCGGGACCGGCAGTTGCGTCTGTGATCATATGTAACATGTACCGTAACTATCCCTAAAACATCATATATAACATGTACCATGACTAACCCTAACCCCCACCTTACAGATTGTACTGCGTGTACCCACCTTACAGAATGTACTGCGTGTACCCACCTTACAGATTGTACTGTGTGTACCCACCTTAGATTGTACTGCGTGTACCCACCTTACAGATTGAACTACGTGTACCCACCTTATAGATTGGTACTGTGTGTACCCACCTTATAGATTGGTACTGTGTGTACCCACCTTCCAGATTGGACTGTGTGTACCCACCTTATAGATTGGACTGTGTGTACCCACCTTACAGATTGGACTGTGTGTACCCACCTTACAGATTGGACTGTGTGTACCCGCCTTACAGATTGGACTGTGTGTACCCGCCTT
>CM033476.1:2270746-2317233 GCA_019447015.1 Hymenochirus boettgeri | reverse complement strand
AATCTATTTAACCACCAGCTGTATTACTGACTGTACAATCTATTTAAAAGGCATGTCCACCCTCCAACCTAAAATTTAACCCTCTGTTGGCCCCAGTGTGTAGTGGGGAAACATCCTTGCCTTTCTCCTCTGCTCCTTATCGTTGTCCTGCAGCGTCTGTTCAAGGTCCCGGAAACTGAACACGGATAGTGGCCCCATCATAGTTTTGCTGGGGGCCCAGTGATTCCTACTTCCTACTGCCACTGGGTAGAGGGCAAGAAACATTCAGAAATCTGGAGGACCCCACATTGGATATTAACCCTCCCTCCGTCCAAAACACAAGATGAGAAACAGAAAAACACACGTCTGGAGTATTTACACTTTATACCAGTTTGGTAAAATATTTACAACGGTTGGGAAGGTTTCACAAAATTCATTGTAACCGTACAAAGCTCCCCCACCCCACAGTGAAAACCGTTACAGTGCAGAATTAACCCTTCCATTATTCATTCCAACCCTGGGTACAATCGTGAAAACCAGCCAATCACACGGACAGCAATCCAAAGATATTTTGGGGTTCTGTCACAATAATGATAACCCCCATATAATATATATATATTTATGTACAGGTAAAGTTAAAGGAGAAGTAAACTTACATTCCGTGTGATCATGGGGAGCGACTCGCGATGCAGGATGTGTATGAGCGACAGTTTAGGGCAACAGTCGTGCCACGTGGGAACTTCATAGGCCGAAATGGGCTGAAAAGGTCTAACTAGGCACTAGGCAGTAAGTTGCATTTATGTACATGTGAGAAATAGATTTTATAACTACGAAGGCTCCCATGTTTGACAGTACAACCCACAGCCCATGTAGTCTTCAAAGAGCCACGTCCCTGACCCCAGGATTCACTGTCTCTATGTACAGAGTATTTTCTATACAGATGTCTATACACCGATATGGAATCCCTGATAAGTACTAGATTCTGTAACTGACCCCAGTATTCACCGTCTCTATGTACAGAGTATTTTCTATACAGATGTCTATACACCGATATGGAATCCCTGATAAGTAATAGATTCTGTAACTGACCCAGTATTCACCGTCTCTATGTACAGAGTATTTTCTATACAGATGTCTATACACCGATATGGAATCCTCGATAGGTAATAGATTCCGTAACTGACCCAGTATTCACCGTCTCTATGTACAGAGTATTTTCTATACAGATGTCTATACACCGATATGGAATCCCTGATAAGTAATAGATTCTGTAACTGACCCCAGTATTCACTGTCTCTATGTACAGAGTATTTTCTATACAGATGTCTATACACCGATATGGAATCCATGCCTATAAGTAATAGCGTTCATGTAACTGACCCAGTATTCACGTCTCTATGTACAGAGTGATTTCATACAGATGTCAACACCGATAGGAATCCCTGAAAGTAATAGATTCTGTAACTGACCCAGTATTCACCGCTCTATGACAGAGTACTTTCTATACAAGATGCTATACACCGATATGGAATCCTGATAAGTAATAGATCGTAACTGACCCCGTTATTCACCGTCTCTTGTAGAGTAATTGTCTAACAGGTCTAGATACACCGATATGGAATCTCTGATAAGTAATAGATTTGTACACTGACGCAGTTGTAGTCCGTCTCTATGTTAACAGAGTATTTCTATACAGCATTGTCTATACAACGATATGGATCCCTGATAAGTAATAGATTCTGTAATCTGACCCAGTATTAACCGTATCTAGTACAGAGTATTTTCTATACAGATGTCTATACACCGATATGGAATCTCTGATAAGTAATAGATTCTGTAACTGACCCAGTATTCACCGTCTCTATGTACAGAGTATTTTCTATACAGATGTCTATACACCGATATGGAATCCCTGATAAGTAATAGATTCTGTAACTGACCCAGTATTCACTGTCTCTATGTACAGAGTATTTTCTTTTCAGATGTCTATACACCGATATGGAATCCCTGATAAGTAATAGATTCTGTAACTGACCCAGTATTCACTGTTTCTATGTACAGAGTATTTTCTATTCAGATGTCTATACACCGATATGGAATCCCTGATAAGAAGGCTGCTTGTTACTCTGCAGATTATTTACCAGTCAGTGTGAATTATACACAGCCTTTGTGGGGCAATACAAAATATTAAGCTCATTTTATGGACATTTTTTTATTATTATTCTGTTCCTACCAAAAGATAAAACTTCTATGTGCTCTTTGCATCTGCAGAGGTGGCTCAACTGGTAAAGCATATGTTTTTGGAACACACAGGTCATAACTTGAAATCTCCAGTCTTTTTTTGGTTTCCATTATGTTCTTAGGAAAAAAGAAAGTTCCCACATTTACTAGTGTTTCATTTACATCTCTGTTTGGGTTAGGGGTAAAAGGTTTAAATTTAACAAGACAGAGTACATAAGATTGAAGGTTCGATTCACCAGACTTTTAATTTTTACTGAAATGTTAATATTGTGTTTCTTACATCCATGGTAGCTTCAAATACACGGCAAAGATTACTTTCTTTAATATGAAAAGCAAAGAATTATATAATTATTAGGATAGGAGTGTATTAAATGTGAAAACTTGTGAAATCCCTGTTCTGTGTCAGGGAGAGGGCGGATCCCTGTGCTGGTATGTGATTGGCTTTCAGGCTGCATCTTCCTTCTTTGATCTGTTGAGCACTACAGAGCAGGTGCATGTACTTCCCACACTCAGATGGGTTTATCCAGCCAAGGTGGATTGTGGGATCTGATCCCTAGTATCCACAGGTTAATTTCCTAAATTACTCAGCAGCCACAGCAAAGGGAGAGATGAGACCGCTTTTTATATGTTAGTGAATGTGCTCTGTCTATTGGGACAATGTTGTCTGTAGACTTTTGTTCTCCTTTAATTTATTCCTCTGGGTGTTAGTATATTCCAAAACAGCAGTAGGAGCTGCCATGCCATTTGTGTCACCATACACTATGGAAGTACATACCATATGACACCGCTAGGAAAGCAATGTGGCAGCTCCTATTCACATCTATTTTCTTCTCTTGGTGAATTTTTGCAATTCAGAATGAAAGTAACAGTCACAACATCATGCTGGCTCTGAGTACAGACTCACTGTGGTAAGGGACACTCACACTCAATGCAAACGGTGCTTTGCCTAGTGATATTGACACAGAGAATCAGAGGGGCTGCAAAGAAGTGTTAATTTAGTGAAAATCTATATGGAGATTACAACGTGGCATGTGATGGTGAAAAGCCCACAATTCCCTGGCACTCACCCCACCCTTCTTCCCCCTTCTAACGGGTTTTATTGAACTTCCTGTTCCTGGGAATGTGAGGACCCCTATTGGTTTCAATACAGTGAGTCTGACACTCTCCAGTGGCTCATACATAGGTGGGATCACCGGGGACGTAGTGCGCAATGCGTTAAAGCAGTGGCGTAAGTACCACACAGTAGCAGGCCCTGCAACAAGCCCATAAACTCTGTGATCAGCTGTTTAAAAGACCAGACGCGAACTTCCGGAAACATACACGCAGCTGTTTAAAAAAAGGTGATGGCGGAGGTGCAGTTACGCCCCTGTGTAAAAGCGCCTATTTCGTCCGACAAAGAGCCCATACATGGTACAAATGTTGGCCGAAACGGGCACATCCTGCGTATATAACATGGGAGCTGCCATATTATTTTCCTTAGACAGTACAGTAGAAGGTGAAAGCTTAACTCAGCTTTAGAAGCAGTAACAATATTAAAGTCCATACAATATATCAAACATCCCACCCTGGCAACTACAGCTAAAGCCACAAGACATAACGGCGCCCACAATTAGGGTCCCAGGAGACCCTCAAACAATGGACACGTGAACAGACTGCGAGGAATAAAACAGAATTAAGACGGACACTGTAACTAATGTACTGTGGAAAGGGGGAAATATGGCAGCTCCCACCTTGAAAAGGAAATCTGGTCTTGCCATTAGCCATTTGCCTAAGGATCTGTGGATAGAAAATATTTAATAAATTGGCTGCGAATCTTCTCTGTGGTCTAAAAATAAATGTCTCTGATTCATCCATTTTGTATCCCATGATTCTCAGCATTGGCTCTCTCCCAGAACCCACTCACCTAGGGCAAAACACTCTCCACGTAGGATACTTGGTAGCGCCAGGTTATAGTTCAGTAAACCTCCCCTGGGCATTAAAGGGGGATTGTGGTCTCCATACAAGTGCCCTCTTTATAAATGGGCACCCTCTTACATTTAAAATGACACCAGGTCATGCTTCTAGCTGCAATCAGACTTATAGCAGAATAAAGGGTGGTGCTTCCTGATTACACAGTGAGCTGTGACATCACCAGAACCAGCAAGCCCCTGGCTTGAGCATGCCCACTTGTATCCTAATGTTGGGACAGAGCATAATCAGCTGCATTATTGGCCCCTTTATTTTTAAAGCTAACCACAAGCCTGAAAATAAAAAATGTTTCTCTCCCTTAAACAGAGGAAAGCAAAGACATCAATTGCAAGCCTGTAACTAGCTTCAGAAAAGCTACATTTTTGGGGTTGACACGTGCCTGTCACAGAGACACAGAAGCAATGCAGAGTAGGAAGAGAGATTTTACAAGCTTTTAACACGGGATTCACAACAGCTTGAAACATCATCCTTGGCTTGATTGGTTTGAAAGATATGGCAATAGATGGCACTTATATGGGGACCACATTTCCCCTTTATTGTTGGGGTCAGACAGTCACGTGAACACATTAGGCTTATTTGGCAAATCCATTGGACTAGGAAAAGTCTTCTACTTGGGTTGGACATTGCTATTCTATATTGGATTAAGAGATGATTTGAATGGATTTCCAGGCCACGTGTGTTAGAAGACCATAGGGTGTACTCCATAATCACGTCACTGGGTGTGCACGTGGATCCCTCTTTATTACAACAGTCAATGGTCAAAGTCTACACTCCAGCACTGGTGTTGCGTTCTATAGGGTAATACACACGGAAAAGTGTGAGATCACAAAGCATGGTCTTGGTGTTTATCTACTATTGGTCCTCTCCTACACAGGGGTTGTCCTTCTGTTAACCACACTGATACTGAGGCCTTCTTTAAGCTCCTTCTGAAAGCAGTTATGGACCTGTAGGAAACTCCCATCCAAGTCTGGATTAAAGCTGGGGGCTGTGTTGATCTTTAGGGGTTCTCTGGTTAGCGTGTACATGGATATCTCTCCCACTGGAATAGGGCTTCCTATCTTCATGCTGACCGGAGACATTTCCCGAGAAGGTGACGTCTCTGTTGAGTGAGAACTCGATCTGGACCTTCTCCTTCTATACTGGTAGCTGGGCATCCTGGCGTATGGGGAATAGGAGGTCTTAATGAACTCCCGCCTAGATTTAAACCTCAGCTCCTTGTTGCGTTCAATGTAAATGTTTACGGCCAAAACTCCAATAGTCTCTGCTACGATGAAGGAGAGTGCCCCGAAGTAGAAAGACCAGCCGTAATTGTACTGGTTTTTCTTATCCTCGTCTTTTTTATCGCTGGGATCCCCGGCGTTGCTGGATATGAAGACAATTATCCCAATGATGTTACTGAGTCCTGAACAGAAAAGAAACAAGGAGAATATTTTACTTCTAAGCCTGTAGATGGCGTCACAGAACAGTTTGCAATTTTACCAGGACTCGTGCTGGTACATTGCAATATAATGCCCACCACCAGGTGAGTGCGGCTGTTTGTATGTACCCCCCAATGTAATTTATACCGTTTATTTTATTCCATTTCAGTAAAGTTGAATGGTTCTGATCAATGTAGTTTACAGTAAGGCTGGCCATACACTAGTTAGACATTAAAGCCAATTAAATGCTTGTAAAGAATGTTTCATGTTATTATAATGACTATATGATTATAATACCCCCGAGGAAGCAGAATGAAACAGCGAAACACAATGAGTAATTTCTGCATCACGGCTACAGATGCTACAGACACCTGCACTCCTTTATACCAGGAAGTGGTAATGTGAGTTTTTCTGGATGGCCAAATCCCAGACTGTGGTGTAAAGGCTTTTATTATTGAGTTTTAATCTTATAATGTTTGGTTTTAATATTGTATCACAATTTTATACTAATATTGGACACTTTTTAATACTATATATAACAACAGTCTAACAAGACTGTTGTTAGAACATACAAGTTTGCCCACAGTGACTGGCACATACAAGTTTGCCCACAGTGACTGGCACATACAAGTTTGCCCACAGGGACTGGCACATACAAGTTTGCCCACAGGGACTGGCACATACAAGTTTGCCCACAGGGACTGGCACATACAGGTTTGCCCACAGGGACTGGCACATACAGGTTTGCCCACAGGGACTGGCACATACAAGTTTGCCCACAGGGACTGGCACATACAAGTTTGCCCACAGGGACTGGCACATACAAGTTTGCCCACAGGGACTGGCACATACAAGTTTGCCCACAGGGACTGGCACATACAAGTTTGCCCACAGCGACTGGCACATACATGTTTGCCCACAGCGACTGGTGAATAAAAGTTTGATCTTACCGTGCCAGGACTCAGGTGATGGCAGACAGAGGCAAGATCAAAAGACAGGAGAGACATATAAATACCACAGGACGGTGCTCATTGCCGCTGATCGGGCTTTTTTTTTTTAATTCCCGTAGCTGACCCTGGAGTTGGCCCCAGGCAGCTGCTTAGGTTACCTTGTGGGTAATCTAGTCCTGAACACCGGAGCTGTTCTTACCTGCAATGTTCCATGGCCAGAAAACGCTTTAGAACCAGTGTTACACCTGTACCATCGGTCTTAAAGTTCATGGCCAGGTGGTTGTCTGGAACGCCACAGCCTTGAACCTTGAAAGGTTGTATCACACACTTACGTCTATAGGCTGCCACCTCTGTATCTGTGGACTCCACCCAGGGTAACTAAAGCAATTCAAATTGAAGGGTAGATGCTGGAGTAGGAGGTGGATTTAAATGCAACACAATCGGTGTGCAAAAAAAGGCTGTTTATTCAGCACGCACAATACATGTCACACTTGACAAAGGACTTTGGTCCAAGCTTGTGTTGCCTTTACACCCACCTCCTACTCCTGCGTCTATTCTTCAATTCTGATTGCCACAAGACCATCTGTAGGGAAGTGGTAGTGTATGGGCACTTGTGTGGTACACACAAGACAATGTATTCCCAATTGGACTCTTGGTCCTGGTATCTTTCCTCTGCTGACTCTATAACACGGCTTGGGGATGCTCAGCCGTGCGTTGTTTGATTTTAGATATTTTATGTCTGCACTTTACTTGCACTGCCCTTTGTTCATGTTGGGGTGGATTGGGATGTATGTGGGAGATATATGCATGTGCCTTACTTATTTTTGACCACTCAAGTGGATGTGCCTGTTTTTTTAGGGTATCTTTTAGCGTGGGACTCTCTGTAGCTCCGACAAGGTTGGTTTTGGAGTTTTCCTCTCTCTCTATTGGTTCCCATGCCCTGTAGACTGGTTGGCACATTAATTACAATCTGCCTAACTAACCGGACGTTGCCATGTTCCCTACTTACCAGCTGCTACAAACAGGATCCCAGCACTGAGGATGATGTTATTTCTTCTGCTGTAAATTTTCCCGGCCGCAATGCAAATCCCCCCCAGTAACAGAAGGATGGTGCTGAGGATGGGGAAGACACTGGATGCTCGGACAATACCTGGAAGCAGAAGTGTTAACAGATTACAGCAATTGGAGGGTCAGTAGATCCATCTGATCCAGACAAAGATGTCAATTAAAAGTTTATAAAGTGGGATTTGGGTTTATAAAGTGGGGTTTAGTCATTACTGGTAGAATGTTTTGGGTTGGGTCATTAACTGGGAAGAAATGTTTGGTCTTACTGGTAGAAATTTTTGGTCATTACTGGTAGAATGTTTGGTCATTACTGTTAGAATGTTTGGTCATACTGGTAGAATGTTTGGTCTTACTGGTAGAATGTTTGGTCATAACTGTAGAATGTTTAGTTGGTACTGGTAGAATGTTTGGTCATTACTGGTAGAATGTTGTTTAGTCATTACTGGTAGAATGTTTAGTCTACTGTAGAATGTTTTAGTCATTACTGGTAGAATGTTTTGAGTCATTACTGGTAGAATGTTTTTGGTCATTACTGTAGAATGTTGTCATTACTGGTAATGTTTTGTGTCATTACTGTAGAATGTTTTAGGTCATTACTGGTAGAATGTTTGATCATTACGGGTATAGAAGTTTGGTCATTACTGGTAGAATGTTTGGTCATTACTGGAATGTTAGTCTTATGGTAGAATGTTTGGTCATTACTGGTAGAATGTTTTCATTACTGGTAGAATGTTTGTCATTACTGGTAGAATGTTTTGGTCATTGCTGGTAGAATGTTTTGTCATTGCTGGAGAATTGTTTGGTCATTAACTGGTAGAATGTTTGGTCATTACTGGTAGAATGTTTTTGGTCATTACTGGTAGAATCTTTAGTCGTACTGGTAGAATGTTTGGTCATTACTGGTAGAATGTTTTGGATCATTACTGGTAGAAATGTTTTGATCATTACTGGTAGAATGTTTTGATATCGCTGGTAGAATGTTTGATCATTACTGGTAGAAATGTTTGATTTCATATACTGTAGAATGTTTGATCATTACTGGTAGAATGTTTGGTCATTACTGGTAGAATGTTTGGTCATTACTGGTAGAATGTTTGGTCATTACTGGTAGAATGTTTGGTCATTACTGTTAGAATGTTTGGTCATTACTGGTAGAATGTTTGGTCATTACTGGTAGAATGTTTAGTCATTACTGGTAGAATGTTTAGTTGGTACTGGTAGAATGTTTGGTCATTACTGGTAGAATGTAATGTTTAGTCATTACTGGTAGAATGTTTAGTCGGTACTGGTAGAATGTTTAGTCATTACTGGTAGAATGTTTGATCATTACTGGTAGAATGTTTGGTCATTACTGGTAGAATGTTTGATCATTACTGGTAGAATGTTTAGTCATTACTGGTAGAATGTTTAGTCATTACTGGTAGAATGTTTGATCATTACTGGTAGAAAGTTTGGTCATTACTGGTAGAATGTTTGGTCATTACTGGTAGAATGTTTAGTCATTACTGGTAGAATGTTTGGTCATTACTGGTAGAATGTTTAGTCATTACTGGTAGAATGTTTAGTCATTACTGGTAGAATGTTTGGTCATTGCTGGTAGAATGTTTAGTCATTGCTGGTAGAATGTTTGGTCATTACTGGTAGAATGTTTGGTCATTACTGGTAGAATGTTTGGTCATTACTGGTAGAATCTTTAGTCGGTACTGGTAGAATGTTTGGTCATTACTGGTAGAATGTTTGATCATTACTGGTAGAATGTTTGATCATTACTGGTAGAATGTTTGATCATTACTGGTAGAATGTTTGATCATTACTGGAGAATGTTTTGGTTCATTACTGGTAAATGTTTGGTCATTACTGGTAGAATTTTTTTAAGAGTCTTACTGGTAGAATGTTTGGTCTTACTGTATAAATGTTTGGTCTTACTGGTAGAATGTTTGGTCTTACTGGTAGAATGTTTGGTCTTACTGGTAGAATGTTTAGTTGGTACGTAGATTTTGGTCATTACGGTAGAATGTGTTTGAGTCATTACTGGTAGAATGTTTGAGTCGGTACTGTAGAATGTTTGTGTCTTTGTATGTTTCATACTGGTAAATTTGCATTACTGGTAGATTTGGTCATTACTGGTAGAATGTTTAGGTCATTACGTAGAATGTTTAGTCATTACTGTTTAGAAATGTTTGGTCATTACTGGTAAATGTTTGGTCATTACTGGTAGAATGTTTGGTCATTACTGGTAGAATGTTTGTCATTACTGGTAGAATGTTTGGTCATTACTGTAGAATGTTTTGTCATTACTGGTAGAAGTTTGGTCATTACTGGTAAATGTTTAGTCTTACTGGTAGAATGTTTGGTCATTACTGGTAGAATGTTTATCATTCTGGTAGAATGTTTGGACATTGGCTGGTAGAAGTTGTTTTGGTCATTACTGGTAGAATGTTTGGTCATTAACTGGTAGAATGTTTTCCATTCTGTAGAATGTTTGTCCATTCTTTGGTAGAATGTTTGTCATTCTTGTTAGAATGTTTAGTATTGCTGGTAGAATGTTTGTCTTGGTGGTAATGAATGTTTAGATCATATCTGTAGACATGTTTGGATCATTACTGGTAGAATGTTTGGTCCTTACTGGTAAATGTTTGGTCATTACTGGTAGAATGTTTAGGTCATTACTGGTAGAATGTTTATGTCATTAGGTCATCTGGTAGAATGCAATGTTTAGTCATGTGCCTGGTAGGAATGTTTGGTCCTTACTGGTTAGAATGTTTGGTCATTACTGGTAGAATGTTTGGTCATTACTGGTAGAATGTTTGATCATTACTGGTAGAATGTTTGATCATTACTGTTAGAATGTTTAGTTGGTACTGGTAGAATGTTTAGTTGGTACTGGTAGAATGTTTAGTTGGTACTGGTAGAATGTTTAGTTGGTACTGGTACTTTCTAAGAATAAAGTGAATGTTCAGGAGTGGCCAATCCAATTAAAATGTTATTGAAAGACAAAACGTGATTGGTCCATGTGAGGAAACCCATCCAACATCCAATAGCTGAACTATTCCATATGGAGGATTGGGCTATAAGGACTGGTCAACTTTAACCACAAACCTTTAGTTTTGTGGTTAAGAAAAAGTGCACCATTCACTTTTACAATATGCAGATCATATGTTTTTGGATCATTTTAATACATCACACAATTTTGTGTATCTTAATTGTTACTCCGGAGGGGCGATACTTACGTAGAAGATACTCCGAGCTGTCGTGGTCATAATCATTGTCTTCTGGGAAATGGTTAATTCGGAAACAGTTTCCTTTGTAGATTCCTGAAGGGGAAAAAAAAGTGTCAATTCCCACTATGATTCTCAGTAATATTCTTATCCCTGTTTGATATAGGAGTCCGCACTTGTGGCTGTGGATTTGTAGATCTGTGATGGGGGTGACTGGCCTGTCCTGGTCTTCGTGCCATGGATGGAGGTTTGAGTATCTTCATCGTTGTCATCCATTGTCAGGCCAATTAGCTTTCCTGGGAAGAAACTTGTTCCACATTGGGAGACTCCTTAATGTTTATGGAGCATTTAGTAGGGACCTGTCCCTGTACCACCCCATGTAGCACATGTAACATTGAATGGACAATAGTGCAGGGAAGGACACGTTTCACTGGGAACAGAGTAAAGAGAAAAACGTTTGTTTCAAGACTGGAAGTACGCTATAGACTTGTTCTAGGAGAATGGTCCCTTTAATAGAAAAATCTCCCCTTTAATAGAAGAATGCTCCCTTTAACAGGAGAGAATCGCCCCTTTATTAGGAGAATGGTCCCTTTAATTGGAGAATGGTCCCTTTAATACAAGGATGGCCCTTTTAATAGGACGATGACCCCTTTAATAGGAGGATTGCCCCTTTAATAAGAACATGGCCCCTTTAATAGGAGGATGGCCCTTTTATAATAGGAGAATGGCCCATTTAATAAGATGGCCCCTTTAATAGGAGGATGGCCCCTTTAATAGGAGGATGGCCCCTTTAATAATAGGATGGCCCCTTTAATAGGAGGATGGCCCCTTTAATAGGAGGATGGTCACTGAGGAGTTCTGTGTCTATATAAAGGTACAAGGACACAGACTGTGTTATACAGGGAACTCTGGGTACCACTCATGTATTATAAGGATAATGATTAAGGATACTACACTAACAGCCCATATATAATATATGATAGATAATGTTCCATACACTGACATCCCAGATATAGAATTGAGATGAATGTATCATCACTTACACCCCATATATATATTTATATATTATGTAATGCGACCCTACTCCCCTAGATATATTATATATTAATGTCAATCCGGAATCCCCTATATCTAATTTATTATAATGTAGCATTCACTGAACTCCCATATATATATATTAATATTAATGTATACTAGCACGACATCCCGATTATATCTATATTATATATTAATGTATACATATCACTAACATCCCATATTATATATATTATATACTTCTGTATCATTCACTGACCTCCCAGTTAGATATTATTATTAATGTATCATATCCTGACATCCCATATATATATCTTAATGTATACATATCACTGGACATCCCATATATATTATATATTAAGTATACTTCACTGACCTCCACTATTGATTATATTTAATGTATAACAATCACTGACATCCATATATATATATATATACTGTATACATATCACTGACATCCCATTTAATATATATATTAATGTTACTATCACGCATTCCCATATATCTATTATATATTACGTATACATTATCACGGCATCCCATATGATACTATTATATATTAATTGTATTACATCTCACTTCTCCCCTATATATCTATTCTATCGTAATTTATACATATACTGACAGGCCATATAGTAGATATGATATATCTATGTATACATATCACTGACATCCCCTATATATTTCTATATTAGTGTATAATCACTGACATCATAAATAGATATTTAAATATTAAATGTATACCTATCACTTACACTCCCATATATATATTCCAATATTAAATGTAACCTACACTGACATCCTCAGATATCCAATAAATTATTATTAATGTGATACTATCACTGACATCCCTATAGATATATTATATATTAATGTATACATATCCCTGACAATCCCATCTATATAATATTATATTTAATGTATAACATATCACTGACATCCATATAATATATATATATATAATGTATACCTATCCCGACATCCCATATATATATTATATACTTAATGTATACATATCACTGACATCCCATATTAATTCTATATTAATGTTTAATATCACTGACATCCCATATATATCTACTTATATATTAATGTGTATTATCACTGCATCCCATATATCTATATTATATATTAACGTATACTACACTGACTCCCATATATATTATTATGTATCTTAATGTTATCATCTCACTGACCTCCCAGATATATAATATTATATATGAATGTTACATATCCCTGACATCCCATATATATATTAAAAAAAATATAATTTATGATATATATCACTGACATCCATATCTATAATTTTCTATCTTAATGTAGCCATATCACTGACTCCATATATATATTAATGTATACATATCACTGACATCCCATTATCTTATATATTAAATGATATATATCAACTGCCATCCCTATATATAATATAAATATGAATGTATACATCTCACACTGCCTGACATCCCATATATATAATATTATCTATTAATGTAATACGTATCACGGCCATCCCATATATACAATATTATATATTAATGTATAACATATCACTGAACTCCCATATAATAATATTATATATTAATGTATACCTATCACTGACATCCCATTATAGAGTTTATATTTAAGTATACATATCACTGACATCCCATATTATATTTATTAATTAACATATCACTGACATCCCATATATATATTATATATTAATGTTAATATACTCACTGACAACCCATATATATATATTATATCTTAAGGTTATATATCACTGACATCCCATATAAATATTATATAGTAATGTCTACATATCACTGACATCCCTATAATATATTATATATTAATTATACCTATCACTGACACCCATATATATATTAATATTATATGTATACATATCCACTGACTCCCCTATATATATTATATATTAATGGGATATATTCACTGACATCCCAGATATCTAATATTAATATTAATGTATACATATCACTGACATCCCATATATATATATATTATTATATTATGTATACATACACTTAAATCCATATATATTATATATAATGTATATATAATAACTGACATCCCATATCATATTAAACTAATTAATGTATACTTATCACTGACATCCCATATATATATTCTTATTAAATGTATAATATCCCTAACATCCCATATATCTAAATTATATTATGTATCATATCACTGACATCCCCTATATATATTATATATTAATGTATACATATCACTGACAACCCTAATATATATAGTATATATAATGTATAAATAATCACTGACATCCAGATATATTATATATTAATGTAGTTAACATATCACTGAACATCCCATATATTAATATTATATTACTTTATATCACTGACCACTGCTAAAGTTTTGTGCTGCCTATTTAATTGCAAAACTCTGTCCCTGTATCATTGGACAACCCACCAAACCCCCAGTAACTCAACCAGTTTTTCATGAGTTTGGAAGGTTGTGAGATACACATGCATTTCCCACAACGTGTGTGCCAACCGAATAAACTGGATCTGATCACAATTGGTATCTGATCACATTGGTATCTGATCAATTGGTAGCTGATCACATTGGTATCTGATCACATTGGTATCGTATCACTTGGTATCTGATCACATTGGTATCTGATCACATTGATCTGATCCACATTGATCTGATCACATGAATCTGATCACCTTGAATCTGATCACATTGAATCTGATCACAATTAATCTGATCACATTTGAATCTGATCACATTGTATCCTGATCACATTGAAGTTGGATCTGATCACTTTGGTAATCTGATCACGTTGGTTTGATCACGTTGGTATCATCTGATCACGTTGGTACGCTGATCAACGTTTGTATCTGATCCACGTTGGTATCTGATCACGTTTGGTATCTTATCACGTTGGTATCTGATCACTTTGGTATCTGATCACGGTGGTATCTGATCACGTGGTATCTGATCACGGTTGTAATCTTGATCACAATTGTATCTGTCAACTTTGTAATTGATCACATTTATCTGAATCACATTGTCTGTTGGCACACATGCTGTGGGAACCGCACACATGGGTCCAGACTGATCCGCATACGTGGGTCCTGGGATTGGTTGGCGTGCGTCTATACACATTCGAAAATTGGGTCCATCTAGATTAGGGAAGTCGACACCATCCGCTGGTACAATCTTCCGTCGTCCCGATTGACCGTAATGTTGAACTATGGTTTTTTTTCATCGGCACTCCGGTTGGTCGTGACTCAGAATTTACCTATTATCCTAAGTGTGTATGGCCACCTAACGGGCCGATCCAACCTGGGTACGAGGACACTGTCCGATAACCCTTTTCTATAATGTATTACACTGCGACCATATCTGTCTTAATGTCCCTTAAATATCGATTGACAAAGTCTGGGCAATGCCCTGGGACCGCCAGACCTCAAGTAAGATGATTAGGCCAGAACACATCCCCTTGAATTTTACCTACCTCTGGAAGCTCCGTGGGCCACAATCCCTTAAGCAAAGTCCCTGGGTCACCATGTAATCTTCTTCTTACACATTCTCCACAATCCGAAATGTGCCACTTACCGACAGTTTTGTCATCGATCCAGTTTGGGCTCAGAACAGACCAGTGGTCACTGGTCACAGCCGCTAAACAAAGACATATCCCCAGCAGGGCAATGCAGGACGTCACCTTGATCTTTATAGCTTTGATTCGCTCTTGGTGGACGGTTGGGTTAGAGCCTTCATGTGGACAGACCTGGAATCCTACAAGAGGCTTTGTCTGTTCCCTTCTGCTGCTGCGGGGTTGTGATGTGAGAGGAGCATCTTCCTGTTTGGAGGTCTTGTTGTGGACAGCTTCCCTTTTTCCTGTCACGGCATTGCTGGACTTATCACGTTGTGGGACTGACTCCTCGTAGTCTGTGTTGCAAGAGGACCGTCTTTAATTTCAAACTGGAGATTGCACAAGTTCCCTCATTAAATCCCCAGATACGACATGCCCTATCCAGTGTCCGTACACTTCCCTTGGTTTAGATAATTTTGTTTTCTGGTTACTCTCCTTTCTCATTCGCTTTATTGTTGGACCTTCCATGGAACCCAATGAGGAAATTGGCTGGTTGACCCCAGTTGACTGTATCTCAGGCAGTTACAGTAATAAACAATATCAGCATGGTCTTTTGTCTGGGTGGATTGCCCATTTTATTATGTCAGGGGAGAGGGTGATGCCAGTGATTGTGCTTGTAACATGAAGCCGTGGACTCCCATAGTGGACTCTATTTAAATCCAATATGGCGCATTCTCCATTTTTATCCACGTGTTGGGTGTTTCCACTATCTTTTTTTATAGAAACTTGTCTGCTTAACATACTGGTCCCCCACAGGGCTGACACAGTGGGAACCCACCCACTAAAAGCTCAATCTCACTCAATCTACAACAATCATATGGCAATCATTGGTGTAATGTTGAGAGTGTGTTTAGTTGAGGATTTCCTGACACAGTTTTGCTTCATGACTAGCTCAGTCATGTCTATGGGAGCCCAGTGACTTGCAATCTCATGCAATTTTTACAATCAAACTTCCTGAACAACAGAATGGGGGCCCCAAAACTTTATACTCCCCCCAGACAACCAGTGGCGGATGAAGTAGATAGGGGGCCCCCATTAGGTTTTTGCTCTGGGCCAGAATTCCTTTCTAGTTATTTGCATACACAGATTTATATGAACTATTGTCACGACGCTAACATAATCCCTATGGGGGTTACCGTGATATTATAATCATATAATATATTATATTTCTCCAAGTCACGCAAGGGAAAAGGGACAGGTCAATCTGTCCCCTTGTGATAGGGGCCACAGGCATTTAATTTAATTAACTCATGTAATGTGTGTGTAAATCACTTCTTTGCCAGTGCCTCTACGGTGTGTGGGTGCCCCGGTGTTGAGACTCAGTATTGACCTATACCACTACTTTCCCACTACTTTTCCCAGAAAGTTTATTCTTTTCACCTTACAAAGAGAAAGATCGATTGGTCGGATCTCCCCCAGGCTCTGTACGGTGAGGGGCTGTAGATTCCTGTGTCTTTAAAATACAAAGTGCTGCAAATTCCATCGCTTGTGCCCTACAATGTTAGAAGCTCTGCCATTTGGTAATCCATAATCGGTCCCAGAGGCCGCAGCACGGATTCCCATTCCACGAATACCCTCCGTCCCATCCTGGCTCATTGCTGAAATCCCTCAACCCGATCACCAAGTTATTTATTTTTAATGTGTCCGCTCTCACAATGACTGAGGTGTTTAACAACGTATAACGTGTACAGTGTAAAGAGGGATTTCAATGAGCCTCCCACAAGGGGAGACGGGGGATTAGAGACCCCGTAATGGACCGCTCACCGCTTCTATGGAAATTTAAAAAAAAAAAAATCGCAGCCTAAATTCCATTAGAGAGTCTGCGGTAAATACCCTGAATGTGGGGGTCTAAAAAATAGTTAGTATACTATAGTAAGAATTAGTATATATCTCCTAATATATATATATCTCTTCCCTCTGCGGGTCCTCGTCTCCTCTCGTCTCTCCGTCCCTCTCGGTCCCTCCTCCTCGTCCTCCTCCTCTCGTCTCGTCTCTCCTCTCGTACTCGTCCTCCTCCTCGTCTCTCCTCTCTCTAGGTCCTCATCCTCTCGTCTCGTCCTCCTCCTCTCGTCTCTCGTCTCGTCCCCTCTCGTATCGTCTCGCCTCATCCTCTCTCGTCCCCCTCCCTCTCCGATCGTCTCTCTCTCGTATCCGCGTCCTCTCCTCCGCGTCCTCCCCCGCGGCTCCTCCTCCTCGTCTCCTCCTCTCGTCTCGTCCCTCTCGTCTCTCCTCTCCTCGTCTCCCGTTCTCTGCCCTCGTTCTCCTCCTCCTCGCTCGTCTCCTCTCCTCTCGTCTCCCGTCTCGTCCCTCTCCTTCTCCCGTCTCTCCTCCTCCGGGATCTCGCTACCTACAGTGTAATATAAGGAGATTAAACGCAGCCGCGGATTCCCTGACCACTAACTCCACCCCCCCGGCCGTAGGCGAGTGTTTTTATAGAGGTCAGGGAACTCCAGGTAAGTAATATCCGTCTATTAGTCTGTAGGTAGCGTATTATCCCGTAGATATTTATATACGTTACTATAACCTATATACGAGACTAGATAACTGACGATATAAATATCCTGTATATTATTCTGAGGGTAGCGGAGAACCCGTCTATATTTAATAACTGTAACTTACGATATACTATACTCTCTACTATCTATCTAATATCCGTAATGATTCGGTGAGGTAGCGGATTAGCCCTTAGATATCATATACTTTACTATCCATATACTATACTTATATACTTACTATATATAATCCTATATTATCTGTAGGAGCGTATTAACCTTATATATTATATCTTTACTATATCGATACGATACTAGACCGAGAAGATCCTAGATTTATGCGGGGGAGCGGATTAGCCCGTATAGATTATAATATGGACGTATACGAAGAGACGAGAACGAGATACATACGAGATAGATCCCGGAGATTAGTCTGTAGGGAGCGTATGAGCCCGGATAGATTAGAACGTTACGAGACAGAGACTATACGAAGAGAATAGCCTGATATAGGCGGGAGTATCGTATAGCCCTGATAATCTAGACGTGGACGACGAGAGACGAGACTAGGAGAGCCTGAAGGACACTGGAGGTAGCGGGAGGAGCCCGTATATGAAGGTAGATACGGGACGAGACGAGATACTATAGACGAGACGATACGATACGAGAGAGATCCGGAGAGTATTCTGTAGGGAGCGTAGGATTCGATAATACAAGAGGGCAAAAAGAAAAATCCAGCACCGCACTCGTGGCGCCCCCCCCCCTCCCGGAGGAGGAAGGGAGATAACAAGCCCTGGGGGGACAGACAAATAGGGGAACGGCCATGTCGATCGCAAACGAAAAACAAGAAACAAGCGCTCTCACTCGGTGAAGGTTGCGGTTCATTACCCTGACTGACTGTGCTGATAAGGTAGGAGCGAGCGGCATTCCTGTGTTCATAATTGCGCGGCCGCTCGTTCCTCCTTACCAGCACAGTCAGGCAGTCAGTCAGTCAGTCAGTCAGCGTACAGAAACGGGCTGTTATCTACATTACTAATACAGGAGAGAGAAATGGGAGGGGCAGTGGAATACATGACGTCCACTCCTCGGTGACATCACTGGGTGACTGTATATAGATTCTCGCCACTGCACCCCTCCCCATTGAAATGCCAGAGCCTATATATCATAGGCTGATTTTTGATTTAAATTATTTCCAGGGTGGTGGGGGGTTTGGTGTGCGCTGGTGTCATAGCTCCTCCCATAGCTACTCCCACTTACCATGTCTCACACGCCCCTCTAAGCTCTTGATTGTACTGCTGCCAGGCAGTGTGAGTGCAAATAAAGTTTTTCAAAAAACGGAAGTTCCTTTTTCTCCCACAACCTTTACTGCCTGAGCCGGGACCGAGGGAATCAAACACGAGACTCCGCCCCCGACCTGCCCCAGAGCTTCCTGGATGTCTAAGACCGGTCCGCCGCACGTCTGCAGGCAAATGTCACTGTAATTAACTAAGTATGTATACTGTGTGTGTGGCCATTTCCTCTTGGCCAACATATTGCCCATTTCTCTGTGCCAAGCCTATTGCCCATTTCTGTGCCAAGCATTTGGCCCATTTCTCTGTGCCAAGCAATATTGCCCATTTCTCTGTGCCAAGCATATTGCCCATTTCTCTGTGCCAAGCTATTTGCCCATTTCTGTCCAAGCATATATGCCCATTTCTCTGTGCCAAGCAATTATTGGCCTCTTTCTCTTTGCAAGCATATTGCATTTTCTCTTCCAGCATATTGCCCTTTCTGTGCCAAGCATATATTTGCCCATTTCTCTGTGCCAAGCATATTATTGCCCATGTCTCTGTGCCAAGCATATTGCCCATTTTCTCTGTGCCAAGCCATATTATTGCCATTTCTCTGCTGCTAACGCGGCCACTGACAGTGTCGCTTTATAATTATTTTACCTATATGGTGGGAGTGGAAAGGGCGTGACAAGGGGGCGTGGCCTAAATACCACGCTGCGCACGCAGGTCTTACTTAGCCTTCCCTATTCAAAATCTCACCCGATCCGCCCCATGTGTATTATAGTTAGTATATAGTTAATCTATAGTATAGTATATAATAAGTATCGTAATATAGTCATCTCTAATAGTTATAAGTATATTAGACAAGTATCGTCTCTCGTCCTAGTCTATCGTCTCTATATCCTCGCTCTCGTCTCCTCGTCTAGTCTCGACTCGAGTCTCGTTCATATGTATAGTTGCTCGTCTCCTCTCCTCCGTCTAGTACAGTATAGTTTAATTATTTGAGGTTGAATAAAGACTAAGCCATCTGGTCGCCACCTACTCAGCACACTGAGTGGCATCGGAAATATCCCTGTACTTGAGACAGTTCCATAGCTTTACCGTTCTCACAGTGACAACCCTTCTCCCAACTCGACTTTATGTATCAATACCCAGTAACTTGTAACATTCCTTGTTTGTAGAAACTCATCCACTTTTTATTAAACTGACCACTGACCCTGCCATAACACCGGCCACTGGACTACGTTCCATACTTTACCGTTCTCACAGTGACAAACCCCTTTCCCAACTCTACTTTTTAGTATCAATACAGTACTTGTAACTTTCCTTGTTTGTAAAACCTCATCCAGCTTTTTATTACACTGACCAATGACCCTGCATTACAAAAACGTCCACTGTGAAGGCAGTTCCATATCTTTAACCGTTCTCACAGTGACAACCCTTCCCAACTACGTTATGGATCATACAGTAACTTGTAAAGTCCTTGTTTTTAGAACTCATGCAGCTTTTGTAAACGACCAATAACCTGCCATAACCAATTTCCACTGGAAGACAGTTCCATAGCTTTTACCCGTTCTCACAGTGACAACCCTTCCCCACTCGACTTGATGTAATCAATACCAGTAACTTGTAACATTCCTGTGTAGAAACTCGCCACTTTTATTAAACTGACCATGAACCTCAGAACATGTCCACTGAAGACAGTCCATAGCTTTACCGTTCTCACAGTAACAAACCCCTTTCCCAACTCTACTTATGTATCCATACCATAACTTGTACTTTCCGTTGTTTGTAGAAACCTCATCCAGCTTTTTATTAAACTGATCATGAACCTGCCATAACAACGTCCACTGGAACGACAGTTTCCATAGCTTTAAACCTTCTCCACGTGACACCCTTTTCCCACTCTACTTTATGTATCATAACAGTAACTTGTACATTCCTTGTTTGTAGAAACTCATCCAGCTTTTTATAACCTGAACCACATGACCTGCCATCACAACGTCACTTGAAGACAGTTCCATAGCTTTCCGTTCTTCACAGGGGGACAAACCCTTTCCCAACTCTACTTTAGTATCAATCCGTAACCTTTGAACTTCCTTGTTTGTAGACACCGCTCCAGCTTTTATTAAACTGATCATGAAAAACAGAACACCGAACTGCCCTGCCAATACAACGTCCCTGGAAACATTTCATAGCTTTTATTAACCGGTTCTCACAGTGACCAACCCTTCCCAACTCTACTTTATGTATCAATACAGTAACTTGTAACATTCCCTTGTTTGTAGAAACTCATCCAAGCTTGTTATAGCACTGATCAATGAACCTGTGCCATACAACGTCCACTGCAGACGGTCCATAGCTGTATTACCTGTTCTCACAGTGACAACCCTTTCCACTCTACTTTAGGTATCAATACGCATTAACTTGTAACATTCCTTGTTTGTATAAATCTCATCCAGCTTTTTTAATAAACTTGACCATTAACCTCATAACACGTCCACTGGAAGACATTTCCCTAGCTTTAAAAAAACCCGTCTCACAGTGCAAACCCTTTCCAACTCTAAACTTTATGTATCAATACCAGTAAACTTGTAACATTCCTTGTTTGTAGAAACTCAATCCATCTTTTATTAAACGACCAATTAACCTGCCATACAACGTCCACTGGAGACATTTCCCATAGCTTTACTGTGCTCACAGTGACCAACCCTTCCCAACTCTACTTATGTAATCAATCCCAGTAACTTGTAACATCCTTTTTGTAGAAACTCATCCAGCTTTTATTAACTGACCAATGAGCTGCCATAACAAACGTCCACTGGAAGACAGTTCCATAGCTTTCCCGTTCTCACAGTGACAAACCCTTCCCACTCTACTTTATGTATCATCCCATAACTGTAACATTCCTTGTTTGTAGAAACGCATCCACTTTTTATTACCCGACCATACCTGCCATAACAACGTTCCATGGAAGACCGTTCCAGAGTCTTTAAACCGTTCTCACAGTGACAAACCCTTTCCCACTCTACTTAATGTATCAAATCCCTTAACACTTTGTAACATTCCTTGTTGTAGAAACTCATCCATCTTTTTATTAAACTGACCATGAAAACCCTGGCCATAACAACGTCCACTGAAGACAGTTTCCATAGGCTTTACCGTTCTCACAGTGACAAACCCTTTCCAACTCTACTTTAAGTATCAATACCAGTAACTTGTCATTCCTTGTTTGTAAGAAACTCATCACACCAGCTTTTTATTAAACTGAACCAATGAACCTGCCTAACAACGTCCACTGAAGACAGTTCCAGAGCTTTAACCGTTTCACAGTGACAAAACCCTTTCCAACTCACTTTATGTATCATCCCCGTTACTTGTAACCTTCCTTGTTTGTATAAACTCATCCAGCTTTTTATTAACGACCAATGACCTGCCATAACAACGTCACTGGAAGACAGTTTCCATACTTTAAAACCGTTCTCACAAGTGACAAACCTTTCCACTCTACTTTATGTATTAATACCATAACTTGTACTTCCTTGTTGGAGAAACTCATCAGCTTTTTATTACACTGACCATTAACCTGCCATAACAACGTCCCCTTGAAGACAGTTCCATAGCTTTATAAACCGTCTCACAGTGACAACCCCTGTTCCCAACTTACTTTATGTATCAATCCCAGTAACTTGTAAATTCCTGTTTGTAAAACTCATCCAGCTTTTTATTAAACTGACCAATGAACCTGCCATAACAACGTCCACGGAAGACAGTTTCCCTAGCTTTATACCGTTTCTCGACAGTGACAACCCTTTCACCTCTACTTATGTATCACTCCAGTAAACTTGTAACATTCCTGTTTGTAGAAACTCATTCCACCCATCCATCTTTTTATTAACTTACCACTGAACCTGCCATAACAACGTCCACTGGAAGACAGTTCCATATCGTACCGTTCTCACAGTGACCAACCCTTTCCCACTCTACTTTATTGTATTCACCATAACTTGTAACATTCCTTGTTTGTAAACCTCATCCACGTTTTAATTAACTGACCAATGAACCGCCATACAACGTCCACTGGAAGACAGGTCCATAGCCTTTACGTTCTCACAGTGACACCCCTTTCCCCAACTCCTACTTTATTATCAATACCATAAACTTGTAACATTCCTTGTTTGTAGAAACGTCATTCCAGCTTTTTATTAAACTGACATGAACCTGCCATAACACGTCCACTGGAAACAGTTCATAGCTTTACCCGTTTCTCACAGGGACCAACCCTTTCCCCCAACTCTACTTTATGTTATCAATTCCCAGTAAAACTTGTAACATTCTTTTTTGTAGAAACTCATCCGCTTTTTAATTAACTGACCAATGCACCTGCCATAACAAACAAATAAAAAAGAAAACAAAAAAATAAAACAGTCCACTGGAAGACAGTTCCATAGCTTTAACCATTCTCCACATGACAAACCCTTTCCAACTCTACTTTAATGTCTCAATACCAGTAACTTGTAACATCCTTGTTTTTGTAAAACTCCCCAGCTTTTTATTAAACTGAGCCAATGAACCTGCCATAACAACGTCCCCTGGAAGACAGTTCCATAGCTTTACCGTTCTCACAGTGACAAACCCTTTCCCACCTCTACTTTATGTATCAATCCCAATAACTTGTAACATTCCTTGGTTTGTAGAAACTCATCAGCTTTTATTAACTGACAATAAACCTGCCATAACAACGTCCACTGGAAGACCTTTCCCATAGCTTATACCGTTTCTCACAGTGACAAACCCTTTCCCACTCTACTTTATGTATCAATACCAGTAACTTGTAACATTCCTTGTTTGTTAGAAACTCATCCAGCTTTTTTATTAAACTGACCAATGAACCTGCCATAACACGTCCACTGGAAGTCAGTTTCCATAGCTTGACCGTTCTCACCGTGGACAAACCCTTTCCCCAACTCTACTTATATATCAATCCCAGTACTTGTAACATTCCTTGTTTGTAGAAAATCTCCAGCTTTTTATTAAACTGACCAATGAACCTGCCATAACAACGTCCACTGGAAGACGTCCATAGCTTACCTTTACCGTTCTCACCGTGACAAACCTTTCCCACTCTACTTTATGTCATCAATCCATAACTGTAACATTCCGTGTTTTAAGAAACTCCATCCAGCTTTTATTAAAAACTGACCAATGAACCTGCCATAACCAACGTCCACTGGAAAGACAGTTCCATAGCGTTACCGTTCTCACATGGACAAACCCTTTTCCCAACTCTACTTTATATGTATCATAACCAGTAACTTGTACCTTCCTTGTTGTAGAAACTCATCCACTTTTTTATAAACTGACCAATGAACGCCATAACACGTCCACGGAGACAGTTCCATAGCTTTACCGTCGGCACAGTGGACAAAAACCCTTTTCCCAACTCTACTTTAATTTATACAATACCAGTAACTTGTAACATCCTTGTTGTAGAAACTCATCCACTTTTTATTAAACTGACCATGTAACCTGCATAAACAACGTCCACGGAAGACAGTTTCCATAGGCTTACCGTTCTCCAACAGTGACAAACCCTTCCCAACCTACTTTATGTTATGTTCATACCAGTAACTGTAACATTCCTGTTTGTAGAAACTCATCCGCCTTTTTATTAAACTGACCAATGACCTGCCATAACAACGTCCACTGGTAGACAGTTCATAGCTTTAACCGTTCTCACAGTGACAAAACCCTTTTCCCACCTCTACTTTAATGTATCAATCCCAGTACTTGTCACATTCCTTTTTGGTAGAAACTCATCCAGCTTTTTCATTAAACTGACCACTGAACCTGCCATCACAACGTCCACTGGAAGACAGTTCATAGCTTTACCGTTCTCACAGTGAAAAACCCTTTCCCAACTCTACTTTAATTATCAATACCAGTAACTGTAACCATTCCTGGTTTTTTTAAGAAACTCATCCAGCTTTTTATTAAACAACCTAATACCCTGCCCTACACAAAACTCCACTGGAGACAGTTCCATAGCTTTTAACACCGTTCTCACAGTGGAAAACCCTTACTTTCCCAACGCTACTTTTTTATCATACCAGTATTTGTAACATTTCCTTGTTTTAGAAACTCATCCTCCACCTTTTTATAAACTAACCATGAACCTGCATAACAATCCCGCGTGGAAGACAGTTCCATAGCTTTATACCGTTCGCACAGTGACAACCCTTTCACCTCTACTCTTAATTATCATACCAGTAACTTGTACCCTTCCTTGTTTTGTAGAAACTCATCCAGCTTTTTTATAAAACTGACTCATGAACCGCCATAACAACGCCCCTGGAAGACAGTTCCCATAGCTTTTCCGTTCTCACCATGACAACCCTTTCCCAACTCTACTTTATGTATCAATACCAGTTAACTTGTAACATTCTTGTTTTTTAAGAACTCATCCAGCTTTTTTATTAAACCTGACCAATGAAACCTGCCTAACAACGTCCACTGGAAGCCAGTTTCCATAAGCTTACCGTTCTCACAGTGGAAAAAACCCTTTCCCAACTTGAATCCTACACTTTTTCTTCAAGTCTTAAGGGATTTCCCACGTGTCCTCCTGACATGTTCTATTGGTGAACAAGTGCCGCGATGTTTATTGTAATGGCCGTTAATGTATTATACCAGTAATCATATCCTATTCCCAACGCAATCGCCTTTTCTCCAGCTTCCTTTTCTCCAGCGACATAATTGTAACTTTTCCAGTCTCTCTTCATATCACGCTCCCCCAATCCCCTTATTAATTTACTTTTGCCCTTCTCTGGAACCCTTTCCATTTTCCAGTGTCCTTTTTGTACACAGGATTCCAAAATTGCAACTGCATATTCAATGAGGCCTTACCAATGCTTTGTAAAGAGGAGAATTTAACATTTTCCTCCCTTGAATCCATACCTCTCTTTATACAAGCCATACATGCTGGCTCTGACTGTTGCCGCCTGGCTGCATTGCCGACCACCTTTAGGGTTGTTGTATCCACCAAACAAACTCCAAGATGCCCCTCCCACAGGTATTCACTTACACGCGCCATTTATAGTATAAGTAGCACAGGATTTTTAAGTCCAAAATGCATCATCACCTATCACCTTCTTCCAATTGTACCAACATTGAATTCCCTCTGCCACTTAGCACCCCCATGTGACAATCTATCTAGATCCCCCTGTATGAATTGCACATCCTCGAAGTTTTTAGGGTATGTCCACCCTTATTTCGATTTTTTTAATATTGCCTTCCCCCTGGTCCCCAGCCCAACCGCATGGTTTTTTATTTTAGAAAGCCCCACAAACTTTTCACTTACCCGCCCTCCTTCCTTCGCCACGCTGCCGGCCCTCTGCTTGCGAGAATGCAAGCAGAGGGGCGGGACCGCATTCCGCGTCTGTGATCATATGTAACGTACCGTAACATCCATAAAACATCATATATACCATGTACCACGACGACCCTAACCCCCAACCCCCACCTTACAGAATGTACTGCGTGTACCCACCTACAGATGTACTGCGTGTAACCCCCTTAAGATTGTACTACTGCGTGTAACCCACCTACAGATTGAACTCGTGTAACCCCTTATAGATGGACTGTGTGGTACCCCCTATAGATTGGTACTGTGTGTACCCACCTTACAGATTGGATCTGTGTGTACCCACCTTACAGATTTGGACTGTGTGTACCCCCCTTACAGATTGGACGTGTGTACCGCCACGCCTTACATATTGGAACTGTGTGTACCCCCCTCCTACAGATTGGACTGTTGTGTACCCCGCGCTACAGATTGACTGTGTTACCCCGCCTTCCGATTGGACTGTGTGTTGCCCGCGCTTCCGGATTGGACCCTGTGTGTGCCCCCCTTCGTATTTGGACTGGTGTGTGCCCGCCTTCCGATTGGGACTGTGTGGGTGCCCCCGCCTTCCGGAGTGACAGTGTGTGCCCAGCCTTCCGGATGGACTGTGTGTGCCCGCCTTTCCGGATTGGACTGTGTGTGCCCGCCTCGGATTGGACTGTGTGGTGCCCGCCTTTCCGGATTGGATGTGTGTGCCCGCCTTCCGGATTGGACTGTGTGTGCCCGCCTTCTCCGATTGGACTGTGGTGTGCCCGCCTTCCGATGGGACTGTGTGTGCCCGCCTTCCGGATTGGACTGTGTGTGGCCCGCCTTCCGGATTGGACTTTGTGTGCCCGCCTTCCGGATTTGGACTGTGTGTGCCCGCCCCCTTTCCGGATGGACTGTGTTGGCCCGCCTTCCGGATTGGACTGTGGTGGACCCCCTTGTTCTCTTCCAGCTTCTTCAGACAATTTTGTCCAGTAGAATAGTTTTATGGTAATAAGGCATTTGATTGACACTGAAATGTAAGATGGTTCCACATTGGAGTGATCGTTGGAGCATTATAGTTTCGCAGTTATGGTCAATTTAAATTTTTTTCCCTAGTTTTTGATTCCCGTTATTAAACTCACTTCATGGACAAAAAAATTCCATCACTATCGCAGAATCCTTTTCCCACCAGAGTTAAAATAAGCAAATGGAATGGTAGACACTAAAAGGTTTTCTCTGCCGCTGTGCTCCTTCTGTGCCATGATTCATCCGACAGCTTTCAGAAAGTGAGCGCATCTTCCTATTAAAATTAATGATGGGTTGGGAAGTTTTTTCAATCTTTGGGAGAGACGATGGAAGTAATCAGAGGTCACTTTGGCTTCCTTTCCATACATTGGGTTAAAAATGTTCCCCTGCTGAACCGTATTCCTCTAGCCCCCAATGATCAATAACGGAATTGCCTTTTCAATGTCTTGTTCAGAGCTCGTTCCCCCCACCCTAATCATCTGCATAATGAATGAATGATATAATACCCGTACTGGATAATTCACACAAACACAGTGGAGGTGACATTAACACCAATTTCCCTGAGGACAAGTGTGAATATCCACCACTTATCTAGCGTTAAAACACTGATTCCTGGTGTCCTCGGCCTAAATTTACATTGTATAAACTGCATTTCATTATGACTTACTCCGTAATAGACGCCTTTATAAAGTGTGTTTTTATTTACCTTCCGTCCTGTCATATTTATACATATGGGTGGAGCTGCCATATGGTTGCCCTTAGACAGTAAGTATGAGGTATATCTTATTGTATGTACAGAACATCCTTCTGTAATTTCATATGGGTGGGAAGCTGCCATATGGTTTTCCCCTTGACAAGCACAGTATAGGGTGATAGCTTATTGTAGTCACATAAACATTCCTTCTCTGTATATTTATACATAATGGGTGGGAGCTGCCATATTGTTTCCCTTAGACAGTACCAGTATGAGGGTATAAAACGCTTAAAATTGAACCTATTACAGAACATTCCTTCTCTGTATATTTATACATATGGGTGGAAGCTACCATATTGGTTTTCCCATTAGACAGTACAGTATGAGGGTAAATATCTTAATTGTGTGGTACAGAACATTTCTTCTCTGTATTTTATACATCTGGGTGGAGCGCTACTGCCATTTGTTTTCCCTTAGACAGTACGTATGAGGGTATAGCTGTATTGTGTGTAACAGAAGATTCCTTCCGGTATAGTTATATTTATACATATGGGTGGGAGCTGCCATACGGTTTCCCTTAGACAGTGACATTATGGGAGCGCTTATTGTAATGTACAGAACATTCCTTCTTGTATATTTATATATGGGTGGAGCTGCCATAGTTGTTCCCTTAGACATACATTAAGGGTAATGCTTATTGTGGTGTACAGAACATTCCTTCTCTTCATACTTATACATATGGGTGGGAGCTGCCATAGGTTCCCTTAGACAGGACAGTAGAGGGTTAGCTATGTATGTACAGAACATTCCTTCTCTGTATATTTATACATATGTGTGGGGACGCTGCCATAATGTTTCCCTTAGACAGTAACATTATGATGGTAAGAAGAGCTGTATTGTGTCCAGACATTCCTTCTCTGTATATTTTATCGATGGGTGGAGCTGCCATAGTTGTTTCCCTTAGACAGTACATATGAGGGTATAGCTTATTGTTTGTACAAAAACATTTTCTTCTCTGTGTATTTATACATATGAAGTGGGAGCTGCCTATAAGTTTCCTTAACAGTATCGTATGATGGTATGCTTATTGTTGTAACGAAACATTCCTTCTCTGTATATTATACATATGGGTGGGAGCTTCCATAGTGTTCCATCCCTTATACAGTACAGTGTAGGGTAAAGCTTATTGTTTGCACAGAACATTCCTTCCTGTATATTTATACATTTGGGTGGGAACTGCATTGTTTTCCCTTATTACAGTATGAGGGTATATCCTATTGTGTGTACAAACCTTCCTTCTCTTGTATCTTTATCATATGGGTGGGAGCTGCTCTATTGTTTTCCTTAGACAGTACAGTATAAGCTTATTGTGTGTACAGAACATTCCTTTCCTATATATTTATACTATGGGCGGGACTTTGCCATATTGTTTCCCTTAGACATACAGTCTGAGATATAGCTTATTGTATGTATCATAACATTCTTCTCTGTATTTTATACTATGGGTGGGAGCTGCCAAGTGTTTTGCCCTTAGACCGTACGTATGATGGGATAGCTTATTGTCTGTACAGCACATCCTTCTCTGTAATATTTATATATGGTGGGAGCTGCCATATTGTTTTCCTTAGACAGTACATTATAGCTTTTATTGTGTTACAGAACATTCTTCTCTTATATTTATATTTATACATATGGGTGGAGCTGCCATTATTGTTTCCTTAGACAGTTACATAATGAGGGTATAGCTTATTGTCTTACAGACATCCTTCTCTTCTATTATACATATGTTGGGGCTGCCATATGTTTCCTTAGACTACATTATGAGGGTATGCTAAATTGTGTGGACAGAACTTTCCTTTCTATATATTTATAAATATGTGTGGGAGCCTTTCATATTGTTTCCCTTAACAGCTCAAAACAGAATGAGAGATAAAAAAAAACTTTACGCACTTTTGGTGAGTGCAGAGTAATATATGGGCACTAGGCGCTGTGCTGCTTATATATAACTATTTTAGCTAAGCAAGTGGTGTGGTAATAGCAATACTATTAATTTTAATTTCCTCATGCAGGGACTCCATGAAATATTTGTAACACAATATGCACAGATCATGACATCTGCACGAACTCCAAACCGTACTGTACAATCTAATTGTAACCACCGACAGCATTTACTGGACGTACAATCATTTTAACCACTGACTGTATTACTGACCTGTACAACTATTTAACCACTGACTGTATTACGGACTTACAATCTATTTAACCACCGACTTTAACAATTTTGGTACCCACCGACTGTATTAACTGACTGTACTATCTATTTACCACCGACTGTAGTACCGACTGTAACAATCTATTTACCAACCAAACCACCATTTGTATATTCCTCTGTACAATCTATTTACCACCAGTCTGTTTACTGCCTGTACAATCTATTTATTCTGACTGACAATCTATTTTACCACTGACTGTATACAACGTACAATCTATTTAACCACCGACTGATTACGACTGTACAATCTATTTAACACTGACTGTGCAATCTATTTATCCACTGACTGTATCTTGACTGTACAATCTATTTAACCACTGACTGTATTACTGAATGTAAATTTATTTACCCACCGACTGTATTACTGACTGGTACAATCTATTTAACCCCCAGCCTGTATTCTGACGGTACCATCTATTTAACCACCAGCTGTATTAACTGCCTGTACAATCTATTTTATTACCACCCGATGTACAAATCTATTTACCACTGACTGTATTACTGACTGTACAATCTATTTAACCACCGCTGTATTACTGACTGTACAATCTAGTTAATCACCGACTGTATTCCTGACATGTACCATCTATTTAACCACTGACTGTGCCATCTATTTATCCACTGAGTAATTAACTGACCTCTACAATCTATTTAACCACCGAGCTGTATTATTACTGACTGTACAATCTTATTTAACCACCGCTTGTATACTGCCTGTAAACAAATCTATGTATTACCGACCTGTACAATCTATTTACCACTGACTTATTCTGACTGTACAATCTATTTACCACCGGACATGTATTCCTGACTGTCTCAATCTATTTAACCACCGAGTGTATTACTGACTGTACAATCTATTTAACCACTGACTGTGCAATCTATTTATCCACTGACTGTATTACTGACTCTACAATCTATTTAACCACCGACTGTATTACTGACTGTACAATCTATAACCCTTAACCCAGCTGTATTACTGCCGTACATCTATTTATTTCCGACTGTACAACTCTATTTTTAACCACTGACCTGATTACTGACTGTACATCTATTTAACCACCGACTGTATTACTGACTGTACAACTATTTAACCACACGACTGTATTACTGACTTAAACAATCTTATTTACCACCAGCTGTATACGACTGTATAATCTATTTATTACGACTGGGTACAACTATTTAATCACTGACTGTATTAACTGACTGTACAATCTATTTAACCACCTGACTGTATTCTGACTGTACAATCTATTAACCACGACTGTGCAATCTAAGTTAAAACCATTGACTGTTATTACTAACTGTACAATTTTATTTAACCCCCGACGTGTTTACGACTGTCAATCTATTTAAACCAACCAACTGATATTACACTGTACAAATCTATTTAACCACCAACTGGTATTCACTGACTGTACAATCATTTAAAACCAACCGACTATTACTGACTTACAATCTATATAACTACCGACTGTATTATTACCGGGGGGGGGGACTGTACAGATCTTTTAAAACCACCGACTGTATTACACGCACTGAACAATCCTATTTAACCACCGACTGTATTACCGCTGTACAATACTATTTAACCACCCGCTGATTACCGCACGCTACATCTGATTTACACCACCGACTGTTATTACCGACTGTACAAACTATTTCACCACCACGGCTGTATTACTGACTGTAACAATCTATTAACCACGGCTGTATTACTGACTGTAACAATCTATTAAGACCGACCAGCTGTATTACTGACTGTCACAATCTATTTAACCACCAGCTGTCAGTTACTGACTGTCATCGATTTAACCACCAGCTGTATTATCGACTGTACAATCTATTTAAAAACCACCAGCTTGTATTACTGACTGGTTACAATCTACTTAACCACGACTGGTATTACTACTGTACAATCAATTTAACCACCAGCTGTATTACTGACTGTACAATCTATCTTAACCACGACTGTATTACTGACTGTAATCTAACCACTAATTAACTACGGACCTATACCACATCTGTATTACTGACTGTACAATCGAGTTAACCACCACTGTATTAACGAACTGTACAATCTATTTAACCACCAGCACCGACTACATTATACACTATATGACTGTACAATCTTATATAACCCCGACTGTATTACCGAGCTGTACATCTATTAACCACGACTGTATTACCCGACTGTAACATCTATTTAACCACCGCTGTATTACTGACTGTACAATCTATTTAACACCCAGTCTGTATTACTGACGTACCATCTATTTAAACCACCGCTGTAATTACTGACTGTCAATCTATTTAACCACCAGCTGTAATTCCGACTGTTACAATCTATTAACCAGCAGCTGTTTACTGCTGTTACAATCTATTTACACCACCAGCTGTAGTACTGCCTGTACAATCTAGTTTAACCACCAGCTGTATTACTGACTGGTACATCTATTAAAATGGCATGTCCACCCTCCCAACCTAAAATTTACCTCTGTTGCGCCCAGTGTGTAGTGGGAACATCCTTGCCTTCTCCTCTGCTCCTTATCGTTGTCCTGCAGCGTCTGTTCAGTCCGGAACTGAACACGGAGTAGTGGGCCCCATCATAGTTTTGCTGGGGGCCCAGTTGATTCCTACTGCCAACTGGGTAGAGGGCAAACGAAACAATTCCGAAATCTGGAGGACCCCAACATTGGGATTTAACCCCCCTCACGTCCAAAACACAGATGAAGAAAGCAAAAACACCGTCTGGAGTATTTACACTTTATCCCAGTTTGGTAAAATATTTACAACGGTTGGAAAGGTTTTTCACAAACATTCATTGTACCGACAAGCTCCCCACCCCCCATGAAAACCGTTACCGGTGCAGAATTAACCCCTTCCATTATTCATTCCAACCCTGGGTACAATTGTAAACAGCCAATCACACGGACAGCAATCAAAGTATTTTGGGTTTCTGTCACAATAATGATAACCCCCATATAATATATATATATATATTATTTACCAGGTAAGTTAAAAGGAGAAGTAAACTTACTTCCGTGTGATCATGGGGAGCGACTCGCGATGAGGACTTGTAGAGCGCATGTTTAGGGCAACATGCGTGCCACTTGGAACTTCATCGTCGAAAGGGCTAAAGGTTACTATAACTATGCACTAGGCCAGTAAAGTTGCATTTATGTACATGTGAGAATAGATTTTTAAACTACGTGAAGCTCCCAGTTTGACAGTACAACCCACGCCCATTAGTCTTCAAAGAGCCACACTCCCTGACCCCAGGATTCACTGTCATCTTGTACAGATATTTCTATAAGATGTCCTAATGACCCGATATGGAATCCCTGATAATTAATAGATTCTGTAACTGACGCGTATTCACTGTCTCGTATACAGAGTATTTTCTAATACGCATGTGTATACACCTGATATGGCAATCCCTGAAAATAATAGATTCTGTACTGACCCCCCGTATTCACTGTCTCTATGTACAAGTATTTTCCTATACAGATGTCTATACCGTGATATGGAATCCCTGATAAGATAGAATTCTGTACTGACCCCATCATTTCACCGTCTCTATGTACAGAGTAATTTTCTATACGAGTTCTGAACACCGATATGGAATCCCTGTAAGTAATAGATCTGTACGACCCATATTCACCGTCTCTTGTACAGAGTATTTTCTATACAGATGTCTATACACTGATATGGTAATCCCGATAATAATAGATTCTACTGACCCAGTATTCCCGTCTCTATGTACAGAGTATTTTCTATACATGTATATCAACAGCCGATATGGAATCCCATTGATATATAGATTCTGTACTGACCCAGTCATTACACCGTCCTATGTACATATAATTTTCAATAACAGATGTCTATACAAACCGATATGGAATCCCTGTATAAGTATAATTCTGTAACTGACCCCAGTATTCACTGTCTCGATGTACAAGAGTATTTTCTATATCAGATGTCGTATACACTGATATGAATTCCTGATAAGTATAATTCTGTAACTGACCCCAGTATCACCGTCTCTATTACGAGTATTTTCTATACAGTGTCTATACATCACGATATGGAATCCCTGATAAGTAATAGATTCTGTAACTGACCCCAGTATTCACCTGTTCCTATGTACAAGAGTAATTTTCTATACAGATGTCTATACCCCGATAATGAATCCCTGTAAGTAATAGATTCTGTAACTGACCCCAGTATTCACTGTCTGCTATGTACAGATTAATTTTCCTACCAGATGTCTGATACACCGATTGGAATACCCTGATAAATAGATTCCTGTAACTGACGCCCAGGTAAAAATTCCACTGTCCTTAGTGTACAGAAGTATGTTCTGATACAGATGTCCTACACCGATCATGGATCCCTGTAATATAGATTCTGTAACTGACCCCAGTATTCACCTCTCTATGTACATAGTAGTGTCTATACAGAGATGTCTATACACCCGATATGGAATCCCTGATAAGTAATAGTTCTGTTACCTGACCCATATTCGACTGTCTCATTACCAGTAGTTTTTCTATACAGAGTCCCTATACACCGATATGGAATCCCTGATAAGTAGCATAGATTCTATACACTGACCCGTATCACCGTTCGCTATGTACAGAGTCTTTTTCATACAGATGTCTATACACACCGATATGGAATCCCTGATAATGTAAATAGATTCTGGGGAACTGACACAGTATTCCTGTCCTCTATGTACAGAGTACTTTTCTATACAGTGTCTATAACCGATATGGAATCCCTATAGTAATAGATTCTGGTAACTGACACAGTATTCACTGTCTCTATGTACAGTATTTTCTATAACAGATGTCTATAACAACCGATATGGAATCCCGATAATAATAGATTCTGTAACTGACCCCAGTATTCACCGTCTCTATGTAGCAGAGTATTTCTATACAGATGTCCTATACACCGATATGGAATCCTGATAATATAATTCTGGTAACTGACCCCTGTATTCACCGTCTCTCATTGTACAAGGAGTACTTTTCTATACGATAGTTATACACCGATATGGAATCTCTGATAAGTAATAGATTCTTAACTGCACCAGTAATCACCCGTCTCTATGTACAGAGTAATTTCTCATACAATGTCTATCACCGATATGGAATCCCTGTACAGTAAATTCATTCTGAACTGACCCAGTATTCACGCGTCTCTTGTACAGATATTTTCTATACACGATGTCTATACCACCGATATGGAATCCTCGATAGGTTAATAGATTCCGTAACTGACCCGTAATTCACCGTCTCTATGTACGAAGTATTTTCTATACAGATTCTCTATACTACCAATATGGAATCCCTGATAAGTAAAAGATTCTGTAACTGACCCAGTATTCACTGTCCTCTATGTAACAGAGTATTTTCTTTCAGATGTCTATACACCGATGGCAATCCTGAATAATAATAGATTCTGAAGCTGACCCAGTATTCACTGTTTCTATGTACAGAGTATTCTATTCATATGTCTATACCCCGATTGGAAATCCTGTCTGATAGAAGGCTGCTGTTATCTCTGCAGATTAATTTACCATCATGTGAATTATACCGCAAGCCTTCGTGGGCATACACAATATTAAGCTCATTTTATGGACATTTTTTTTTATTATTATTCTGTTTCCTACTAAAGATAAAACTTCTATGTGCTCTTTGCATCTGCAGAGGTGGCTCAACTGGTAAAGCATATGTTTTTGGACACACAGGTCACAAGTTTTGAAATCTTTTTTTTGGTTTCCATTATGTTCTTAGGAAAAAAAAAGTTCCACATTTACTAGTTTTCATTTACATCTCTGTTTGGGTTAGGGTAAAATGTTTTAAATTTAACAAGACAGAGTACATAAGATTGAAGGTTCGATCACCAGACTTTTAATTTTTACTGAAATTTATATTGTGTTTCTTACATCCATGCATAGCTCAAATACACGGCAAAGTTACTTTCTTAATATGAAAAGCAAAGAATTAATAATTATTAGGATAGGAGTGTATTAAATTGAAAAACTCGTGAAATCCCTGTTCTGTGTCAGGAGAGGGCGGATCCCTGTGCTGTAGTGATTGGCTTTCAGGCTGCATCTTCCTTCTTTGATCTGTTGAGCACTACAGAGCAGGTGCAGTACTTCCCACACTCGATGGGTTAATCCAGCCAAGTGGTTGTGGATCTGATCCCTGTATCCACATTAATTTCATAAATTACTCACAGCCACAGCAAAGGAGAGATGAGACCGCTTTTTACATGTTAGTGAATTGCTTCTGTCTATTGGGACAATGTTGTCTGTACTTTGTTCTCCTTTAATTTATTCCCTGGGTGTTTAGTATATTTCCAAAACAGCAGTAGGAGCTGCCATCCATTTGTGTCCCATACACTATGGAAGTACATACCATATGACACCGCTGGGAAAGCAATGTGGCAGCTCCTATTCACATCTTTTTCTTCTCTTGGTGAATTTTTACAATTCAGAATGAAGTAACAGTGCACAACATCATGCTGGCTCTTGGTACAAGGATACAGACTCACTGGGTAGGGACACTCACACTCAATGCAACGGTGCTTTGCCTAGTGAATATGACACAGAGAATCAAGGGGCTGCAAAAGTGTAATTTATGAAAATCTATTGGAGATTACAACGTGGCATGTGATGTGAAAAGCCACAATTCCTGGCACTCACCCCCCCTTCCTTCCCCCTTCTAACGGGTTTCATTGAACTTCCTGTTCCTGGGAATGTGAGGACCCCTATTGGTTTCAATACAGTGATCTGACACTCTCCCAGTGGCTCCATACAGTGGATCACCGGGGACGTAGTGCGCAATGCGTTAAAGCACGTGGCGTAAGTACCACACATAGCAGGCCCTGCACAAGCCCATAAACTCCTGTGATCAGCTGTTTAAAAGACCAGACGCGAACTTCCGGAAACATACACGCAGCTGTTTAAAAAAAGTTGATGGCGGAGTGCAGTTACGTCCCCTGTGTAAAAGCGCCTATTTCGTCCGACAAAGAGCCCATACATGGTACAATGTTGGCCGAAACGGGCACATCCTGCGTATATAACATGGGAGCTGCCATATTATTTCCTTAGACAGTACAGTAGAAGGTGAAAGCTTAACTCAGCTTTAGAAGCAGTACATATTAAAGTCCATACAATATATCAAACATCCCACCCTGGCAACTACAGCTAAAGCCACAAGACATAACGGCGCCCACAATTAGGGTCCCAGGAGACCCTCAAACAATGACACCGTGACGACTGGCGAGGAATAAAACAAATAATGACGACACTGTACCTAGATGGGCTTGTGTGTAACTGAAGTATGTACTGTGGAAAGGGGGAACTATGGCAGCTCCCACCTTGAAAGGAATCTGGTCTGCCATTAGCCATTTGCCTAGATCTGTGGATAGAAATATTTAATAATTGGCTGCGAATCTTCTCTGTGGTCTAAAATAAATGTCTCTGATTCATCCATTTTGTATCCCATGATTCTCACATTGGCTCTCTCCCGAACCCACTCACCTAGGGCAAAACACTTTCCACATAGTACTTGTAGCGCCAGGTTTAAGTTCAGTAAACCTCTCCCTGGCATTAAAGGGGGATTGTGTCTCCATACAAGTGCCCTCTTTATAAATGGGCACCCCTTTACATTTAAAACGACACCAGGTCATGCTTTCAGCTGCAATCAGACTTATAAGCAGAATAAAGGTTGGTGCTTCCTGATTACACAGTGATCTGTGACATCACCAGAAACAGCACCCCGGCTTGAGCATGCCCACTTGTAATCCTAATGTTGGACAGAGCATAATCAGCTGCATTTATTGGCCCCTTTATTTTTAAAGCTAACACAACCTGAAAATAAAAAATGTTTCTCTCCCTTAACAGAGGAAAGCAAAGACATCAATTGCAAGCCTGTAACTAGCTTCAGAAAAGCTAAATTTTTGGGGTTGACACATGTGCCTGTCACGACACACAGAAGCAATTGCAGAGTAGGAAGAGAGATTTTTACAAGCTTTTAACACGGGATTCACAACAGCTTGAAACATCATCCTTGGCTTGATTGGTTGAAAGATATGGCAATAGATGGCACTTATATGGGGACCACATTTCCCTTTATTGTTTGGGTTCAGACAGTCCACGTGAACACATTAGGCTTATTTGGCAAATCCATTGGACTAGGAAAAGTCTTCTACTTGGGTTGGACATTGCTATTCTAATATTGGATTAAGAGATGATTTGAATGGATTTCCAGCCACGTGTGTTAGAAGACCATAGGGTGTACTCCATAATCACGTCACTGGGTGTTGCACGTGGATCCTCTTTATTACAACAGTCAATGGTCAAAGTCTACACTCCAGCACTGGTGTTGCGTTCTATAGGTAATACACACGGAAAAGTGTGAGATCACAAGCATGGTCTTGGTGTTATCTACTATTGGTCCTCTCCTACACAGGGTTGTCCTTCTGTTAACCACACTGATACTGAGGCCTCTTTAAGCTCCTCTGAAAGCATTATGGACCTGTAGAAACTCCCATCCAAGTCTGGATTAAAGCTGGGGGCTGTGTTGATCTTTAGGGGTTCTCTGGTTAGCGTGTACTGGATATCTCTCCCACGGAATGGGCTTCCCTATCTTCATGCTGACCGGAGACATTTTCCCCGAGAAGGTGACTCTCTGTTGAGTGAGAACTCGATCTGGACCTTCTCCTTCTATACTGGTAGCTGGGCATCCTGGCGTATGGGGAATGGAGGTCTTAATGAACTCCCGCCTAGATTTAAACCTCAGCTCCTTGTTGCGTTCAATGTAAATGTTTACGGCCAAAACTCCAATAGTCTCTGCTACGATAAAGAGAGTGCCCCGAAGTAGAAAGACCAGCCGTAATTGTCTGGTTTTTTCTTATCCGTCGTCCTTTTTTATCGCTGGGGATCCCCGGCGTTGCTGGATATGAAGACAATTATCCCAATGATGTTTACGAGTCCTGAACAGAAAAGAAACAAGGAGAAATTTTACTTCTAAGCCTGGTAGATGGCGTCACAGAACAGTTTGCAATTTTACCAGGACTCGTGCTGGTACATTGCAATATAATGCCCACCACCAGTGAGTGCGGCTGTTTGTATGTACCCCCCAATGTAATTTATACCGTTTATTTTATTCCATTTCAGTAGAGTTGAATGGTTCTGATCATGTGTTTACAGTAAGGCTGGCCTACACTAGTTAGACTTAAAGCCAATTAAATGCTTGTAAAGAATGTTTCATGTTATTATAATGACTATATGATTATAATACCCCGAGGAAGCAAATGAACAGCGAACACAATGGGTAATTTCTGCATCACGGCTACAGATGCTACAGACACCTGCACTCCTTTTACCAGGAAGTGGTAACTGTGATTTTTCTGGATGGCCAAATCCCAGACTGTGGTGTACGCTTTTATTATTGAGTTTTAATCTTATATGTTTGGTTTTAATATTGTTTATGACAATTTTTATACTAATATTGGACACTTTTTAATACTATATATAACACAGTCTAACAAGACTGTGTTAGAACTACAATTTTGCCCACAGTGACTGCACATACAAGTTTTGCCACAGGGACTGGCACATACAAGTTTTGCCCCAGGACTGGCACTACAAGTTTTGCCCACAGGGACTGGCACAAGTTTGCCCCCAGGACTGCACAGTTGCCACAGGGACTGGCACATACAGTTTGCCCACACGGGACGGCACTACAAGTTTGCCCACAGGGACTGGCACATACAGTTTGCCCACAGGGACTGCACATACAAGTTTTTGCCCACAGGACTGCAACCTACAGGTTGCCCACAGGGACTGGCACATACATGTTTGCCACAGCGACTGGCACATACATGTTTGCCCACACTGACTGGCACATACATGTTTGCCTACACTGACGGGTGATAAAAGTTTGATCTTACCGTGCCAGGACTCAGGTGATGGCAGACAGAGTGCAAGAGTCAAAAGACAGGAGAGTCATATAAATACGCAGGACGGTGCTCATTGCCGCTGATCGGGCTTTTTTTTTTTAATTCCCGTAGCTGACCCTGGAGTTGGCCCCAGGCAGCTGCTTAGGTTACCTTTGGGTAATCTGTCCTGAACACGGAGCTGTTCTTACCTGCAATGTTTCCATGGCCAAACGCTTTAGAACCAGTGTACAACCATTACCATCGGTCTTAAAGTTCATGGCCAGGTGGTTGTCTGGAAGCCACATGCCTTGAACCTGAAGGTTGTATCACACACTTACGTCTATAGGCTGCCACCATCTGTATCTGTGACTCCACCCAGGTACTAAAGCAATTCAAATTGAAGGTAGATGTGGAGTAGGAGGTGGATTTAAATGCAACACAATCGGTTGCAAAAAAAGGCTGTTTTCCAGCACGCACATACATGTTCACACTTGACAAAGGACTTTGGTCCAAGCTTGTGTTGCCTTTACAACACCCCACCTCCTACTCCTGCGTCTATTCTTCAATTCTGATTGCCACAAGACCATCTGTAGGGAAGTGGTAGTGTATGGGCACTTGGTGTGGTACACACAAGAAAACAATGTATTCCCAATTGGACTCTTGGTCCTGGTATCTTTCCTCTGCTGACTCTATAACACGGCTTGGGGATTGCTCAGCCGTGCGTTGTTTGATTTTAGATATTTTATGTCTGCACTTTACTTGCACTGCCCCTTTGTTCATGTTGGGGGGATTGTGGATGTTGTGAGATATATATGCATGTGCCTTACTTATTTTTGACCACTCAAGTGGTGTGCCTGTTTTTTTTTAGGGTTCTTTTAGCGTGGGACTCTCTGTAGCTCCGACAAGGTTGGTTTTGGAGTTTTCCTCTCTCTCTATTGTTCCCATGCCCTGTAACGTGTTGGCCACTTAATTATCAATCTGCCTAACTAACCGGACGTCCATGTTCCCTACTTACCAGCTGCTACAAACAGGATCCCAGCACTGAGGATGATGTTTATTTCTTCTGCTGTAATTTTCCCGGCCGCAATGCAAATCCCCCCCAGTAACAGAAATGGTGTGCTGAGGATGGGGAAGACACTGGATGCTCGGACCATACCGGAAGCAGAAGTGTTAACAGATTACCGAGCATTTGGAGGGTCAGTAGATCCATCTGATCCAGACAAAGATGTCATTAAAGTTTATAAAGTGGGATTTGGGTTTATAAAGTGGGGTTTAGTCCATTACTGGTAGAATGTTTTAGGTCTTACGGTAGAATGTTTGATCATTACGTGTATGAATTTGATCATTACTGGAGAATGTTTGGTCATTACTGGTAGAATTGTTTGGTCATTACTGGTAGAAATGTTTGGTCAATTACTTGTTAGAATGTTTGGTCATTACTGGTAAATGTTTTGGTCTTACGGTAAATGTTTGTCATTCTTTAGAATGTTTTAGTCATTACTGGTAGAATGTTTTTAGTCATTACTGGTAGAATGTTTTGTCATTACTGTAGAATTAATGTTAGTCATTAACTGGTAGAAGTTTAGTCGTACTGGTAGAATGTTTGGTCATTACTGGTAGAATGTGTTTGGTCTTACTGGAGAATGTTTGGTCATTACTGGTAGAATGTTTTGGTCATTAACTGGTAGAATGTTTGGTCTTAACTGTAGAATGTTGTCATTACTGGTAGAATGTTTGGTCTTACTGTAGAATGTTTTGGTCTACGGTAGAATGTTTTGATCATTACTGGTAGAATTTTGTCTTTGGTATTATGTTTATGTTTAGTTGGTACGTAGACTGTTTAGTTGGTACTGGTAGAATGTTTAGTTGGTACTGGTAGATGTTAGTTGTTACTGGTACTTTCTAAGATAAGTGAATGAACTTTAACCACAACCTTTAGTTTGTGGTTAAGAAAAGTGCACCATTCACTTTACAATATGCAGATCATATTTTTTGGATCATTAATACATCACACATTTTGTGTATCTTCTTGTTACTCCGGAGGGCGATACTTACGTAGAAGATACTCCGAGCTGTCGTGGTCATATCATTGTCTTCCTGGGAAATGGTTAAGTTCGGAAACAGTTTCCTTTGTAGATTCCTGAAGGGGAAAAAAAAGTGTCAATTCCCACTATGATTCTCAGTAATATTCTTATCCCTGTTTGATATTGAGTCCGCACTGTGTCTGTGGAATTTGTAGATCTGTGATGGGGTGACTGGCCTGTCCTGGTCTTCGTGCCATGGATGGAGGTTTGAGTATCTTCTCGTTGTCATCCATTGTCAGGCCCAATTAGCTTTCCTGGGAAGAAACTTGTTCCACATTGGGAGAGTCCCTTAATGTTTATGGAGCATTTAGTAGGTACCTGTCCCTGTACCCCCCCTGTAGCACATGTAACATTGAATGGACAATGTGCAGGAAGGAGACACGTTTTCACTGGAACAGAGTAAGAGAAAAACGTTTTGTTTTCAAGACTGGAAGTACGCTATAGACTTGTTCTAGGAGAATGGTCCCTTTAATAGAAAAATCTCCCCTTTAATAGAAGAGAATGCTCCCTTTAACAGGAGAGAATCGCCCCTTTATTAGGAGAATGGTCCCTTTAATTGGAGAATGGTCCCTTAGTACAAGGATTGCCCTTTTATATGACGATGACCCCTTAATAGGAGGATTGCCCCTTTAATAAGAACATGGCCCCTTTAATAGGAGGATGGCCCTTTTATAATAGAGAAATGGCCCATTTAATAGATGGCCCTTTAATAAGTAGGATGGCCCCTTTAATAGGAGGATGGCCCCTTTAATAATGATGGCCCTTTAATAGGAGATGGCCCCTTTAATAGGAGGATGGCCCCTTTAATAGGATAGGATGGCCCCCTTTAATATAGGATGGTCCCTTAATAGAAGATGGCCCCTTTAAATAGGAAGATGGCCCCTTTAATAGTAAGATTGCCCCTTTAATGAGGAATGGCCCCTTTAATAGAATATGGCTTTAATATGAAGTGGCCCCCCTTTAATAATAGGATGGTCCCTTTAATAGGAGGATGGCCCCTTTAATAAGAGGATGGCCCCTTTAAGACATTTTATACTCACTGACTGTGTTTCCTTATAGGTAATGACCTGGCCTGTTATGTTACATTAATATAGTGAGAAACAAGACGAGGGGAATGTATCTGGCATGTAACACGGTGTCTGTATTTACTGCTTGAAATCAGTCGGTCTTTAATTCTACAATTTTGAACTTCCAGTACTAACCCATTTGTCACTGTGCCTAATGCTCTACTCAGTTCTAATAAAACCCCACTGTGCTGCATGATCCGCATTCTGTTGTATTTCCAGGAGCTTGCACTCGCTCATCGAATCCACACAAATCCCCAATCCTATCCCTGTACATCCCCCATGTTACTGTTACTGTGCCCCATATATTTATAGAAACAGTTACCCCTCTCCCTAGATTGGAAACTGGGGAGATCTTAGTTCTATGTCCATATAAAGGTACAAGGATACAGGGAACTCTGGGTACCACTCATGTATTATAAGGGATAATGTATCCCCTACTGTAAATTATAAGGATATTAGAAGTCACTAGGGAGTTCTGTGTCCATATAAAGGTTTTGTTTGGTCTGAGGAAGGAGCCGCACCGGTTCCGAAACGTTACTATTAAAAGAATCTTTTTCACGATTAAGACTGGTGTGCCTAGCACGTCTTACCCCATATAAAGGTACAAGGACACAGACTGAGTTATTTAGTCCTTGTTGATTAAATATCGATATCAGTTATAAGTTATTATATTAATAGATTACATATATTATAAAATCTAATATTCTGTGGCAGATTATAATAACAGTCCCCTCTGGCAGACACCCCCCCCCCCCCCCCCCCCCCCCCCCCCCCAACTCCCCTTTTCCGGCCAATTACAAAAGATTCTTTACACCAGCTGCCAGACAATTATAACGTTATTATTTACGGTTTCTACCCATTTCTTAATATTTAAGCTGATTAAATGTAAATATGTTCAATGGGAATAATTTAAAAATCGTCACCCAATAAAAATGGCCAATAAACCCATCCAATCAATGCGTCCTGTTCTTTATATGAAAATCTAGTTACCATGTATGCAAAGGGGAAGTAAAGGTAAATGGAGCGTGTAAGCAAGAAGACCCCTCTGGTAGTGTCTCTGCACATTATCCTGTATCTTGTGACTGTTGGAGGGCCTCATGTGGATGAACTCTCGCATGCTGCTTGACATTTGCAGAGACGTGAGTGCACATTGAGTACAAACCTCCTGGAGGCTCAGCCCAAACCAGAGACATCACAGACGCAAACGCTAATGTGCTCTGAGTGGGCGCCTGTCCTCCTGGGGACTGGGTGATGTGGATGGGGGAGGGAACAGGACTGATTAAATATCATTCTATCCTGACCCTGTCTCTACCCATCACTAGGGGAAGGTTTCCATTTAGTCTAGTAGAGAGGAGAATGGAGGGGGCTGCAGGGATTCAGGTGCATAGGTGGAATCTATGGCCAGGGACCCACCTTAACTATTAATAATAACAGGTGATACTTGTATTGGCTAATTGGTCAGACTGGTCTCTATATAGGGAACAAAGGAACACGACCATCACCACCCCACCCCATCACCACTGCACCCCACCCCATCACCACTGCAACCCATCACCACTGCACCCCATCACCACTGCACCCCATCACCACTGCACCCCATCACTACTGCAACCCATCACTACTGCAACCCATCACCACTGCACCCCATCACTACTGCAACCCATCACTACTGCAACCCATCACCACTGCACCCCATCACGGGAGGATGTAGAATAGAACCAGGTGACTTTTGACAGATAGAGACACATACAGAGAGTTGCAATATCCCGGGCTAACGAGAAAATAAGCGCTAATGTACTAATGTGTGAGTGAAGGTTTTGCACTGCACCATGTCGCAATTTCTTTTACTTTCCACAGTGCAAATCGATGCAATACATTATGCCCAACAATTAACGCTTCTTCAATGGTGTCTTTAAATTATGCGCAAAAGGTCGCAGTTTACCGCTAGCGTTTTCGCAATGTATTAACGGTCGCAAAGTGGTTAATACATTGCGGAAACAAGTGCAGGTAGGTTGCGATAGCGAAATATATTCCATCTCCCCCATATTTCTCTATGGGAAACCCCAAGGTAAATAGTCTATAGGGCAAGAGGATAAAAACAGGTGATGACCGTCCAATGTCTCCCATGTGAATGGGTCACTGACCTCACATGTCCACTTCCTAGCTTCATCCATATGGCAAAGCTACAACTTTATTAATATACCCCGACTATAACCCTGACTATAACCCAACTATAATCCGACTATACCCTGACTATAACCCCCGACTATAACCCTTATAACCCCGACTATAACCCAGACTATAACCCCGACTATAACCCTTATAACCCAACTATAACCCGATAACCCGGACTATAACCCAACTATAACCCTATAACCCCAACTATAACCCCGACTATATCCCGATAACCCGGACTATAACCCCGACTATAACCCGATAACCCGGACTATAACCCCGACTATAACCCGATAACCCGGACTATAACCCCGACTATAACCCCTTAACACGACTATAACCCTGACTATAACCCCGACTATAACACGACTAATAAGACCTCCTCTCTGTTCTGCTTAGTGTGGGGGTCCCTCAGGGCTCGGTTTTAGGACCCGCGAAGTTTGACTACTGGGCGAGCAATATACGTAAATGCAGGCGTGTGATGTCAAGTGTTATTAGGACTTATAATTCGAGGAGCCCCCCAACTGTAACTTGTCAACACCAACCCCCCCACGCTAACCCCTGAAGGTCATCCCAAATCT
>CM033476.1:2142370-2270689 GCA_019447015.1 Hymenochirus boettgeri | reverse complement strand
CTAAATGTCTGCTCTCTATCTCTTCCTGGATGGCGCACCGCCGCCTTAAACTCAATCTATCCAAAACGGAATTAATCATTTCCCCCTAAACTGGGACCTAGTCCACCCATCTCCATCTCTATTGACAATATGGCCATTAACCCAGTGGAATCTGCACACTGCCTTGGAGTGATCTTTCCTCTCCTTCCATTATCACATTAACAATGTCACTAGGACCTGTCGTTTTCTCCTTCGCAATATTGCCAAGATCCGCCCTTTCCTCTCTCCCTCCACTATTAAATACTCATCCATGCCCTTATAATCTCCCGTCTTGACTACTGTAACATTCTACTGCTTGGACTCCCGGCCTCTCATCTCTCTCCTCTCCAGTTTATCTTAAAATGCTCATCCATGCCCTTATAATCTCCCGTCTTGTCTACTGTAACATTCTACTGCTTGGACTCCCGGCCTCTCATCTCTCTCCTCTCCAGTCTATATTAAACTCGGCACCTCGGATCATCTCGTTCTCCTCCAATAGAGAACCCGCAACCCCGATACTTCAGTCGATAGGGTGGCTTCCCATCAAACAAAGAATCCTATTCAATACCCTGCTTTTAACCTTTAAATCCCTTTGCTCTACTACACCTCCCTACTTATCTTCTCTCTTGGTCCCTTATGTCCCAGGCCGTGCCCTGCGTTTCTCGCAAGGAAATCTTCTCCACAGACCCCCTACTAACACTGCTGCCTCCCACCTTAAACCATTCTCTCTTACTGCTCCCTACCTTTATAACGCTCTCCCTCTCTCGCTTCGCCTGGTGACATCCATTAATACTTTCACATCTAGACCGACTGTTTTATCCACCTTTATAACTCTCCTCCCCTCCTCCTCGCTCGCTTCGCCTGGTGACATGACCATGAATCTTTCCCATCAGACTGTTTATCCTAACCTAACCTTTATAACTTCTCTCCCTCTCTCTTCTCTTCTCCTCTCCTCCCTCTCTCCTCGCTCGCTTCCCTGCGCCTGGTGACATCCATAATGCTTTTCACCTCTAGACTTGTTTTATCCTATACCTTTATAAACTCTCTCCCTCTCTCCTCTCGCCTTCGCCTGGTACCAATCCATTATACTTCCATCTATACTGTTACCTACCTTTAATAACTCCCTCGTCCCCTCTCTCTCTCCCAGTTGCGCCTGGTGACACCATTAATACTTTCCCATCTAGACTGTTATCCTAACCTTTTAACTCTCTCCCTCTCTCCCTTCGTCCTTGTACATCCATTAATCTTTCCCATCTATACTGTTATCCTACTTTATAACTCTCTCCCCTCTCTCCTCCCTCGCCTGGTGACATCCTTATACTTTCCCACTAGACTTTATCCTACCTTTATACTCTCGCTCCCTCTCTCTCGTTCGATCTCGCTTCGCCTGTTCATCCATTATACTGTCAAACATCTAGACGTTATCCTACCTTTTATAACTCTCCTCCCTCTCTCGCTTCGCCTTGGTGACATCCATTAATACGGTTCCCATCTAAGAACCTGTTATCCTACCTTATAACTCTCTCCCGCTCGTCCCTCTCCCCTCTTCCTCTCCCCTTCCCTGGTGACTCCATTAATCCTTTCCCCATCTAGACTGTTATCCTACCTTTATACTCTCCTCCCTCTCTCCCTTCCGCCTTGGTGACATCCATTAATACTTTCACACTAGACTGTTATCCTACCTTTATAAGCTCTCTCCTCTCTCTCCCTTCGCTTGGTGACATCCATTAATACTTTCACATCTAGACTGTTTATCCTAACCTTTATAACTCTCTAACTCCTCTCCCTCTCTCCCTTCGACTGGTGACTCCACTTATACTTTCCCATCTAGAACTGTATCCTACCTTTAGAACCTCTTCCCTCTCTCCCTTCGCTTGTTGACATCCATTATCCTTTCCCATCTAGAACTGTTACCTACCTTTATAACCCTCTCCCTCTCATCTCCCCTTCGCTTGGTGGACATCCATTAATACTTTTTTCACATCTAAGGACCGTTAATCCTACCTTTAAACTCCTCCTCCCTCTCTCTCTTCGCCTGGTGACATCCATTAATACTTCACATCTAACCGGTATCCCTACCTTTATAACTTCTCTTCCCTCCTCTCCCGTTCGCCTGGTGACATCCATTTAATCAATACTTCCCCTCAGACCCGTTATCCTACCTTTATAACTCTCCTCCCTCTGTCTCCCTTCGCCTGGTGACATCCATTATACTATTCACATCTAGACTGTTATCCTACCGTTATCACTCTCCCCTCTCTTCCCTTTCGCCCTGTGACATCCATTAATACTTTCCATCTAGACTGTTATCCCTACCTTTATAACTCTCTCCCTCTCTCCTTCCCTTCGCCCTGTTGCATCCTTAATACTTTCTGGCCATCTAGACTGTTATCCTACCTTTTAATAACTCTCTCCCTCTCTCCTTCGCCTGGTGGACATCCATTAATACTTTCCCATCTAGACTGTTATCCTACCTTTATAACTCTCTCCCTCATCTCCCTTCGCCGGGTGAACATCCATTTATACTTTTCCCATCTAGACTGTTTATCCCTACCTTTTTATAAACTCCTCTCCCTCTCTCCTCCCCCTTCGCCCGTGACATCCATTAATACTTTTCCCCATCTAGACTGGTTACCGACCTTTAATAACTCCCCCTCCCTCCTCCCTTCGCCCGGTGACAGCCATTAATACTTTCACCATCTAACTGTTATCCTACCTTTTATACCTCTCTCCCTATCCTCATCCCCTTCGCCTGGTGCATCCATTAATACTTTCACATTAGACGTTTATCCTACCTTTATAACTCTCTCCCTTCTCCCTTCGCCTGGTGACATCCATTATCTTTCCCATCCTAGACTGTTATCCTACCTTTATAACTCTCCTCCCTCTCTCGCCCTTCCCTGGTTACATCCATTAATACTTTCCCATCTGAGACTGTTTATCCTAAACCTTTATAACTCTCTCCCTCTCTCCTTCGCCTGGTTACATCCCTTAATACTTTCCCATCTGACTTGTTATCCTACCTTTAATAACCTCCCCCTGCTCTCCGCTTCGTCCGCCTGGTGACAATCCTTAATACTTTCCACATCTAGACTGTTATCCTACCTTTATACTCTCTCCCTCTCCTCTTCTGCTTCGCCTGGTGACAATCCATTAATACTTTCCCATCTAGACTGTTATCCTACCTTAATAACTCTCTCCCTCTATCCGCTTCGCCTGGTGACATCCATTAATCTTCCCATCTAGACTGTTATCCTACCTTTATACTCTCTCCTCTCCCTCTCTCTCCTTCGCCTGGTGACATCCATTAATAACTTTTCCATCTAGACTGTTATCCTACCTTTATCCCTCCTCCCTCTCCCTGCGTCGCCTGGTGACATCCATTAATACTTTTCCATCTAGACTCTAGACTGTTTATCCTACCTTTATCACTCCTCTCCATCTCTCGCATCGCCTTGGTGACATCCATTATACTTTCCCATCTAGAACTTTATCCTACCTTTATACTCTCTCCTCTCTAATCGCTTTCGCCTGGTGACATATTATACTTCCCATCTAGACTGTTATCCATACCTTTATAACTCTCTCCCTCCTCATCTCCCTTCGTCCTGGTGACATCCATTAATACTTTCAACATCTAGACTTTTTATCCTACCTTTATAACTCCCTCCCTCTCTCGCTTCGCCTGGTGACATCCATTAATATCTTTCACATCTAGACGTTATCCTACCTTATAACTCTCTCCCTCTCTCATCCATCGCTTCCTCCTGGTGACATCCCATTAATACTTTTCCCCACTAGACTGTTATCCTTCCTTCTGAAGCATGAGCACAACTAATGACTGTTAGCCTTTTTAAGCACTTTGTACCCATACCCCCCCTTGTAGCTGTATGGATTTCCCCCCACTGTAGATTGTAAGCCCTCTTTAAGGGAGGATCTCATTCCTTGTGTCAAGGCTTATTGCACTTATAATCCATTTATACATCAATTTAATATATATGCTTTCTAAACCGATGTATGAATTGTATTTACCCTTAATTTAATTTTTATCTATCTGTATATGGCTCATCCCCTTGGTTGTAAATCTGTATGTGTTATAATGTTACCGCTCTGTGTACCCAGTGGCGCTATATAAATAACATATACATACATACGGGTATAATCTGTATTGTTATAATGTACAGCGTGTGTACCCAATTGGCGCTATTAAGAAACATATACATACATACTTGTATAATCTGTTATGTTTAATGTACAGCGCTGTGTCCCCCAAGTGGCGCTATATAAATAAACATATACATACATATGTAATAAATCTTATGTATAATGTACAGCGCTGTGTACCCAGAGTGGCGCATAAATAAAGAAACATATACATACTGTTATAATCTGTACTGTTTATAATGTACAGCGTCTGTGTCCCCAAGTTGCGCTATGATAAATAAACATATACATCCCTACTGTTCTAATCTGTATTGTTATAATTAAGCGCTTGTGTACCCAAGTGTGGCTATTTACTCAACATATACATACATACTGTAATAATCTGTTGATTGTTCCTATAATTTACACAGCGCTGTGTCCCCAAGGGGCGGCTATATAAAAAACATATACCTACATACTGTAAAAATCTGTTATTGTTAAATGTACAAAGCGCTGTGTCCCCAAGTGGCGCATAAATAATAAACATATACATACATTATGTTAAATCTGTAATTGTTTATAATGTAACATCGTTGTTGGGTCCCCAAGTGGCGCTATTAAATAAAACATATACATACATACTGTATATCTGTAATTTCGTTATATGTTACAGCGCTGTGACCCAAGTGGCGCTATCTAAGAAACATATACAGACATACTGTAATAAATCTGTTTGTTTTATAAGGTAACAGGCTGTGTCCCCAAGTGGCGCTATATAATAAACATATACATACATACTGTATAATCTGTATTGTTTCTAATGTCCAGCGCTGTGTCCCCAATGGCGCTATATAAATAAACATATACATACATACTGTATATCTTTATTGTTATAATTAACAAAGCGCTGTTTACCGCAACTGGCGCTATATAAACATATACTACATCTGTATAATTTTATTGTTATCATGTACAGCGCTGTGTTCCCCAAGTGGCGCTATATAACATAAAACATATCCATCATACGGTATAATCTGTCTTGTTATAAATGTACGAGCGCTGTGTACTCAATGGCGCTATAATAAATAAAATATACATATACATACTGTATTATTGTATTGTTATAATGTTACATCTTCTGTGTAAGTACGCAAGTGGCGCTATATACATATACATACCTACTGTATAATCGTATTGGTTATAATTTCCAGCGCCGTGTACCCAAGTGGCCGCTTATAAATACAATACATCATACGTATAATCTGTATTGGTTATAATGTACAAGCGTATGCGTACCGCCAAGTGGCGCTATATAAATAAACATATACATACCTACTGTATAATCTATTGTTAAATGTACACGCTGTGTCCCCATTGGCGCTATAATAATAACATATACATACAGACTGTATTATTGTATTGTTATAATGTACAGCTCTGTTTAACGCAAGTGGCGCTATATAAACATATACATACATACTGTAATATCTGTATTTTACTATGTCAGCTCGCTGTGTACCCAGTGGCGCTCTAAAATCAACATAACTACATACTGTATAATCTGTTTGTTATAATGTACAGCGCTTGCGTACCCCAGTGGCGCTATATATATCACATATCATACATACTGTATATCTTTATTGTTATAATGTACAGCCTGCTTACCCAAGTGGTATTATAATAAACATAATACATACATACTGTCTAACTGTCATTGTTTTATAAATGTACGCGCTGGGTCCCCAAGTGGTGCTATATTAATAAACATATACATACATATGGTAATCATCTGTATTGTTATATGTAACAGCGTTGTGTACCCAAGTGGCGGCTATATAACTAACCTATACATCATACTGTATACTCTGTATTGTATAGAATGTACAAGCGCTGCGTACCAAGTGGCGCTATATATATCCACACATACATACGTATAATCTGTATTGTTTAATGTACAGCGCTGCGGACCCAAGTGGCCGCTATATAAATAAAAAACGTATACATACATACTGTGTAATCTGTATTTTATATGTACAGCACTGTGTACCCAAGTTGGTGCTATATATAAACAATGATACAACATACTGTATACATCTGGTATGTTTTTATAATGTACAGCGCTGTTGTCCCCAAGTGGGCTAATATAAATAAACATATACCTACCATACTGTATAATCTGTATTTTATAATGTGCAGCGCCTGCGTACCCAGTGGCGCTATATAAATAAACATGATACATACATACTGTATAAATCTGTATTTTATCATGTAAGCGCTGCGTACCCAAGTGGTGCTTTATAAATAAATATGACATCCTCTGGTATAATCTGTATTGTTATAAATGTACAGCGCTGTGTTCCCCAAGTGGCGCTATATAAATAACATAATACATACTACTGTTAATAATCTGTATTGTTTATAATGTACAGCGCTGTGTCCCCAAGTTTCGCTATATAAAGTACAATACATACATACTGTATACTCTTTATTGTTATAATGTACAGCACTTCGTACCCAAGTGGTGCTTTCTAATAACATCATACATACTGTCTAATTTATTGTTATAATGTACGCAGCTTCGTACCCAAGTGGTGCTTTAATAAATAAATTAATACATACTGTAAATAATCTGTATTTTATATGTACAGCGCTGGCGTCAACCCCAAGAGGTTGCTTTATAAAGAACATTCTACATATATACTTATAACCCCCGGACCTATAACCCCACTATAATCCAGACTATAACTCAGCTATAACCCTGACTATAAAATCAAGACATAACCGGACTATAACCCGGACTATAACCCCGGACTATAACCCCGGACTATGTACATTATATAGAGACATTGAGTGTATATAAAAAATTAAAAAAAACCCCCATACCTCCCAGTCTCTATATAAGTACATACCCCCTGTCTCTGCATAATGGTACAACCATGTTCCTCTGTATAATGTACATAAACCCCCCTGTCCCTCTGTATATGTAAATACCCACCCCCCATGTCTCTGTATAACGTACATTACCCCTGTCTCTGTATAACTACATATCGCCCCCCATGTCTCGTATAACTACTACCCCCCCATTCTCGTTATAACGTACGTACCCCCCATGTCTCTGTATAATGTACTACCCCCCCATGTCTCTGTATAATGACTACCCCCCATGTCTCGTTAATGTACTACCCCCCATGTCTCTGTATAATGTACAACCCCCCATTCTCTGTATACTGTACATGACCCCCCCATGTCTCCTGTTATACGTACATCACCCCCATGTCTCTGTATACTGTACATTACCCCCCATTTCCTCTGTAAATTTACATCCCCCCAGTCTTCTGTATAATGACATACCCCCCATGTCTTCTGTATAATGTACAATACCCCCCCCCATGCTCTGTATAATGTACATCCCCCCAATGTCTCTGGATAATGTACATCCCCCCCATGTCCTTCTGTATACTGTCATAACCCCCCAATGTCTCTGTATACGTATACCCCCCATTTCTCTGGTATACTGTACTACCCCCCATGTCTCTGTATTAATTAATAACCCCCCCATTCTCTGTATAAATGTAACATACCCCCCATGCACTCTGTCATATGTACATATCCCCCATTCTCTGTATAATGTACATACCCCCAGTCTCTGTATAATGTACATACCCCCCATGTCTCGTATAATGTACATACCCCCATTGCCTCTGTAATTTTACATCCCCCCATGTCTCTGTATACTGACATACCCCCCATGTCTCTGATAAGGTAACATAACCCCCCACAGGCCTCTGTATAATTGTACATACCCCCATGCCTCTTTATACTGTACATACCCCCATGCCTCTGTTAATGTACATACCCCCTGCCTCGTGTAGAATGTACATACCCACCCCCCATTCTCTGTAATAATGTACATACCCCCCCATGTCTCCTGTATAATGTAACATACCCTCCATGTCTCTGTTATAATGTACTACCCCCCCATAGTCTCCGTTAATGTACATACCCCAACCCCCATGCCTCTTTATAATGGTACATACCGCCCCATGTCTCTGTATACTGTACATACCCCCCATGTCTCTGTATAATGTACCTACCCCCCATGTCTCTGTATAATGTACATACCCCCATGTCTCTTATAATGTACATACCCCCATCTTCTCTGTTATAATGTACATCCCCCCACGTCTTCTGTATAATGTACATACCCCCAACTCTCTATATCCTGTACATACCCCCCTGTCTCTGTAGGTAGCTGTTAACATACCAATGTCTCTGTATAATGTACATAACTACCCCCCATGCCTCTGTATAATGGGACCTACCCCCCATGTCCTCTATATAATGACATACCCCCACGTCTCTATTTAATGTACATAACCCCCCCCATGTTCTCTGTATAATGTAACTACCATGTCTCTGAATAATGTACATACCCCCACGTCTCTGCTAATGTTACATACCCCCACGTCTCTGTATCATGTCCATACCCCATGTCTCTGTAAATGTACCATACCCCCAATGTTCTCTGTATAATGTTACATACCCCCCCTTTCTTCTGTATAATGTACATACCCCCCATGCCTCTGTATATTACATACCCCCCATGTCTCTGTATAATGTACATACCCCCCCCGGTCTCTGTATACTGTACATCCACCCCCATGCTCCTGTATACTGTACATACCCCCCTGTCTCTGTATATTACATACCACCCCCCATTCTGTGTAAATGTACTACCGTACCCCCCATGTCTCCTGTATAATTTACATACCCCCCAGTGTCCTCTGTTATAATGTACATACCACCCCCAATGTCTCTGTTATGGTACATACCCCCAGCCTCTGTATCATGTAGCTACCCCCCATGGCCTTGCCTCTGTATCATTACATCCCCCGCATGCCTCTGATAATGTACATCCCCCCATGTTCTGTATAATGTTACAACCCCCATGCCTCTGTATAATGTCCATACCCCCCTGCCGCTGTATAATGTACATACCCCCCATGCGCCTCTGTTATAAATGACATACCCCCCCATGTCTCTTATATGTAGCATCCCCCCACGTCTCTTATAATTGTTACATACCCCCGCCGGCTCGTATAATGTACATACCATACCCCCCATGTCCTCTGTAATTAATGTCATAAACCATGTCCTCTGTATAATGTACATACCCCCCCACGTCTCTATATAATGTACCTACCCCACTCTCTATAATACTGTACATACCCCCCCATGTCTCCCTGTATAATGTACATACCCATGTCTCTCGTATAATTACATCCCCCCCATGTTCCTCTGATAATGTCCATACCCCCCATGCCTCTGTAGAATGTTCATACCCCCCATGCCTCTGTATCATGTACATACCCCCAGTCCTCTGTTAATGTACATACCCCTTCTCTGTAAATAATGTACATACCATGTCTCTGTATATGTACTCCACCCCCCAGTCTCTGTATAATGTACATACCCCCCCTGCCCCTGTTAATGTACATACCCCGCCCCCCAACCCCCCAATGCCTCTGTATATTGTACATACCCCATGGCCTTGTATAATGTACATCCCCCACTCCCTCTGTATAATGTACTACCTCCCCATGTCCCTCTGTATAATGTACATACCATTGTCTCTGTATAATGTACATACCCCCCACGTCTCTATAATAATGTACATACCACCCCCACCTCTCTATATAATACATACCCCCCAATGTCCTCTTTAATACATGTCATACCATTCTCTGGTATAATGTCCTTACCCCCCCTGTCTCTGTATAAAAAATGTACAATACCCCCCATGCTCTGTATATGTACATCCCCCATGCCTCTGTATAATGTATCAACCCCCCCATGCCTCTGTATAATGTACCTACCCCCATGTCCCCTCTGTATAATGTACATACCATGTCCTCTGTATAATGTACATTAAACCCCCCTGTCCCTCTGTATAATACATCCCCCCATGGCCCTCTGTAGAATTACATACCCCCCATGCCTCTGTATAATGTCATACCCCCATGTGCTCGTATAATTACATACCCCCCATGTCTCTGTTATAATGTACATACCCATGTCCCCCCTCTGTATTGTCCATACCCCCCATGTCTCTGTATAATGTACCATACCCCATGCCTCTGTATAAGGTTTCATACCCCCATGCCCTCTGTATAATGTACATACCCCCCATGCCTCGTATATGTACATACCCCCATCTCTGAATAACCATACCCCCCATGGTCTCTGTATAATGTTACATACCCCCATGTCTCTGTATAATTGTAACATACCCCCCCCCATGCCTCTTATAAGGTACAATACCCCCCATGGCTCTGTATATGTACCTACCCCCATGTCTCTGTAAATGTCATACCCCCCCAGTCTCTGTATAATGTACATACCCCCATGACTCTGTAATACTGTAATACCCCCCATGTCTCTGTATAATGTACATACCCCCCATGTCTCTGGATATGTCCATACCCCCAGGTCTCTGTAATAATGTACATACCCCCCCATGTCTCTGTATATTACATACCCCCATGTCCTCTGTATAAATGTACATACCACCCCATGTCTCTGTATTGTACAATACCTCCCCATGTCTCTGTATACTGTACATACCCCCATGTCCTCTGTAATAATGGTACATACCCCCCATGTCCTGTATATGTACATACCCCCCCCAAACATGCCTCTATATACTGTAGCATCCCCCGTCATGTCGCTATATAATGTACATACCCCAACATCAGAGGGTACTTTACCTTCTATCAGCAGACCCTCCATAGCAGTAGTGAGTTGGGAGGTTCCCCTCTGCTCCTCTTGGGTGGGTTCTGGGTGTCCGGGTCAGCGGTCCCCGTTGGTTCCATTACGATCTGGGCCGGGAGTAGATCCAATATCGTACCGATTGCAATGGCTCATTAAACTGAGGCAGCAAAGCTTCGAATCGTTGCTAGAACCTCGGCACCCCGCTTCACACACGAACAAAAAAAAAATACCGTCCCTTGCACTCTCCATCCACCCGGTCACCTGCGGGGGCAATCACTACACCTGCCATTAGTCCGCCACCCGACGTGCTACAAGATCAGCAGTTCGGGCAACTCCAGCTCCTACTGGAAGTCCTGCTGGGGATTGAATTTCCCAGGAGGACCCCTCCCCCAACCTGTTTGCACCAATTACTGTGCTTACTATGTCAGGTATGTTTGTGTTATTGGCTGCAATTTTTCCATCATTTTGGTTTACCAATAAAAGTATTACTGTAAACACCATGAAAATACCCTGGGGTAAAATGGGGGCAGTTTGTCACCAATGGGAATATGACCGCACTCATCGGTCCCCCAATGATGAATCGTATGTAAATGCACCACCTTCCAGGAATTAATCCTCCCTTCTCTGATAGACATTTGTCATTACCATATTGTCACCTCTGTGTCCCTCCTCCTGTGCCAGAATCGTTCCCCCTGAGTCCTGTCTCCATCGCCTCTTCAGGGACATCCAGCTTCCCTCTTCCCCATCCTAGATTACCCCCTTCCATGTCCAAGGGATTAAAACAATAACGGCCCGTGCCTCGTTTCGAACTTAAGCCTGTTCATCGTTAGAATTGATAGCCTGTGCATCGTTATCACCTGATAGCCTGTGCATCGTTAGAATGAATCGCCTGTGGCACTCGTTAGAACTGATCAACGGTTGGCATCGTTAGAACTGATAGCTTGTGCATCTTAGAACTGAAGCCTTCCCAATAATGCCCGCAAGGTCTCTCTCCAATGCACTTGACTATCCACTCTCTGCCTCATGGGAGGTATTAAACACAATTAACACCGATCACAAGTCACCGCTCATTCATTAAGGAACAAGAGTTACAGAGTTGGGGTTATTGTTCTGAACCCTTAAACCGCCTATTAAGAGTTAATGCTTCATTCCCACCCGGCGACCAACTTACCCGACCCACCCCAACTGTTATAAAATCGACTGAATGGTCAGTGGAATGGTGGGAGTAAAGAATTTTTTAACTTGAGGTTTTACAACATCAGATGCCAGATCCTAGAACTTCCTTTGTGACCAAGAAGCCGGAAACATCCCCAGAGGTTCAATAAGCTGTAAGGGGGGGGCACAGGGGGTAAAGGAGGGCCTCCCAGAAAACTTTCATTTCTTCCAAAACAAACCCTGGTCCCATATAGCAATAGTCCAAGATGCTGTTTGGTTGCCTGGTAAACCGCATCAAATAGACAATACGGAAGGTACCAAGTCAGAAGCGCCCTCGATGCCCTGGGACTGAGAGATTACATTACGGGAAATTAAAAGAGTCAACAACCCCCCCCCCAACCGTGGTAATTCGTGTAAACTCGCAGGGTCGATAAGACAACTTACCTCCAACAACATCGCCACAGTAAAAACGGAGAACCTGATATATGTGGGAGTTCAATTATTTAAACTCCAAGTGCAGGACACTTACCCTCTATTCATAACAACCTACCCACAGGTGTCCTTCCATCCTTTATACGTATATACACAACCCGCAATTCAAATTTAAGGGCCCTTCCAATGTCAGTCGCTAAATAATATTAAATTAAATAATTCACAGGGTCCCAAGGGCCACTTCAATCTGGTTGTAGCAGACGGGTATCTGACAATGCACACTGGCCCATTGCACTCATCCAACCCGGTCACCTGCAGGGGGCAGTCACTCTACAACAAACGACAAACCGTCCTTAGTTGCCACCAATGTGCTTACAGAGATCGTCGGGCAAACTCCAGCTCCTACTGAAAATTCACTGTCTGGGACTGAATTTCACCAGGGGAGCCACACCCCCAAACCTTTTGCCCACTGCAACCAATCAACTGCTTTACTTGTAAATAAACATAGGGTGTGTAAGCTGTGTAAGCCCCATGTAAGGAATAGACTGAGTTTTTAATAGTGGGGGTGCCACAGAACACCGGGCCAGTAGATTGGGGGCAATACCCCCCGCCTCCTAATATATACTTATCCCCTACTGTACATTATATACAGATAATGTAATCCCCTGCTGTAACATTATATAACGATAATATATTCCCCATGCTGTAACATTATAGAGTGGATCAATATTATTGTCAATTTATATAGCACCAACACCTTCTTGTGGTGTTTTACAATTTTGCATTCATTTACACAGGAAAACTAACAATTTACATACAAGGGTGGTGCAGCAAATCCAGTGTGGTAATTTACAGCATTACTGGGGTATAGAGTCCTGCATCGGGTCTGGTACCCACGTGTAACTGATATCGAGTTGGGTAACCCTCATTAAATGGGGTTGTGGGTTCGGGTTTCGGTAAAGAAATCCGAAGGTCGGGTAAAAGAATTCCAGTCTTTTCCCCCTGTCTATGAAGAGAGATCTGTCTGTATAACTGAAGCTGAGAATACACTTGTTTTCATTCAACATAATGTGTGTATAGCACCTTAGGTGAGTCCACCCGAGCGTGTTTTATTGCACGTTTGCGCACTACATTTCGCCTCGCGATTGCGCCCGGCGTTTTCTCTAACATGGAAATGTGGGAAACGCGAAACAGATCTAGATGCAAAGCTCCCAGCTCTAACGCTTCGTTCCCTGTTGGATAATTGTCGCACGTTTTTTTGCTGGGTAAATATTGAGCGGTGACCTATTTTTATGCCAGACTCCGTAGACTCACCTTGATGTCCTTATCAAGCTTCCCTAATGTAAAGTTGGATGAAAATGATTATGTCCAATCTACCATTAATAGACTCATATACTTAGATAGAGGTACTGACTGAGACTGGATCCTGTGTCCAACATATGGACACCCTGGTCTGAATACTGGTTATGTAGTGGATAATGCCCCCCCCCAACGTAAATTATAAGGATAATTAGGAAAGAGAGGAGTTCTATGACCATATAAACTAACGAGGCTGCAGCCGATGCCTTTTATACAGGGCCATGGACTGGGTAGTTGCCTGGGTACAGGTATTACAGAGATCACTGGGTATGTAAAGTTAGAATTATACAATGCATTGTAGGTATTACAAGATCACTGGGTTAATGTAGTTAGAATGTTATCAGGATGGCATGGTGGGTAGGAATACCGACGGTTATGTAACAACTTTTACAACTCTTGTCGTTTTGGTGGGGTGGGGGCCCTGGGTCTGGTATTCCATAGATCCTGTGTAATGGTGTTAGATTTATACAGGATGGCATTGTGGGTAGGAATACAGACTCGTAGTTACAACTTTAACTCTTGTAGTGCCCGTGTAGGTATTAACGAGATCACTGGGTATGTTTAGTTTTACATGTTATACGGATGGCATTGTGGGTAGGAATACAGCCAGCTTGTACACTTTAACTCTTGTCAAGTGCCCGGGTAGGTATTACCGAGATCGCTCGGTGTCATGATAATTAAATGTTAATACAGGATGGCAGTGGTGGGTAGGAAGACAGACGGCTATGTTCAACTTTTACTCTTTTAGTGCCTGGGTAGGTAATTACAGAGATCACTGGGTAATGGAGTTAGAATGTTTATCCAGGATGGCATGGTGGGTAGGAATACAGATGGCTATGTACAACTTTACTCTTTTAGTGCCCGGTTAGGTTTACAGCGATCACTGGGTAATGTGTTAAATGTTATACAGGATGGCATTGTGGGGAGGAATTATACAGACACTAGTACAACTTAACTCTTGTAATGTCGGGGAAGTTATTTACCGAGATCACTGGGTAATAAAGCAGTTAGTGTTGGAGTGACCTGAAAGGCAGGGGTTAAAGCTGACCTGTGTTACTAGTAGAGGCAGCGACAGCAATTACAATCTCCCATAGAACTTTATTCAATAAAAGTTTTATGGTTTAAAATGGTGCTAATTTTGCCCCAACCATCAGATGTTTAGCTTTCAAATGTTAAATAAGATCGGATTGGTTTGGGGCAAAATTAGCACCATTTTAAACGATGAGAACTTTTATTGAATAACCTGAAAGTAGAAACCATGTAACTTCTCTCTCCAACTGCACCTAGCATAGACAGAGCACATGTCTGACATGCGACTTCTTTGGTCTGTGTAAATCCCTTCCTGTATATAATGATCTATGGGATGTGGATGATTTAGTGATGATATAATAATCTACCACATGATTAGGTTCAGCTACTCTACAGCATGTATGTGGACGCTCCCGAGATTGATTGACTTTAAAATCCCAATCATGTACACAGCAGAGTGCAGACAGGGATGCTGGGAGTTGTAGTTTTTAAAACAGAAGCATAGTAGGCATGCCCCTTCAGTGTACGCCCCTGATAGTTGGGGACAGTAGAGGCCCATGGTAGGTAAAGTGGACAGTAGAGGCCCAGGTAGGTAGAAGTTGGGGACAGTAGAGGGCCATGGGTAGGTAGAAGGTTTTGGGGACAGTAGAGCCCATGGGTAGGTAGAATTTGGGGCAGTTAGAGGCCCCACTGGGTAATAAAAGTTTGGGGACGTAGAGGCCCCTGGTAGGTAGAAAGTTGGGGACAGTAGAGGCACATGGTTAAGTTAGAAGTTGGGGGACGTAGAGGGCCCATGAGTAGAATAGTGGTGACCGTAGATATATTCATACAGTGTTTCCCTAGTGGTCCCGAGAGGGCAAAGGGGTCCTCGATATTGTGACAAGCTTTAGGGATCCGTTTTGTGATGAATACCGATCTATTTATCTCTATGAATTGTTGTTTGGGGGATTTATGACTGAGAGATAGGTGGTAATATCGAGTAATAACTATTTTAATGGAAGAGTTCCCTGATTAGGGCAGTTTTTTTTAAAAATAGACATTTATTTTGGCGGTCAGGTTCGGGTTGAACGTATGAAGCGATAGAAAAGCAGGTTGTGGTTGGTGGCGTAACGATATTTTTCGGTCGGGTCCGATGCGGGTCTGGAAAATTGACCGGTAAGGCTCTAACTGTGGTCCCATAGGAAGGATGTATCCACTATGGTAATATCTATGTTTTAAAATCACTAGGAGTATTGTTGTCTATATAAAGGGGTACAAGGACACAGACTGATTATTACAGGGACTCTGGGTCCCCCCCATCTTATTATAAGGATAATGTATCCCTACATGTAAATTATAGATATTAGACATCACTGAGAGTTCTGTGTCTATCTACAAGGTACAAGGCAAGCCCCTGAGTTATACAAGGGAACTCTGGGTACGCACTCATAGTATTATAAGGATAATGTAATCCCCTACTGTAAATTATAAGGATATTAGAAGTCAAGATGATTTCTGTGTCTATATAACGGTACAAGGACCACAGACTGAGTTATAATGGAACTCGGGTACCACTCATTGTATTAATAAAGGGTAATGTATCCCCTACTGTAAATATAAGGATAATTAGAAAGTCCACAGAGGAGTTCTGTGTCTATATAAAGGGTACACGGACACCGACTGAGTTTACAGGGAACTCCCTGGTACCACCATGTTCTTATAAGGGATAATGTATCTCCTACTTTAATTAATAAAGGATATTAGAAGTCACAGAAGGAGTTCGGTGAGCATATAAAGGTCACAAGGAACCAGACTGAGTTATACAGGGAACTCTGGGTACCCAACACATGTATTTAAGGATAATGTATCCCCTTACTGTAAATTATAAGGATATTAGATTTCACTGCAGTTCTGGTCTATATAATGTACGAGACACAGACTGAGTTAACAGGTCACTCCTGGGTTCCACTCATGTATATAAGGATAATGTATCCCCCTACTGTAAATTCATAAGGATATTAGAAGTCACGAGGAGTTCTGTGTCTATATAAGGTACAAGGACCCCTACTGATTTATAACAAAGGGAACTCTGGGTACCACACCTGGATTACAGGCAGAATGTATCCCCTACTGGTGTAAATTATAAGGATATTAGAAGTCAACAGAGGCGTTGCTGTGGTCTATATACGGTACAAGGACACAGACTGAGTTATACAGGGAAACTCTGGGTACCACTCAATGTATATAACGTGTAATGTGTTCCCCTACGTAATTATATTAACGGATACTAGATTCACTGAGGAGTTCTGTGCCATATAAAGGTACAAGGAACACAGACTGAGTTATACAGGGAACTCTGGGTACCGACTACCACACCTCAGTATTATAAGGGATAGATGTATCGCCCCTAGTAAAATCGCCCCTACTGTCATTATAAAAATTTCGCTCAACGGATCATTCTCAGTCACTGCGGGCAGTTTCTGTGTCCATACTCCCTGTATATAAATAAACATATACATACATACTGTATAATCTGTATTGTTATAATGTACAGCGCTGCGTACCCAAGTGGTGCTTTATAAATAAAATTATACATACTGTATAATCTGTATTTTATAATGTACAGCGCTGCGTACCCAAGAGGTGCTTTATAAATAAAATTATACATATATACTTATAACCCCGGACTATAACCCCAACTATAATCCAAGACTATAACTCAGACTATAACCCTGACTATAAATCAAGACTATAACCCGGACTATAACCCGGACTATAACCCCGGACTATAACCCCGGACTATGTACATTATATAGAGACATGGAGTATATAATATAATACCTCCCATGTCTCTATATAATGTACATACCCCCCATGTCTCTGTATAATGTACATACCATGTCTCTGTATAATGTACATACCCCCCCATGTCTCTGTATAATGTACATACCCCCCATGTCCTGTATAATAGACATACCCCCTGTTCTCTGTATAACGTACATACCCCCCATGTCTCTGTATAACGTACATACCCCCCATGTCTCTGTATAACGTACATACCCCCCATGTCTCTGTATAATGTACATACCCCCCCATGTCCTCTGTATAATGTACATACCCCCCATGTCTCTGTATAATGTACATACCCCCCATGTCTCTGTATAATGTACATACCCCCCATGTCTCTGTATACTGTACATACCCCCCCATGTCTCTGTATACTGTACATACCCCCCCATGTCTCTGTATATGTACATACCCCCCATGTCTCTGTATAATGTACATACCCCCCATGTCTCTGTAAATGTACATACCCCCCATGTCTTCGTATATGTACATACCCCCCATGTCTCTGTATAATGTACATACCCCCCATGTCTCTGTATAATGTACATACCCCCCATGTCTCTGTATACTGTACATACCCCCCATGTCTCTGTATACTGTACATACCCCCCATGTCTCTGTATACTGTACTACCCCCCAGTCTCTGTATAATGTACATACCCCCCATTCTCTGTATAATGTACATACCCCCCATGCCTCTGTATAATGTACATACCCCCCATGTCTCTGTATATGTACATACCCCCATGTCTCTGTATAATGTACATCCCCCCCATGTCCTCTGTATAATGTACATACCCCCATGCCTCTGTATAATGTACATACCCCCCATGTCTCTGTATATGTACATACCCCCCATGTTCTGTATTGTACATACCCCCCAGGCCTCTGTATAATGTACATACCCCCATGCCTCTGTTAATGTACTACCCCCCATGCCTCTGTATATGTACATACCCCCCATGCCTCTGTATAATGTACATACCCCCCATGTCTCGTATAATGTACATACCCCCATTGTCTCTGTTAATGTACATACCCCCCATGTCTCTGATAATGTACACTACCCCCCATGTCTCTGTATAATAGTACATACCCCCCATGCTCTTGTATAATGTCAATTACCCCCCATGTCTCTGTAATACTGTACATACCCCCCATGTCTTGTATAATGTACATCCCCCCCTGTCTCTGTATAATACATACCCCCCATGTCTCTTTATAATGTACATACCCCCATCTCTCCTGTATAATGTACATACCCCACTCTCATGTCTAATGTACATACCCCCACGTCTCTATATAATGTACATACCCCCCATGTCTCTGTATACTGTACATACCATGTCTCTGTATAATGTACATACCCCCCATGCCTCTGTATAATGTACATACCCCCCATGTCTCTATATAATGTACATACCCCCACGTCTCTATTTAATGTACATACCCCCCATGTCTCTGTATAATGTACATACCATGTCTCTGAATAATGTACATACCCCCACGTCTCTGTATAATGTACATACCCCCACGTCTCTGTATAATGTACATACCCCCATGTCTCTGTATAATGTACATACCCCCATGTCTCTGTATAATGTACATACCCCCCATGTCCTCTGTATATGTACATACCCCCCCTGCTCTGTAAATGTACATACCCCCCATGTCTCTGTATAATGTACATACCCCCCATGTCTCTGTATACTGTACATACCCCCCATGTCTCTGTATACTGTACATACCCCCCATGTCTCTGTATAATGTACATACCCCCCTGTCTCTGTATAATGTACATACCCCCCTGTCCTTATAATGTACATCCCCCATGTCTCTGTATAATGTACATACCCCCCATGTCTCTGTAAATTACATACCCCATGCCTCTGATAATGTACATACCCCCCATGCCTCTGTAATATGTACATACCCCCATGCCTCTGTATATGTAAATACCCCCATGTCTTCGTATAATGTACATACCCCCATGCCTCTGATAATGTACATACCCCCCATGCTCGGTATAATGTACATACCCCCCATGCTCTGTAAAATGTCAATACCCCCATGTCTCTGTATAATGTACATACCCCCACGTCTCTATATAATGTACATACCCCCACGTCTCTGTATAATGTACATACCCCCCATGTCTCTGTATAATGTACATACCATGTCTCTGTATAATGTACATACCCCCCACTCTCTATATAGTACATACCCCCACATCTCTATATATGTACATACCCCCCATGTCTCTGTTAATGTACTACCATGTCTCTGTATAATGTACATACCCCCCATGCCTCTGTATAAATGTACATACCCCCCATGCCTCTGTATAATGTACATACCCCCCCATGCCTCTGTATATGTACATACCCCCATGCTCTGTATAATGTACATACCCCATGTCTTGTATAATGTCATACCATTCTCTGTATAATGTACATACCCCCCATGTCTCTGTATAATGTACATACCCCCCCATGCCTCTGTATAATGTACATACCCCCCATGCCTCTGTATAATGTACATACCCCCATGCCTCTGTATAATGTACATACCCCCACGTCTCTGTATAATGTACATACCCCCCAGTCTCTGTATAATGTACATACCATGTCTCTGTATAATGTACATACCCCCCACGTCTCTATATAATGTACATACCCCCCATCTCTATATAATGTACATCCCCCCATGTCTCTGTATAATGTACATACCATGTCTCTGTATAATGTACATACCCCCCATGTCTCTGTATAATGTACATACCCCCCATGCCTCTGTATAATGTACATACCCCCATGCCTCTGTATAATGTACATACCCCCATGCCTCTGTATAATGTACATACCCCCATGTCTCTGTATAATGTACATACCATGTCTCTGTATAATGTACATACCCCCCATGTCTCTGTATAATGTACATACCCCCCATGCCTCTGTATAATGTACATACCCCCCATGCCTCTGTATAATGTACATACCCCATGCTCTGTATAATGTACATACCCCCCATGTCTGTATAATGTACATACCATGTCTCTGTATAATGTACATACCCCCCATGTCCTCTGTATAATGTACATACCCCATGCCTCTGTATATGTAACATACCCCCCATGCCTCGTATAATGTACATACCCCCATGCTCTGTATAATGTACTCCCCCATGTCTCTGTATATAAACTACCCCCATGTCTCTGTATAATGTACATACCCCCCTGCCCTCTGTATATGTCCTACCCCCCATGCCTCTGTATAATGTACATACCCCCCATGTCTCTGTATAATGTACATACCCCCATGTCTCTGTATAATGTACATACCCCCCATGTCTCTGTATAATGTACATACCCCCATGCCTCTGTATAATGTACATACCCCCCATGTCTCTGTATACTGTACATACCCCCATGTCTCTGTATATGTCATACCCCCCATGTCTCTGATAATGTACATACCCCCCATGTCTCTATAATGTACATACCCCCATGTCTCTGTATAATGTACAACCCCCATGTCCTGTATAATGTACATACCCCCATGTCTCTGTATATGTCATACCCCCCATGTCTCTGTATAATGTACATACCCCCCATGTCTCTGTATAATGTACATACCCCCCATGCCTCTGTATACTGTACATACCCCCCATGTCTCTATATAATGTACATACCCCAGGGGTACTTACCTTCTATACAGCAGACCCTCCATAGCCCGGAGTGAGTTGGGTCCCCTCTGCTCCTCTTGGGTGGGTTCTGGCTGTCAGGGTCAGTGGTCCCGTTGGTTCCATTACAGATCTGGGCCCGGGAGTAGATCCAATAGTCGGTACCGATTGCAATGCTCATTAAACTGAAGGCAGCAAAAGCTCCGATCGTTGCTAGAACCGTCTGCACCCCGCGTTCACACCGGCCCATTGCACTCCATCCACCCGGTCACCTGCAGGGGGCAATCACTACACCGGCCATTAGTCGCCACCGACGTGCTACAAGATCAGTCGGGCAACTCCAGCTCCTACTGAAAAGTCACTGCTGGGGATTGAATTTCACCAGGGGACCACGCCCCCAACCTGTTGCACCAATTACTGGCTTACTATGTCAGGGATGTTGTGGGATTGGTTGCATTTTCAATCATTTTGGTTAGCCAATAAAAAGTATTACTGTACATCCATGAAAATACCCTGGGGTAAATGGGGGCAGTTTGTCAGCCAATGGGAAGATGACGCATCATCAGTCCCCAATGATGAATCGTATGTAATGCCCCTTCCAGGATTATCCTCCAATTCTCTGTTAACATTTTCATTACCATATTGTCACTCTGTGTCCTCCTTCCTGTGCCGAGAATCGTTCCCTGAGTCCTGTCTCCATCGCCTCTTCGGGGACTATCCAGGCTTCCTCTTCCCCATCCCTAGATTAACCCCTTCCCATGTCCAAGGGATGTAAAACAGATAACGAGCCCGTGCATCGTTAGAACTGATAGCCTGTGCATCGTTAGAATTGATAGCCTGTGCATCGTTAGAACTGATAGCCTGTGCATCGTTAGAATTGATAGCCTGTGCATCGTTAGAACTGATAAACTGTGCATCGTTAGAACTGATAGCTTGTGCATCGTTAGAACTGATGCCTTCCCATAATGCCCAGCAAGGTCTCCAATGCTACGTGAACTAGTCACTCTGCATCATGGGAGGGTATTAAACACAAGTAACCGATCACAAGTCACCGTCTCATTCATTAGACAAGAGTTACAGAGTTGGGTTATTTTCTGAACCCTTAAACCAGCATATTAAGAGTTAATGCTTCATTCCCACCGGCGACCACTTACCGACCCACCCAAACTGGTATAAACTAGACAGTGAATGGTCAGTGGATGGTGGGAGTAAAGAATTAATGAGGTTTTACATCAGATTCCAGACTCCTAGAACTTCCCTTTGTGAGCCAAGAAGCCGGAAACATCCCCAGAAGGTTCAATAAGCTGTAGGGAGGGGGCACAGGGGTAAAGGAGGCTCCAGAAAACTTCATTTCTTACAACAAATCCCTGGTTCCCATAGCAATAGTCCAGATGCTGTTGGTTGCCTGGTAACCGCATCAAATAGACAATAAAATGAAGGTACCAAAGGCAGAGCCCTCGATGCCCTGGGACTGAGAGATACATTACTGGAAATTAAAGAGCAACCCCCCCCCCACCGTGGTAATCTGTAACTCTGCAGGTGTCGATAAGACAACTTACCTCCAACATCGCCACAGAAAAAGGGAGACCTGATATATGTGATTTCATTATTTAACTCCAAGTGCAGGACACTTACCCTCTTCATAACAACCTACCCTACAGGTATCTGTCATCCTGTATACAGTATATACACAACCCTGCAATTCATAGGGGCCCTTCCAAGTGTCAGTCTCTAAATAATGATTAAATAAATAATTCACAGGGTCCCCAAGGGCCACTTCAATATGGTTTGTAGTCAGACGGGTATCTGACAATCACACTGGCCCATTGCACTCCATCCACCCGGTCACCTGCAGGGGGCAGTCACTACACCGGCCATTAGTTGCCACCAATGTGCTACAAGATCAGTCGGGCAACTCCAGCTCCTACTGAAAAGTCACTGCTGGGGACTGAATTTCACCAGGGGACCACACCCCCAACCTTTTGCACCAATCACTGACTTACTATGTAAATAAACATAGGGTGTGTAAGGCTGGGAGCCCCAGGGAAGGAATAGACTGTACTGTACATTATATAAAGATAATGTATCCCCTGCTGTACATTATATAACGATAATATATCCCCTGCTGTACATTATAGAGTGGATAATTATTATTGTAGATTTATATAGCACCAACACCTTCTGTGGTGTTTTACAGTTGCATTCATTTACACGAGGAAAACATACATGTTACATACAAGGGTGGTGCAAGCATCCAGTGTGGTAAGTTACAGCATTACTGTGGTATAGAGTCCTGCATCGGGTCTGGTACCCACGGGTAACCTGATATGCGAGTTGGGTAACCCTCATTAAATTGGTTGTGGGTCGGGTTCGGGTAAAGAAATCCGAAGGTCGGGTAAAAGAATTCCAGTCTTTTCCCCCTGTCTATGAAGAGAGATCTGTCTGTAATAACTGAAGCTGAGAATACATTGTTTTCAATTCAACATAATGTGTGTATAGCACCTTAGGGTGAGGTCACACTAGCGTGTTTTGCACGTTTGCGCACGCATTTCGCACTCGCGATTGCGGCCGCGGTTTTCTCTAAAATGGAAATTGTGGGAACGCGAAACAGATCTAGATGCAAAAGCTCCCAGCCTCTAAAGCTTCGTTCACATGTTGGATAATTGTCGCACTGTGTTTTTGGCTGGGTAAATATTGAGCGGTGACCTATTTTATGCCAGACGTACCGTAGTACTCACCTGGATGTCTTATCAAGCTCCTAAGTGTAAAGTTGGATGAATATGATTATGTCCAATCTACCATTAATAAGACTCATATACTTAGATAGAGGTACTGTAGACTGGATACATGTGTCAAAATATGGACACCCTGGTATGAATACATGGTTATGTAGTGGATAATGCACCCCCAACTGTAAATTATAAGGATATTAGAAAGAGAGGAGTTCTATGACCATATAAAATAACGAGGCTGCAGGCCGAGTGCCTTTTATACAGGGCATGGAACTGGGTAGTGCCTGGGTAGGTATTACAGAGATCACTGGGTAATGTAGTTAGAATGTTATACAGGATGGCATTGTAGGTATTACAGAGATCACTGGGTAATGTAGTTAGAATGTTATACAGGATGGCATTGTGGGTAGGAATACAGACGGCTATGTACAACTTTAACTCTTGTAGTGCCTGGGTAGGTATTACAGAGATCGCTGGGTAATGTAGTTAGAATGTTATACAGGATGGCATTGTGGGTAGGAATACAGACGGCTATGTACAACTTTAACTCTTGTAGTGCCCGGGTAGGTATTACAGAGATCACTGGGTAATGTAGTTACAATGTTATACAGGATGGCATTGTGGGTAGGAATACAGCCAGCTATGTACAACTTTAACTCTTGTAGTGCCCGGGTAGGTATTACAGAGATCGCTGGGTAATGTAGTTAGAATGTTATACAGGATGGCATTGTGGGTAGGAATACAGATGGCTATGTACAACTTTAACTCTTGTAGTGCCCGGGTAGGTATTACAGAGATCACTGGGTAATGTAGTTAGAATGTTATACAGGATGGCATTGTGGGTAGGAATACAGACAGCTATGTACAACTTTAACTCTTGTAATGTCTGGGAAGTTATTACAGAGATCACTGGGTAATAAAGCAGTTAGTGTTGGAGTGACTGGAAAGGCAGGGGTTAAAGTTCTGACCTTGGTGTTACTAGTAGAGGGCAGAGACAGCAAAGTAACAATCTCCCATAGAACTTTATTCAATAAAAGTTATTATTGTTTAAAATGGTGCTAATTTTGCCCCAACCAATCAGATGTTAGCTTTCAAATGTTAAATAAGATCTGATTGGTTGGGGCAAAATTAGCACCATTTTAAACGATGAGAACTTTTATTGAATAACCCTGAAAGTATGAAACAATGTAACTTCTATCTGCACCTGCACCTATGCATGAGACCAGAGCACATGTCTGACATGCGACTTCGTTGGTCTGTGTAAATCCTTCTGTATATAATGATCTATGGGATGTGGATGATTATAGTGATGATAATAATAATCTACCACATGATGAGGTTCAGCTACATCTACAGCAGGTATGTGGACCTCCAGATGATTGACTTTTAAAACTCCCAATCATTGTACAACAGCAGAGTGCAGACAGGGAATGCTGGGAGTTGTAGTTTTTAAAACATAGCATAAGTAGGCCCCTTCAGGTACGCCCCTGATAGTTGGGGACAGTAGAGGCCCATGGGTAGGTAGAAGTTGGGGACAGTAGAGGCCCATGGGTAGGTAGAAGTTGGGGACAGTAGAGGCCCATGGGTAGGTAGAAGTTGGGGACAGTAAGAGGCCCATGGGTAGGTAGAAGTTGGGGACAGTAGAGCCCATGAGTAGGTAGAATTGGGGACAGTAGAGGCCCATGGGTAGGTAGAAGTTGGGGACAGTAGAGGCCCATGGGTAGGTAGAAGTTGGGGACGGTAGAGGCCCATGAGTAGATAGTTGGGGACAGTAGATATATTACAGTTTTCCCTAGGGTCCCTGAGAGGTGGCAAAGGGGTCCTCGGATTTGTGACAACTTTATGGATCCGTTATTGTGATGAATACAGATCTATTTATCTCTATGAATTTGTGTGTTTGGGGGATTGATGACTGAGAGATAGATAAAATAGCGAGTAATAATAGTTTAATGGAAGAGTTCCCTGAATTTAGTGCAGTTTTTTAAAAATGACATTTATTTTGCGGGTCAGGTCGGGTTGAGTATGAAGCGGATAGAAAAGCAGGTTGTGGGTTGGGGCGGGTACGGATTTTTTCGGTCGGGTCAGATGCGGGTCTGGAAAATTAGACCCGTGTAAGGCTCTACTGTGGTCCAATAGGAAGGATGTATCCACTATGGTAATATCTAAGGTTATTAGAAATCACTAAGGAGTATTGTGTCTATATAAAGGTACAAGGACACAGACTGAGTTATACAGGGAACTCTGGGTACCACCCATGTATTATAAGGATAATGTATCCCCTACTGTAAATTATAAGGATATTAGACATCACTGAGGAGTTCTGTGTCTATATAAAGGTACAAGGACACAGACTGAGTTATACAGGGAACTCTGGGTACCACTCATGTATTATAAGGATAATGTATCCCCTACTGTAAATTATAAGGATATTAGAAGTCACAGAGGAGTTCTGTGTCTATATAAAGGTACAAGGACACAGACTGAGTTATACAGGGAACTCTGGGTACCACTCATGTATTATAAGGGTTAATGTATCCCTACTGTAAATTATAAGGATATTAGAAGTCACAGAGGATTTCTGTGTCTATATAAGGTACAAGGACACAGACTGAGTTATACAGGAAACTCTGGGTACCACTCATGTATTATAAAGGGATAATGTATCCCCACTGTAAATTATAAGGATATTAGAAGTCACAGAGGAGTTCTGTGTCTATATAAAGGTACAAGGACACAGACTGAGTTATACAGGAACTCTGGGTACCACACATGTATTATAGGATAATGTATCCCCTACTGTAAATTATAAGGATATTAGAAGTCCCTGAGAGGTTCTGTGTCTATATAAAGGTACAGGACACAGACTGAGTTATACAGGGAACTCTGGGTCTCCATCATGTATTATAAGGATAATGTATCCCCTACTGTAAATTATAAGGATATTAGAAGTCATGAGGAAGTTCTGTGTCTATATAAAGGTACGAGGACCACAGCAAAAAGGGTGAGTTATACAGGAACTCTGGGTACCATCAATGTATTATATTAGAGGTCACTGAGGAGTTCTATGTCTACATAAAAGTCCCTTTATCATTAACTGTGTACCCACCTAAACATAAGCATATCCTCTACCTAATGTACATGATAGACTATAATAATCATGCTCTACCCAACTAGTGGAGAATCCAGCAACTGTATACCCACTTCATATAAATAATATAATATTGAACAATTTGCTGAATTTGCCACTAGTTTGGGTAGAGCGTGATAATTATAGGTCTATCACATAAATTCAGCTATACATGCTTGATACTCCATTTTTGTGCCATGTTATTTAGTCAGGGTTATAAGGTATATTTGTTCACCTGGGCATTTCCAGCTATTTTATGAGTTGGGCGAAGGTTGAATGAATTATCCCTTGATAATTAATTAGTTTTGACATTTAGAGATGTGCCCCAGTGAAATAATGGAACTCTGATGCACTTTACTGAACATTAGTTTATCCATCTGGCGTTTTTTTTGGAATTTTGGCCACTTTATTATTTATGTCCACGTGTTCAATAGGTGTAACCTTGTTATCCACAGCCTTTTCCCTTTTGCTGTTTGTGTACTATTTCTGTGGTTGGAGCACCCCCATGTGAAACAGTTTAAAATCTTTATACTATTTTTATTATTAGGGCTATGCCTGGGAATTGTATGTACCAGTCAAAGTAAGTACATAGAAGTTTGCCCACAGTGACTGGTACATACAAGTTTTACCCACAGTGACTGGTACATGAAGAAGTTTGCCACAGTGACTGGTACATCCAAGTTTACCCACAGTGACTGGTACTACAGTTTACCCACAGTGACTGGTACATACAAGTTTACCCACAGTGACTGGTACATACAAAGTTTGCCCACAGTGACTGGTACATAAAAGTTTGCCCACAGTGACTAGTTCATACAGTTTGCCCACGTGACTGGTACATACAAGTTACCCACAGTGACTGGTACATACAAGTTTACCCACAGTGACTGGTACATACAAGTTTGCCCACAGTGACTGGTACATACAAGTTTACCCACAGTGACTGGTACATACAAGTTTACCCACATTGACTGGTACATACAAGTTTGCCCACAGTGGCTGGTACATACAAGTTTGCCCCAGTGAGTGTGACTGGTGCATATAAGTTTGCCCACAATGACTGGTATATAAAAGAGGTGAGACACACAGATACTGCAGGACTTTTGTGGCACTTGCTTGCGTTTTTGCCATCGTTGCCAACATCTACACATTTCTAGGGACACATATTACACATTTTAGAAATGTTTGAGTGCCACCACAAGTTTTAGCCTTCCCTACCTTTTCACAAAGTCCACACCCACTTTGGCATAGACATTATAGACAGATAGACAGAGATATAGACAGACAGGCACACACGCTTTCTTTTGCTGTTAATCCAGGAGGAAAGGGAAATGTTTAAATCCTGTTTTGGGTACAGTAAGGCTGAGGCCACACTGCAACGCCCAAGAATCGCGCACAAAATCTTGAGCGTAATCGCACGCGATTGTGTGTGCTTTTCTTGTGCGTTCGCCTTTTTGCGTTATGGAAACGCTGCGTTAACGCACCAAAAATGGTGAACACATGCGCTACCAAAACGCGGACGCGCAATCGCATGCGTTCCCGCGATTTCCATTTTAGCGAACGCAAAACGCATGAAAAACGTTAAAAGCCCTTAAAAAAAAACCATTTCTCTGGATCCCAAACTGATCGAAGGGCACTGGAAATATTAAATGCAAAATTAGAATACCAATTACAACCGGTATCCTGCCACCCAAATTCCCCCAACCCTCCAACTGCCAATAATCTAAACTGGGTGGAATTTACATGATGACAGTTTTCTATCACACAAACGGACAGGGGGGAGTTTGTTACAATGGGACCTGCTGCAGCTCTTTTCTTCTTATTTGGGTCCACTTTTTGGCCTTTCTATACAGACCCCCCCCAGCAACAGGGACGCAGCTGGGTGCAGAGTCTGAAATTCCTTGGCCCTCCAGCTGTTGTTGGATTCCCAGAATTCTCTGATAGCTATGGGATGTGAGAATTGTAGTTTAACAACAGCAATAAAGTGTCAGACTTGATTAAAAGGCAGCCGTATTGCCCCATTTGTGATGTCTTGATTGGTGCAGACATGTCCCCATGTCTCTCTCTCTCACACACACACACACACACACACACCCCAACTGGGAACTAGAGAACGGATCAGAAGATAATACAATGCGTGTCATGTTTAATGATGTCACACTCCGCCCTGCCCTGCGCAGCCTAATCTGATCCGATAGGTTAGTTCCCCATGGGTGATTTGGGTACCTTGTTTACAGCTGGGGGGCCACACCAACCCCCCAGTATGCCCCCCTCCTCATATACCGGGGCCGGATCAGAATAGGAATGTCTATTACAACAATCATATCTCTTACCTTGACAATTCACCTACAGCGCTGACACAGGAGTGTTGGCATTGCCTCCCCTGCATAATAACCCCAATAGGCAGCTACTGTACATTTAACCAAGAATAAGGTATATCTGTGTGTATACGTTCTATTTAAGGGGGATGTGCACCCCAAACAATATATAGCCTTTACCACCACCACAAAAACCCCACAGCCCCAATACATGACATTCCTGGGGTAGGGTCACCAGCCTCTTATTTAAAGGTTCGCACACATGTCCTGACTGGATACAGCTGGTCACTCATTTGCTGTGACCTCATTGCCACGATTGATTGGTGCTGCCAATACAAAGTAGAAGGGAGGACCAATCAACATTCAGGACTGTTGGACAGGTAAGTATTCCAGTTTTAAGTGTTTTGGGGGCGGGGAAAGGTAAATAATGATGTATGAGTGTTGACATACCCTTTAATACTTATTCAGGGAGATATTGTATGCAAACAGCCAAATTCAATCATTTTTTACACCTGTTTTAAACCAGTGACGTGTATTGGGTTTTTTAATAATTGGTTTAATGGAAGAGTTCCCTGATTTAGTGGCAGTTTTTTAAAAATAGACATTATTTGCGGGTCAGGTCGGGTTTGAGTATGAAGCGGATAGAAAAGCAGTTGGGGTGGGTGCGGGGTACGGATTTTCGGGTCGGGTCGATGCGGGTCTGGAAAATTAGACCCGTGTAAGGGCTCTACTGTGGTCCAATAGGAAGGATGTATCCACTATGGTAATATCTAAGGTTATTAGAAATCACTAAGGAGTATTGTGTCTATATAAAGGTACAAGGACACAGACTGAGTTATAACGGGAACTCTGGGGTACCACCCATGGATAAGGATAATGTATCCCCTACTGTAAATTATAAGGATAATTAACATCACTGGGGAGTTCTGTGGTCATATAAAGTACAAAGGACACATGATGGTTATACAGGGAACTCTGGGTACCACTCATGTATTTAAGGATAATGTATTCCCTACTGTAAATTATAAGGATATTTAGAAGTCAAAGGAGTTCTGTGTCATATAAAGTGACAAGGACACAGGGGGGGGGGACTGAGTTTATACAGGGAACTCGGGTACCATTATGTATTATAAGGGTTAATGTATCCCTACTGTAAATTATAAGGATATTAGAATCACAGAGGAGTCTGTGTCATATAAAGGTACAAGGACACAGACTGAGTTTACAGGGAAATCTGGGTACACTCATGTATATAAGGGATAATGTATCCCCTATGTAAAATATAAGGATATTAGAAGTCAACAGAGGAGTTCTGTGTCTATATAAAGGTACAAAGGACACAGGACTGAGTTATACAGGGAACTCTGGGTACCACACATGTATATAAGGATAATGTATCCCTACTGTAAATTATAAGGATATTAGAAGTCACTGAGGAGTTCTGTGTCTATATAAAGGTACAAGGACACAGACTGGGTTACAGGGAACTCTGGGTTCCACTCATGTATTATAAGGATAATGTATCCCCTACTGTAAATTATAAGGATATTAGAAGTCACAGAGGGTTCTGTGTCTAATAAAGGTACAAAGGACACCAGACTGAGTTATACAGGGAACTCTGGGTACCACACATGTATTATAGGATAATGTATCCCCCTACTGTAATATAAGGATATTAGAAGTCACGAGAGTTCTGTGTCTATATAAAAGGTACAAGGACACAGACTGAGTTATAACAGGGAACTCTGGGTACCACTCATGTATTATAAGGATAAGTTTCCCCTACTGTAAATTATACGGATATTAGAAGTCACTGAGGAGTTCTGTGTCCATATAAAAGGTACAAAGGACACAGACTGAGTTATACAGGGAACTCTGGGGTACCACCTCATGTATATAAGGGATAATGTATCCCCTACGTAAATTATAAGGATATTAGAAGTCACTGAGGAGTTCTGTGTCATATAAGTACAAGGACTAGGAGGGACTGTGACCCATTATACCAGTCAATTTTTTGCCATTAGTACAACTTGGGGTACTAGGAGGGGACTGACCCATATACACGTCACTTGCCATTAGTCACTTGGGTCTAGAGGGACTGACCCATATACACGTCACTGCCATTAGACACTTTGGGTCTGGAGGGACTGACCCATATAAACGTCACTGCCATAGTACACTTTGGGTCTAGGAGGGACTGATCCATATACACGTCACTGCCCATTTGTACAACTTTGGGGTCTAGGGGGGATGACCCATATACACGTCACTGCCATTAGTACAACTTTGGGTCTAGGGGGACTGACCCATAAACACGTACTGCCATTAGTTACACTTTGGGTCTAGGAGGGACTGACCCCTAACACGTCACTGCCATAGTACACTTTGGGTCTAGGAGGGGACTGACCCATAATCACGTTCACTTTGGCCATACTACCCACTTGTGGCTAGGAGGAAGGGGACTGACCATAAACACGTCCACTCTTCATTTGTACACTTGGGGCTAGGAGGGACTGACCCATATACACGTCACTGCCATTAGTACAATTGGGGCTAGGAGGGACTGACCCATAAACGTCACTGCCATTGTACACTTTGGGTCTAGGAGGGACTGACCATACACAGTCACTGCAATAGTACACTTGGGTCTAGGAGGGAATGACCCATAAACACGTCACTGCCATTAGTACACTTTTGGGTCTAGGAGGGACTGACCCATATACAAATCACTGCCATTAGTACACTTGGGTCCAGGAGGGGGACTGACCATAAACACGTCACTGCCATTAGTACACTGGGTCTAGGGGGGACTGACCCATAAACACGTCACTGCCATTAGTACACTTTGGGTCTAGGACAGACTGACCCATATACACGTCACTGCCATTAGTTAACTTGGGACTAGGAGGGACTGACCATATTACAGTCACTGCCATTAGTACACTTGGGTCTAGGAGGGAGTGACCCATATAACGTCACTTGCCATTAGTACACTTGGGTCTAGGAGGGGACTGACCCATAACATGTCACTGCCATTAGTACATTGGGTCTAGGAGGGACTGAACCCAAAACACGTCAATGCCATTAGACACTTTGGTCTAGGAGGGACTGACCCATATACACGTCACTGCCATTAGTACCTTTGGGTAGGAGGGACCAGGACCCATATCACCACGTCACTGCATTAGTAACACTTTGGGTCTAGGAGGGACTGACCCCTATACACGTCATGCCATTAGTACACTTTGGGTCTAGGAGGGACTGACCCCCATAAACACCGTCACTTGCCCATTAGTACCTTTGGGTCTAGGAGGGACTGACCCATATACACGTCACTGCCTTATACCACTTTGGGTCTAGGAGGGACTGACCCATATACACGTCACTGCCATTAGTACACTTTGGGTCTAGGAGGGACTGACCCATATACACGTCACTGGTTTAAAACAGGTGTAAAAATGATTGAATTTGGCTGTTTGCATACAATATCTCCCTGAATAAGTATTAAAGGGTATGTCAACACTCATACATCATTATTTACCTTTCCCGCCCCAAAACACTTAAACTGGAATACTTACCGTCCAACAGTCCTGAATGTTGATTGGTCCTCCCTTCTACTTTGTATTGGCAGCACCAATCAATCGTGGCCATGAGGTCACGCACAATGAGTGGCCACTGCTTATCCAGTCAGGACAATGTGCGAACCTTTAAATAAGAGGCTGGTGACCCTCCACCCAGGAATGTCATAGTATTGGGGTGTGGTGTTTTTGGGGGTGTAAAGGCTATATATGTTTGGGGTGCACAATCCCCTTAAATAGAACTATACACACAAGATATACTTATTCTTGGTTAAATGTACAGTAGCTGCGTATTGGGGTTATTATGGCAGGGGAGGCAATGCTAACACTTGCTGTTCAGCGCCTGTAGGTGAATTGTCAAGGTAAAGAGATATGATTGTGTAATAGACATCCTATTTCTGATCCGGCCCCAGGTATATGAGGAGGGGGCATACTGGGGGGTTGGTGTGGCCCCCCAGCTGTAAAAAAGGTACCCAAATCACCCATGGGAACTAACCTATCGGATCAGATTAGGCTGCGCAGGGCAGGGCGGAGTGTGACATCATTAAACATGACACGCATTGTATTATCTTCTGATCCGTTCTCTAGTTCCCCAGTTGGGGTGTGTGTGTGTGTGTGTGTGTGAGAGAGAGAGACATGGGGACATGTCTGCACCAATCAAGACATCACAAATGGGGCAATACGGCTGCCTTTTAATCAAGTCTGACACTTTATTGCTGTTGTTAAACTACAATTCCACATCCATAGCTATCAGAGAATTTCTGGGAATCCAACAACAGCTGGAGGGCCAAGGAATTTCAGACTCTGCACCCAGCTGCGTCCTGTTGCTGGGGGGGGTCTGTATAGAAAGGCCAAAAAGTGACCCAAATAAGAAGAAAAGAGCTGCAGCAGGTCCCATTGTAAAAACTCCCCCCTGTCGTTTGTGATAGAAACTGTCCATCATGTTCAATTCCACCAATTTAGATATTGGCGTGGGGGAATCTGGGTGGCGGATACGATATTTTGTGACGGAAGTTAATTGTGCATGTGATGTTTGTTGTTGTTGTTGTAATTCTAATTTTGCATTTAATATTTCCAGTGGCCCTTCGATCAGTTTGGGATCCGAGAGAGAAAATGGTTTTTTTTTAAGGGCTTTTAACGTTTTCATGCGTTTTGCGTTCGCGTCGTGATTTTCGCTAAAATGGAAATCGCGGAGGAACGCATTCGGATGGGCGCGTACGCTTTGTGTTTTTTAGCGCATGTGTTCACCATTTTTGGTGCGTTAACCAACGTCAGCGTTTCCATAACGCAAAAAGGCGAACGCACAAGAAAAAGCACACACAATCGCGTGCGATTACGCTCAAGATTTTGTGGCGGATTCTTGGGCGTTTGCAGTGTGGCGTCAGCTACTGTACCCAAAACAGGATTTAAACATTTCCCTTTCCTCCTGGATTAACAGCAAAAGAAAAAAGTGTGTGTGCCTGTTTGTCTATATCTCTGTCTATCTGTCTATAATGTCTATGCCAAAGTGGGTGTGGACTTTGTGAAAGGTAGGGCATGGCTAAAACTTGTGGTGGGGCACTCAAACATTTCTAAAATGTGTATATGTGTTCCTAGAAATGTGTAGATGTTGGCAACGATGGCAAAAAACCGCAAGCAAGTGCCACAAAAGTCCTGCAGTATCTGTGTGTCTCACCTCTTTTATATTACCAGTCATTGTGGGGCAACTTATATGCACCAGGTCACATCACTGGGGCAAACTTGTAGTATGCCAGCCACGTGGGCAAACTTGTATGTACCAGTCACTGTGGGTAAACTTGTTATGTACCAGTCACTGGTGGGGTCAACTTGTATGTACCAGTCACTGTGGGCAAACTTGTATGTACCAGTCACTGGGTAAACTGTATGTACCAGTCACTGTGGGTAGTAAACTTGTATGTAACAGCCACTGTGGGCAAACTTATGAAATCAAACTAGTTGGGGCAAAAACTTTTTTGTACCAGTCACTGTGGGGCAAAAAACTGTTATGTTACCAGTTCCCCACTGGGGAGTCACTGTGGGTAAACTTGTATGTACCAGTCACTGTGGGCAAACTTGTATGTACCAGTCACTGTGGGTAAACTTGTATGTACCAGTCACTGTGGGCAAACTTCTATGTACCAGTCACTGTGGGTAAACTTGTATGTACCAGTCACTGTGGGCAAACTTCTATGTACTTACTTTGACTGGTACATACAATTCCCAGGCACTAGCCCTAATAATAAAAAATAGTAATAAAGATTTTTAACTGTTTCACATGGGGGTGCTCCAACCACAGAAATAGTACACAAACAGCAAAAGGGGAAAAGGCTGTGGATAACAAGGTTACACCTATTGAACACGTGGACATAAATACATAAAGTGGCCAAAATTCCAAAAAAACGCCCCTAGATGGATAAACTAACTGTTCAGTAAAGTGCATCAGAGTTCCAGTTATTTCACTGGGGCACATCTCTAAATGTCATAACTAATTAATTATCAAGGGATAATTCATTCAACCTTCGCCAACTCATAAAATAGCTGGAAATGCCCAGGTGAACAAATATACCTTATAACCCTGTCTAAATAACATGGCACAAAAATGGACGTATCAAGCATGTATAGCTGAATTTATGTGATAGACCTATAATTATCACGCTCTACCCAACTAGTGGCAAATTCAGCAAATGGTTCATATTATTATATTATTTATATGAAGTGGGTATACCAGTTGCTGGATTCTCCACTAGTTGGGTAGAGCATGATAATTATATGTCTATCATGTACATTCAGGTAGAGGATATGCTTATGTTTAAGGTGGGTACACAGTTTAATGATAAAGGGACTTTTATGTAGACATAGAACTCCTCAGTGACCTCTAATATAATACATGAGTGGTACCCAGAGTTCCCTGTATAACTCACCCTGTGTCCTTGTACCTTTTATATAGACACAGAACTCCTCAGTGACTTCTAATATCCTTATATTTTACAGTAGGGGATACATGATCCCTTATAATACATGAGTGGTACCCAGAGTTCCCTGTATAACTCACCCTGTGTCCTTGTACCTTTATAGACAACCGAACTCCTCAGTGACTTATATATCCTTATAATTTACAGTAGGGGATACATATCCCTTATAATACATGAGTGGTACCTAGAGTTCCCTGATAACTCAGTTGTGTCCTTGTACCTTTATATAAACACCGAACTCCTCAGTGACTTCTAATATCCTTATATTTACAGTAGGGGATACATTATCCCTTATAATACATGAGTGGTACCCAGAGTTCCCTGTATAACTCACCCTGTGTCCTGTACCTTTTATATAACACAGAACTCCTCAGTGACTTCTAATATCCTGTATATTTTACAGTAGGGGTACATGATCCCTAAATACATGAGTGGTACCCAGAGTTCCCTGTATAACTCAGTCTGTGTCTGTACCTTTATATAGACACAGAACTTCTCAGTGACTTCTAATATCTATAATTACAGTAGGGGATACATTATACCCTTATATACATGAGTGGTACCCAGAGTTCCTGTATAACTCACCGTGTCCTTGTACCTTTAATAGACACAGAAACTCCTCAGTGACTTCTAATATCCTATAATTTACAGTAGGGATACATGATCCTATAATACATGAGTGGTACCCAGAGTCCCTGTATAACTCAGTCTGAGTCCTTGTACCTTTATATAGACACAGAACTCTCAGTGACTTCTAATATCCTTATAATGTAGAGTAGGGGATACATTTCCCTTATAATAAATGAGTGGTACCCAGAGTCCCGTATTAACTAAGTCTGTCCTTGTACCTTTATATGGACACAGGAAAACTCCTCAGTGACTTCTAATATCCTTATATTTTACAGTAGGGGATACATGATCCCTTATAATACATGAGTGGTACCCAGAGTTCCCTGTATAACTCACCCTGTGTCCTTGTACCTTTATATAGACACCGAACTCCTCAGTGACTTCTAATATCCTTATATTTACAGGTAGGGGATCATGATCCCATATAATACATGAGTGGTACCCAGAGTTCCCTGTAAACTCATCCTGTGTCCTTGTACCTTTTATATAGCACAGAACTCCTCGATGCTTCTAATATCCTTATAATTTACAGTAGGGGATACATATCCTTATATACATGAGTGGTACCCAAGTTCCCTGTATAACTCACCCTGTGTCCTTGTACCTTTAATAAAGACACCGAACTCCTCAGTGATTCTAATATCCGTATAATTTAACGTAGGGGATACATTATCCCTTATAATACATGAGTGGTACCTAGAGTTCCCTATAACTCAGTCTGAGTCCTTGTACCTTTAATGACACACGAACTCCTCAGTGACTTCTAATATCTTATAATGTAGATAGGGGATACATTATCCCTTATAATACATGAGTGGTACCCAGAGGTCCCTGTATAACTCATCCCTGGTCCTTGTACCTTTATATTGACACAGAACCCTCAATGACTTCTAATAATCCTTAGTAATTTACAGTAGGGATACATTATCCCTTGATAATACATGAGTGTGTACCCAAGTTTCCCTGTATAACTCAGTCTGTGGTCCTTGTACCTTTATAAGACACACAACTCCTCAGTGACTTCTAATATCCTTATAATTTACAGTACGGGGATATTATCCTTATAATACAAGTGGTACCCAGAGTTCCCTGTAAACCCGTACTTCTATCCTTGTTAGCTACTCCAAACTCTGCTTTCGGTGGGCGTCTTTAGGCCCGGAACCCCAGTGGTCTGGCAAAAAAAATTGTAAAATGGATAAATCCCAAGGTGAATCTGCCAGGCGTAGACCCTGTAGTAATTGTTGAGGCTCAAGTTTCCGATTTTGGGGCGTGGCTATTAGTTGGCCTTTGGAGTCAGGGATAACACAAGAAAATGAGAGTCACTGCGATACTGCTCTGTCCTACTGAAATTTAGGATCTGACTATTTATAAAATACTTATCTGAATGTCCATTTGGTTGTTTCAGTAATAATGAACTTATATAACCCAGTTCCTCTCACCTGTAATATGGCCCGTTCAACTACTGCAAAACAAACCCATCCATGTCGACCATAGGACTGGTTAGTTCTTAGTAACAGTATCTGAGTACAGAGGTGGTAGTGAGGGGCTGAACTGCAAACAGAGGTTAGTGAGGTACAGTAGTGTCAGTGGGGTACAGGAGTGGTAGGGTACAGTGAAGGGGTACAGGGGGTCAGTGAGGGGGTTAGATGGTCAGTGAGGGTCAGGGGGTCCAGTAGGGCGGGGGTCATGAGGGTCGAGGGGTCATGAAGGGGTAGAAGGGTCAGTGAGGGGTACAGTGGGTCAGTTGGGGTACAGGGGGTCAGTTGAGGGTACAGGGGTACAGGGGTCGTGAGGGGTACGGGTCAGTGAGGGGTACAGGGGTCAGTGAGCGGTACACGGGTGTCAGTTGAGGGTACAGGGGGTCCAGTGAGGGGTAACAGGGGGTCCAGTGTGAGGTCGGGGGTACATGAGGGTCAGTGAGGTCAGTGGGTCCAGGGGGTTCGAGTGAGGGGGGTTAAGTGGTATTCAGTTGAGGGTGTAGAGGGTGTCAGTGAGGTGACGGGGCAGGAGGGTCATTCATTGGGGTATGCGGTTCATGAGGGGTACAGTGGGCAGTGGAGGGGTCAGGGGGTGTAGGGGTACAGGGTGGGGTCAGTGATGGGGTACAAGGGGGTCAGTGAGGGGTTGCAGAGGTGGGTCATTGAGGGTGCATGAAGGTCAGTGGGTATAGAGGGGCGGGTCAGTGAGGGGTGGCAGGGGGTCAGGGGGTCGTATGGAGGTGGTCAGTGAGGGACATGGGCGTGTGGGGGTACAGATGGCAGTAAGGGGTTCAGGAGGTCGTGAGGGGTGCAGGGTCAGTGGGTTAGATGGTCAGTGTGGGGTCAGGGGGTCAGTGAGGGGTGCAGGATGTCAGTGAGGGTAATCGGGGTCGAGACAGGGTTCAGGGGTCAGTAGGGGTGCAGGTGGTCAGTGAGGGGATCAGGGGTCAGAAGGGGTACAGGGGTCAGTGAGGGTGCAGGGTGGTCAGTGAGGGGATAGGGTAGAGAGGGTACGGGTCAGAGTGAGGGTCGGTCAGTGAGGGATCGGGGTCAGAAGGGGTACAGGGGTCTAGGGGTGAGGTGTCAGATAGGGTCAGGTAGGTCAGTAGTGGTGGTCATGAGGATAGGTCAGGAGGACAGTCATAGCAGTTCAGTGAGGGAGTCAACGTATCAGGGGTCATGAGGCTCACGCACCAGGGTTTCAGTAACGTGCACATGTTCCCCTCTGGCTTCTTCACATAGTCAGCCCTCCAGTTCCTTTCGCATGCATTATCAAGCCCTCCAGTTCATATCCCGTGTTATCAAGACCCCCAGTTCATATCCCAGCATTATCGAGCCCCCCAGTTAATTTCCTCAGCGATATCAATCTCTCATTTCATTACCCACCGAAGTCGCCCTCCAGTTTCTTTACCCAGCATTATCAAGCCCTCCAGTTCATACCCAGGATTATCAAGCCCTCCAGTTCATTAGCCAGTGTAGTCGACTCAGCAATGTAAATGGCAGTAGTGGTCTTTAAAATGGGCGTAACCGTACCTCAAAAAGTGGTGTGTGGCTTTTAAAAGTGGTACGTAACCAAAAAATTTGGGCGCCGCGGCCGACCATCTTACACTGGTCCCTCTTTGGACTTTCCAATGTTTGGAAGTGTAAAGTGATGTGTAATATCTTTAAAAAGACTACACTGTGCATGTAGTAAGAAGGGGTTATAGGTATATGAGGTTGTGCTGGTGACTGTAATGTTAATGGATTATACCCAGTCCTAGGGGTTAAACTGAATATTTACTATTGCTATAAAGCAGTGTAGTTGGGTTCTATACTTAATATTTCGTTGTGGAGTTGCAGTTCACCAGCCTCAGTCCGATATTATAATACGGGATGTAAAACCCACTATATTACCCAATGCTGTGCAGTTGTAGACTGTATTGGGTTAACGTGCTGGTACCAATCCATTCCTTTCCTCTTCTTACTGTATCTTGCTATTAACCCGTTGTTTAACAAGCCATTAACTCCCCAATTCCCACAGGGATTTTCATGTGACCAATGTAAACTATTGTGGCAGCTTTCCCTCCACCACTACCATTCGTCATAATACTTAGAGCTTGGCCATAAGTCTTAATTGAGACCATTTGGAGCATCGGAGCATTTAACAGTACAACAAGTTTTGTCATTGTTTTCTTGCTACATAGTATTAATTAGGGGCCCATCCCGCTAGCCGCCTTTATGTTGGCGGTATTGAGACATGTTTGTGTTGTAACAGCGTAATAAGATCCTAGGGCATATTTATAAGCGCTTATCTCCATTTAGTGATACCGCGTGTTACGGTCGCATTTACGCCCAACTTCGTTAATTACAAATGTTCGGTCCGTAGAATATCATGCAGTAAACTACCGCATGGTATTCTATGGCGATCGCAAATCTATAATCGGTTATCGTAGATTACAATCGTTATCTGTAGGTTACATCGTTACGTTAATGAAAGCTGGGAATTGGGAATTACAGATGATACTCAGCCTGATTGGTCAAAATATCAGCCTGTATGTCTACATTGTCATCCCATGTACGCCTAGTCCCAATCCCACACACAGAGTTAGAAATAACTAAATTAGACTGTTGCATTTTTCGTGACTGTTGCGCCATCTACTGTCACATCCGTGAACTGCAGTTTAGCGAGATAAAGTTTTTTTGTATTGAACACAGACTTTCATCACATCATCAACATACAAATTCTTCATTCACACACACACTTTCACACACCACAATAGTCATGCGACAATCTAAACTCGCACACGCATCACTTAAACCTTGTATGCTATGTTTTTAACAACACACTTGTTCAAGTATGCCCACGCCCCCCCCCCCCGGGATTCATGACCACCCGATCTACCTGAGTTCCGCCTCAGATGTGCTTTTTTCTTCTGGCCACGCTCTCTATGTGACATAAATTACGCCACACAGGCCAGTTACCCCCTAGCCAACGCCTCTTAATGTGGACGTAATTACGTAATATTAGGGGCGTGGCTAGGGGCGTAACTGGCACGATCTCCCCTGACGTCCCACCGCCGGCCCTTTGTGACACCATTGACATTACACTCACCTCTCGGCCACGCCTCCTTCTCCCCACCTGCCCGGAAGCCCGGTTCGGCAGGGTGGATGTCTGCTTGTTGCATGTACTTGTACTTATAGGTGTTATGGCTGAGGACACACTGCAACTACCAAATCACGCACACAAGCGCGAGTGTTTTGCACGTGATTCTGTGCGTTTGCACGCGTTGTTTTGCGTTTTCGCTATTCTACTAGAGTAAATGCATGCTATTGCGAAAAACGCTAGAACGCGAACGATGCGCGAGGAAATCACAGGATGTTTGCGTTCCCCGTGAATTCCATTCATGTGAAAATTGCGGGCGCAATCGCGAGCAAAAAACGCGCTAGTGTGGCCTAGCCCTTAATGTCCTGAAAATCATCTGTGGCCAAATCTCCTGTAGCTTCTCCCAGGACCTTTAACTTTTCTTCCTCATAACTGACTCTCCGTTCCTTGCCCCTTCAAGCCATGACCTTAGTCCATGCACGTCCTGTAGGCAATAGACCCAAGGTACTTAAAGGTAACTATGGTCCTCCATCAATATCATTAGTAAGGATCCGTTTAAAGAAAAGTCTCACGTTAAGACTTTTGCAGACTGAATGTACCACAGGCTGTGTAAATCCTCTGGCCATAATGATCTATGATGTGGATGATTCTAGTGATAATAATAATAATCTAACCACTTGATGAGGTTCAGCTACAACTACAACCCAAGCATTGTACAACAGCAAGTGCAGTACAGGGAATGCTGGGAGTTTAGTTTTCAAAACGCATAAATATCTACACCCATAAAAGGGTAGATATTCACTGAATCTACGCCCCTCAGGGTTTCAGGGGCTCCTGCGGTCGGAGATCTTCAATTTTATGACCATTTTGGACTAATTAACCATGTGTGTTGGAAGGATCTGCATAGGACATGCAATCTACGTTGTAGTACCTTGAGATTGGATTGTAAGGGTTGTGGGGATTGGTCACACAGGATCCCTATATAATATACGCGGGAGAAAGTCACCGGAACTGCTACATCACCGTCGTGGGAAGATTGTTTAAGGGCGGCGATCCCCTCTGTGCGCTACTGTCTCTTTAAAACAATAAGTTAAAGCTAAAGGAACTTAAGATCGGACGGTTGGCTGGATTTTTTGTTCCTTTGGAGCCACGAAGTTCAAAGGGGGGTGGATCCCTCCAGGGCACTGAACCTGCAGGACTGGTGGTGGAGGATCTGGCCCCGGTGACCCTAAAAGAGGAAGCTTCTGAGCCTCTCGCTCAGTTTACTATGATTAAAGCTGCCATGCTGCTCTCTCGCACCTGGCCCTCCCCAAGGATCTAGTAACGTGATCCTATTTGGTATGTAACGGTTTATGTCACTGTGCGTGCGGGATATAAATCTCCTATGTGTAATGTAACGGTTTTTAATGTCACTGTGTGCGGGATATAATCTCCTATGTGTAATGTACGTTTATGCACTGTGTGCGGATATAAATCTCCTATGTGGTAATGTACGTTTTATGGTTACACTGTGTGCGGGATATAATCTCCTATTTGGTATCGTAACGGTTTAGATGTCCTGTGTGCGGGAATAAATCTCCTATGTGGTAATGTAACGGTTTATGTCACGGTGTGCGGGATATAAATCTCCTATGTGGGTAATGTACCGGTTTACTGTCACTGTGTGCGGGATATAAATCTCCTATGTGGTAATGTATACGGTTTATGTCACTGTGTGCGGGATATAATCTCCTATGTGTAATGTAACGGTTTATGTCACTGTGTGCGGGATATAATCTCCTATGTGGTAAGTAACGGTTTATGTCACTGTGGCGGGAATATAAATCTCCTATGTGGTAATGTAACGGTTTGTATGTCACTGTGGTGCGGAATATAATCTCCTATGTGGAATTTAACGTTTTATGTTCACTGTGTGCGGGATAAAAATCTCCTATGTGGTATGTAACGTTTAATGTCACTGTGTGGCGGAATATAATTCTCTATGTGTAATGAACGGTTAATGTCACTTGGTGCGGATTAAATCTCCTATGTGGTAATGTAACGGTTTTTGTCACTGTGCGCGGGATATAAATCTCCTATGTGGTATGTAACGTTTAATGTCACTGTGTGCGGGATATAAATCTCCCTATGTGGTATGTAACGGTTTATGTCACTGTGTGGGGAATATAATCTCCTATGTGGTAATTGTACGTTTTATGTCCACTGTGTGGGGATATAAATCTCTATGGTAATGTAACGGTTTTGTCACTGTGTCGGGGAATATAATCTCCTATGTGGTAATGACGGTTTATGTCACTGTGTGCGGGATATAAATCTCCTATGTGTATATGTAACGGTTATGTCACTGTGTTGGATATAAATCTCCTATGTGGTAATGTAACGGTTTATGTCACTGTGTGCGGGATTAATCTCCTATGTGTAATGTAACGGTTTTATGTCACTGTGTCGGGATATAAATCCTCTAGTGGTAATGTAACGGTTTATGTCACTGTGTGCGGGATAAAATAAATCTCCTATGTGGTAATGTAACGGTTTAATGCACTGTGTGCGGGATATAAATCTCCTATGTGGTAATGTAACGGTTTATGTCACGTGTCGGGGATAAAATCTCCTATGTGGTAATGTAACGGTTATGTCACGTGTGCGGGATATAATCTCCTATGTGGTAATGTAACGGTTAATGTCACTGTGCGGGATATAATCTCCTATGTGGTAATGTAACGGTTTATGTCACTGTGTGCGGGATATAATCTCCTATGTGGTAATGTAAACGGGTAATGTCACGTGGTCGGGTATAAATCTCCTATGTTAATGTAACGGTTAATGTCACTGTGTGCGGGATATAAATCTCCTATGTGGTAATGTAACGTTTATGTCACTGTGTGCGGATATAAATCTCCTATGTGGTAATGTAACGGTTAATGTCACGTGTACGGGATATAAACTCCCTATGTGGTAATGTAACGGTTATGTCACTGTGTCGGGATATAAATCTCCTATGTGGTAATGTAACGGTTTATTCACTGTGTGCGGATATAATCTCCTATGTGTAATGTACGGTTTATGTCACTGTGTGCGGGATATAATCTCCTATGTGGTAATGTAACGGTTTAATGTCACTGTGTGCCGGGATATAAATCTCCTATGGGTAATGTAACGGTTTATGTCACTGTGTCGGGGATATAAATCTCCTTATGTGGTAATGTAACGGTTTATGTCACTGGTGCGGGGATTAAATCTCCTATGTGGTAATGTAACGGTTTATGTCAGTGTGCGGGATTTAAATCTCCTATGTGGTAATGTAACGGTTATATGTCACTGTGTGCTTGCTATAAATCTCCTATGTGGTAATGTAACGGTTAATGTCACTGTTGTGCGCGGGATATAAATCTCCTATTGTGTAATGTAACGGTTTAATGTCACTGTGTGCGATATAAATCTCACTATGTGGTATGTAACGGTTTTGTCACTGTGTACGGGTATAAAATCTCCATGTGGTATGTAACGGTTAATGTCACTGTGTCGTGATATAAATCTCCTATGTGGTAATGTAACGGTTTATGTCACTGGTGCGGGATATAATCTCCCTATTGGTAATGTAACGGTTTTATGTCACTGGTGTGCGGATATAAATCTCCATGTGGTATGTAACGGTTATGTCACTGTGTGCGGGATTAAATCTCCTATGGGGTAATGTAACGGTTTTCACTGTGTGCGGGATATAAATCTCCTATGTGGTAATGTAACGGTTTTGTCACTGTGTGCGGGATATAAATCTCCTATGTGTGGTAATGTAACGGTTTATGTCACTGTGTGCGGGATATAAATCTCCTATGTGGTAATGTACCGGTTTATGTCACTGTGGCGGATATAAATCTCCTATGTGGTAATGTAACGGTTGAATGTCACTGTGTGCGGATATAATCATCCTATGTGGTAATGTAACGGTTATGTCACTGTGCGCGGATATAAATCTCCTATGTGTAATGTAACGTTTTATGTCACTGTGTGCGGGATATAAATCTCCTATTGGTAATGTAACGGTTTATGTGTGTGCGGGATATAAACTCTCTATGTGGTATGTAACGGTTATGTCACTGTGTGCGGGTTAAATCTCCTATGTGGTTAATTGTAACGTTTTATGTCACTGTGTGCGGGATATAATCTCCTATGTTGGTAATGTAACGGTTTTGTCAATGTGTGCGGGATATAAAATCTCCTATGTGGTAATGTAACGGTTAATGTCACTGTGTGCGGATATAAATCTCCTATGTGGTAATGTAACGGTTAATGTCACTGTGGTGCGGATATAAATCTCCTATGTGGTAATGTAACGGTTTATGTCACTGTGTGCGGGATATAAACTCCTATGTGGTAATGTAAGGGTTATGTCACTGTGTGCGGGATATAAATCTCCTATGTGGTAATGTAACGGTTAATGTCACTGTGTGCGGGATTAAATCTCCTATGTGGTAATGGTAACGGTTAATGTCACTGTGTGCGGGATATAAATCTCCTATGTGGTGAATGTACACGGTTTATGTCACTGTGGTGCGGGATATAAATCTCCTATGTGGTAATAACGGTTTATGTCACTGTTGCGGGATATAAATCTCCATGTTGTATGTAACGGTTATGTCACTGTTTTGCGGGATATAAATCTCCTATGTGGTAATGTAACGGTTAATGTCACTGTGTCGGGATATAATCTCCTATGTGGTAATGTAACGGTTTTGTCACTGTGTGCGGGATATAAATCTCCTATGTGGTAAGGTAACGGTTTATGTCACTGTGCGGGATAAAATCTCCTATGTGGTAATGTAACGGTTTTATGTCCACTGTGTCGCGGGATATAAATCTCCTATTGGTAATGTAACGGTTTATGTCACTGTGTGCGGGTATAAATCCCTATGTGGTATGTAACGGTTATGTCACTGTGTGCGGGATATAAATCCTCCTATGTGGTAATGTAACGGTTTTGTCACTTGTGTCGGGATATAAATCTCCTATGTGGTAATGTACGGTTAATGTCCCTGTGTGCGGGATATATCTCCTATGTGGTAATGTAACGGTTATGTCACTGTGTGCGGGATATAAACTCCTATGGGTAATGTAACGTTTATGTCACGTGTGCGGGATATAAATCTCCTATGTGGTAATGTACGGTTTATGTCACTGTGTGCGGGATATAAATCTCCTATGTGGTAATGTAACGGTTTAAGTCACTGTGTGCGTGATATAATCCTAGGTGGTAATGTACGGGTTATGTCACTGTGTGCGGGAATAATCTCCTATGTGGTAATGTAACGGTTAATGTCACTGTGTGCGGGATATAATCCCCTATGTGGTAATGTAACGGTTAATGTCACTGTGTGCGGGATTAAATCTCCTATGTGGTAATGTAACGGTTAATGTCACTGTGTGCGGGATATAAATCTCCTATGTGGTAATGTAACGGTTTATGTCACTGTGTGCGGGATATAAATCTCCTATGTGGTATGTAACGGTTATGTCCTGTGTGCGGGATATAATCTCCTATGTGGTAATTGAACGGTTTATGTCACTGTGTGGCGGGATATAAATCTCCTATGTGGTAATGTAACGTTTTATGTCACTGTGTGCGGGATATAATCTCTCTATGTGGTAATGTAACGTTAATGTCACTGTGTGCGGGATATAAATCTCCTATGTGGTAATGTAACGGTTAATGTCACTGTGTGCGGGATATAAATCTCCTATGTGGTAATGTAACGGTTTATGTCACTGTGTGCGGATATAAATCTCCTATGTGGTAATGTAACGGTTTATGTCACTGTGTGCGGGATATAAATCTCTATGTGTATGTAACGGTTTATGTCTGTGTGCGGGATATAAATCTCCTATGTGGTAATGTAACGGTTAATGTCACTGTGTGCGGATATAAATCTCCTATGTGGTAATGTAACGGTTAATGTCACTGTGTGCGGTATATAATCTCCTATGTGGTAATGTAACGGTTTAATGTCACTGTGTGCGGGATATAAATCTCCTATGTGGTAATGTAACGGTTAATGTCACTGTGTCGGATATAAATCAATCTCTATGTTGTAATGTAACGTGTTTATGTGCACTGTGCGAGGAATAAAATCTCCTATGTGGTATGTAACGGGTTAATGTCACTTGTGCGGGATATAAACTCTCTATGTGTAATGTAACGGTTATGTCACTGTGGCGCGGGATTAAATCTCCTATGTGGTAATGTAACGGTTTATGTCACTGGTGCGCGGGATATAAATCTCCTATGTGGTAATGTAACGGTTTATGTCACTGTGTGCGGATATAAATCTCCTATGTGGTAATGTAACGGTTAATGTCACTGTGTCAGTGATTAAATCTCCTTGGTGGTAATGTACGTTAATGTCACTGTGCGCAATATAATCTCCTATGTGGTAATGTAACGGTTATGTTCACTGTGCGGGATATAAATCTCCTATGTGGTAATGTAACGGTTTATGTCACTGTGTCGGGATATAAATCTTCCTATGTGGGTAATGTAACGGTTTATGTCACTGTGTGCGGGATATAATCTCCTATTGGTAATGTAACGGTTTATGTCACTGTGTCGGGATATAAATCTCCTAGTGGTAATGTACGGTTAATGTCACTGTGTGCGGGATATAAATCTCCTTGTGGGTATGTAACGGTTTAATGTCACTGTGCGCGGGATAAATCTCCTATGTGGTAATGTAACGGTTTATGTCACTGTGTGCGGGATATAAATCTCCTATGTGGTAATGTAACGGTTTATGTCACTGTGTGCGGGATATAATCTCCTATGTGGTAATGGTAACACAAAAACCAGTTTATGTCACTGTGTACGGGATATAAATCTCCTATGTGGTAATGTAACGAGGGTTTTTTTATGTCACTGTGTGCGGGATATAAATCTCCTATGTGGTAATGTAACGGTTAATGTCACTGTGTGCGGGATATTAATCTCCTATGTGGTAATGTAACGGTTTATGCACTGTGTGGATATAAATCTCCTATGTGGTAATGTAACGGTTTATGTCCCGGGTGCGGGATATAAATCTCCTATGTGGTAATGTAACGGTTTATGTCACTGGTGTCGGGATATAAATCTCCTATGTGGAATGTAACGGTTATGTCACTGTGTCGGGATATAAATCTCCTATGTGGTAATGTAACGGTAATGTCACTGTGTGCGGGATATAAATCTCCTATGTGGTAATGTAACGGTTTGTCACTGTGTGCGGGATATAAATCTCCTATGTGGTAATGTAACGGTTTATGTCACTGTGTGCGGGATATAAATCTCTTATGTGGTAATAACGGTTTATGTCACTGTGTGCGGGATATAAATCTCCTATGTGGTAATGTAACGGTTAATGTCACTGTGTCGGGATATAAATCTCCTATGTGGTAATGTAACGGTTTATGTCACTGTGTGCGGGATATAATCTCCTATGTGTAATGTAACGGTAATGTCACTGTGTGCGGGATATAAATCTCCTATGTGGTAATGTAACGGTTTATGTCACTGTGTGCGGGAATATAAATCTCCTATGTGGTAATGTAACGTTAATGTCACTGTGTCGGGATATAATCTCCTAGTGGTAATGTAACGGTTATGTCACTGGTGTCGGGATATAATCTCCTATGTGGTAATGTAACGGTTTATGTCACTGTGTGCGGGATATAAATCTCCTATGTGTAATGTAAACGGTTTATATTCACTGTGTCGGGATATAAATCTCCTATGTGGTAGTACGGTTATTTCACTGTGGGGTGCGGATATAAAATCTCCTATGTGGTAATGTAACGGTTTATGTCACTGTGGCGGGATATAAATCTCCTATGTGGTAATGTACGTGTTTTTAATGTCACTGTGGCGAGGGATATAAATCTCCTATGTGGTAATGTAACGGTTTATGTCACTGTGGGCGGGATATAAATCTCCTATGTGGTATATGTAACGGTTTTGTCACTGTGTGGCGGGATATAATCTCCTATGTGGTAAGGTAACGGTTAATGTCACTGTGCGGGATATAAATCTCCTATGTGGTATGTAACGGTTTATGTCACTGTGTGCGGGATATTAAATCTCCTATGTGGTAATGTAACGGTTTATGTCCACTGTGTCGGGGATATAAATCTCCTAGTGGTAATGTAACGGTTTATGTCACGGTGTCGGGATATAAAATCTCCTATGTGGTAAGTAACGGTTTATGTCACTGTGTGCATAATTCCTATGGTGGGTAAGGTTTATGTCACTGTGGCGGTATATAAATCTCCTATGTGTAATGTAACGGTTTATGTCACTGTGTGCGGGATATAATCTCCTATGTGGTAATGTAACGGTTAATGTCCACTGTGTGCGGGATATAAATCTCCTATGTGGTAATGTAACGGTTTAATGTCACGTGTGCGGGATATAAATCTCCTATGTGGTAATGTAACGGTTATGTCACTGTGTGCGGGATTAAATCTCCTATGTGGTAATGTCTTTATGTCACTGTGTGCGGATATATTCCTATGTGGATGTAACGGTTAATGTCACTGGTGCGGGATATAAATCCCTATGTGTAATGTAACGGTAATGTCACTGTGGCGGGATATAAATCTCCTATTGGTAATGTGTAACGGTTTATGTCACTGTGTGCGGGATATAAATCTCCTATGTGGTATGTAACGGTTTATGTCACTGTGTGCGGGATATAAATCTCCTTGTGGTATGTAACGGTTTATGTCACTGTGTGCGGGATATAAATCTCCTATGTGGTTTAACGGTTAATGTCACTGTGGTGCGGGATATAAATCTCCTATGTGGTAATGTAACGGTTTATGTCACTGTGTCGGGATATAAATCTCCTATGGTAATGTAACGGTTATGTCACGTGTGGCGGGATAAAATCTCCTGTGGTAATGTAACGGTTAATGTCACTGTGTGCGGGAATAAATCTCCTATGTGGTAATGTAACGTTTATGTCACTGTGTGCGGGATATAAATCTCCTATGTGGTAATGTAACGGTTATGTCACTGTGTGCGGGATATAAATCTCCTTGTGGTAATGTAACGGTTAATGTCACTGTGTGCGGGATATAAATCTCCTAGTGTAATGTACGTTTATTCACTGTGTGCGGGTATAACTCCTATGTGGTAATGTAACGGTTATGTCACTGTGTGCGGGAATAAATCTCTATGTGGTATTGTAACGGTTTAATGTCACTGTGTGCGGGATATAATCTCCTAGGTGGTAATGTAACGGTTAATGTCACTGTGTTCGGGATATAAATCTCCTATGTGGTAATGTAACGGTTTAATGTCACTGTGTGCGGGATAAAATCTCCTATGGGTGAATGTAACGGTTATGTCACTGTGTGCGGGATAAAATCTCCTATGTGGTAATGTAACGGTTAATGTCACTGTGGGCGGGATATAAATCTCCTATGTGGTAATGTAACGGTTTATGTCACTGTGGCGGGATATAAAATCTCCTATGTGGTAATGTACGGTTTATGTCACTGTGTGCGGGATATAATCTCCTATGTGGTAATGTAACGTTTTGTCACTGTGTGCGGGATATAAATCTCCTATGTGGTAATGTAACGGTTAGTCATGTGTCGGGATATAAATCTCCTATGTGGTAATGTAACGGTTTAATGTCACTGTGTGCGGGATATAAATCTCCTATTGGTAATGTACGGTTAATGTCACTGTGTGCGGGAATAAATCTCCTATGTGGTAATGTAACGTTTATGTCACTGTGTGCGGGATATAAATCTCCTATGTGGTATGTAACGGTTTATGTCACTGTGTGCGGGATATAAATCTCCTATGTGTAATTTAACGGTTAATGTCACTGTGGCGGATAAAATCTCCTATGTGGTAATGTAACGGTTAATGTCACTGTGTGCGGGATTAAATCTCCTATGTGGTAATGTAAACGGTTATGTCACTGTGTGCGGGATATAAATCTCCTATGTGGTAATGTAACGGTTTATGTCACTGTGTGCGGGATATAAATCTCCTATGTGGTAATGTAACGGTTTTTATGTCACTGTGTGCGGGGATATAAATCTCCTATGTGGTAATGTAACGGTTAATGTCACTGTGTGTCGGGATATAAATCTCCTATGTGGTAATGTAACGGTTATGTCACTGTTGCGGGATATAAATCTCCTATGTGGTATGTAACGGTTTATGTCACTGTGTGCGATATAAATCTCCTATGTGGTAATTAACGGTTATGTCCTGGTGCGGATATAAATCTCCTATGTGGTAATGTAACGGTTAATGTCACTGTGTGCGGGATATAAATCTCCTATGTGGTAATGTAACGGTTTATGTCACTGTGTGCGGGATATAAATCTCCTATGTGGTAATGTAACGTTTAATGTCACTGTGTGCGGGATATAAATCTCCTATGGTAATGTAACGGTTAATGTCACTGTGTGCGGGATATAAATCTCCTATGTGGTAATGTAAACGGTTTAATGTCACTGTGTTCGGGAATAAATCTCCTATGTGGTAATGTAACGGTTAATGTCACGGTGGCGGGATATAATCTCCTATGTGGTAATGTAACGGTTTTAATGTCACTGTGTGCGGGATATACTCTCCTATGTGGTAATGTAACGGTTTATGTCACTGTGTGCGATATAATCTCTATTCCATGTGTAATGTAACTGTTAATGTCACGTGTGCGGATATAAATCTACTATGTGGTAATGTCACGGTTTGTCACTGTGTGCGGGATATAAATCTCCTATGTGTAATGTACGGTTTATGTCACTGTGTGCGGGATAAAAATCTCCTATGTGTAATGTAACGTGTTAATGTCACTGTGTGCGGGATATAAATCTCCTATGTGGTAATGTAACGGTTAATGTCACTGTGCGCGGGATATAAATCTCCTATTGTGTAATGTAACGGTTAATGTCACTGTGCGGGGGATATAAATCTCTATGTGGTAATGTAACGGTTAATTTCACTGTGGCGGGATATAAATCTCTATGTTAATGTAACGGTTATGTCACTGTGCGGATAAAATCTCCTATGTGGTAAATACGGTTATGTCACTGTGCGCGGGATATAAATCTCCTATGTGGTAATGTAACGTTTTAGCCTGTGTGCGGGATATAAATTCCTATGTGGTAATGTAACGGTTATATGTCACTGTGTGCGGGATATAAATCTCCTATTGGTAATGTAACGGTTTATGTCACTGTGCGCGGGATATAAATCCCTATGTGGTAATGTAACGGTTTATGTCACTGTGTGCGGGATATAAATCTCCTATGTGGTAATGTAACGGTTTATGTCACTGTGTCGGGATATAAATCCCTATGTGGTAATGTAACGGTTTATGTCACTGGTGTCGGGATATAAAATCTCCTATGTGGTAATGTAACGGTTTAATGTCACGTGGCGCGATATAATTCCTATGTGGTAATGTAACGGTTATTATCACTTTGTACGGGATATAAATCTCCTATGTGGTAATGTAACGGTTTATGTCACTGTGTGCGGATATAATCTCCTATGTGGTATGTAACGGTTTATGTCACGTGTGCGGATATAAATCTCCTATGTGGTAATGTAACGGTTTATGTCACTGTGTCGGGAATAAATCTCCTATGTGGTATGTAACGGTTTATGTCACTGTGTGCGGATATAAATCTCCTATGTGGTAATGTAACGGTTTATGTCACTGTGCGCGGGATATAATCTCTATGTGGTAATGTACGGTTTAATGTCACTGTGCCGGATATAAATCTCCTATGTGGTAATGTTAACGGTTTAATGTCACTGTTGCGGGGATATAAATCTCCTATGTGGTAATGTAACGGTTAGTCACTGTGTCGGTATAAAATCTCCTATGTGGTAATGTAACGGTTAATGTCACTGTGTACGGGATATAAATCTCCTATGTGGTAATGTACGGTTTATGTCACTTTGCGGGATATAAATCTCCTATGTGGTAATGTAACGGTTTGTTCACTGTGTGCGGGATATATAATTCCTATGTGGGTAATGTAACGGTTATGTCACTGTGGCGGGATATAAATCTCTTATTGGTAATGTAACACGTTTATGTCACTGTTGCGGGATATAATCTCCTATGTGGTAATGTAACGGTTTTAGGTTCACTGTGTACGGGATATAAATCTCCTATGTATGTGACTGAAGAGACGGTTATTGCACTGTTGCGGGATATTAATCTCCTATGTGGTAATGTAACGGTTTATGTCACTGTGTGCGGGATATTAATCTCCTATGTGGTAATGTACGGTTTATGTCACTGTGTGCGGGATATTAATCTCCTATGGGTAATGTAACGGTTAATGTCACTGTGTGCGGGATATAAATCTCCTATGTGGTAATGTAACGGTTTATGTCACTGTGTCGGGATATAAATCTCTATGTGGTAATGTAACTGTTTATGTCACTGTGTACGGGATAATAAATCTCTCTGTGGTAATGTAACGGTTTATGTCCCTGTGTGGCGGGATATAAATCTCTTATGTGGTAATGTACGGTTTATGTCACTGTGTGCGGGTATAACATCTCTTATGTGGTAATGTCGGTTTATGTCCACTGGTGGCGGGATAAATCTCCTATGTGGTAATGTAACGGTTTATGTCACTGTGCCGGGATATCAATCTCCTATGTGGTATTCTCCATTGGCAAAATATTGTTTGGTGTGTTTGGCCGGTATTACGAGAACATCAGTGATTCATTGACAGTCATTTAAAGCTTGGGGTGCAACAGGATTAATGGAGAACTATAGTGCTAATGTTTTTTTAGAAAGAAAACAGTTGAAGAAGATACCTGGGCAGGGAGGTCGGATTGGTTAATTCCTACCTCCCCATATGTTTCTGTGGAAGCCACAAGCAGGCTGTCTCAGTGATTTAAGTATCTTTAATGCAGGAGGAGTCCAGGACACTAACCTGGCATCTGCTACGCGCTCTTCAACAGAATGATATGGGAGGTAGGAAGAATTCATTTTTACAGTGGAGTTGTCCTTTAAATTCCGAAACTTGGGTGGATTAAATTAAAGTGACAATCTCTATTTAGAAGACATTTCCAGCCATTTTTGTCCGTCAGTCTAGTGTAGGTGTAACAATCCATCTAGCTGGAATCTCTAAAGGATATCGGGGTTGATAGACGGTTTGTCCGAGGGCTGTGTAAGAAAGAGCGTAGGTCCCAATGAACCCTGCTATCATATACTAGTCCAGTTAGGATTTATTATTTACTGTATTAGATTTCGCTGATTTTAATGTATTTTGTCTCATTGTTTTGTTGTAGGTGGACCTGCTTTACTAGAATAGAAGTCCATTGGCGTTATATACAGTGATCTTGCAGTGGGTGCTGCTATGCAGTGATATTACCATAGAGGGCGCTGGTGGTGGATACTAGAGGCTGAAGAAGTTTTGAATATCCAGGTTCCCTACACTTGGGTAGTAGAAGAAGAAAACAAGCAGATAGAATTGTCCTTTAGCAGAGGGATCTAGTCAGTTTTAGAGGCTGGGATACGTGGACCCCACCGCATGACCTCACTGCTGGACCCAACTGCATGACCTAACCGATGGACTTCACTGCATGACCTCACTGCTGAACTTTATTGCATGACCTCACTGTTAGTTTCACACTGCGTTGACTTCACCGTATGACCTCACCACACTGTACTTAACTGCCATGACCTCACTGCTGAACTTCATTGCATGACCTCACTGTTGGATTTCACTGCGTGACTTCACCTTATGACCTACCAACTGTACTCTAACTTCATGACCTCCCTCCATGGACTCACCACATACCTCATCGCTGGACACAAGGTAAGATTTTTCATATTGTTATATCTTAAGGAGCATATACTCAGTACGGACTTCTTTCAGGCCTCCTCCCACAGTTAATATACGAGTGGAGGAGTTTGAAAATTGTCATTCTGCTATAATTCTCCTGAAATTGTCTACATTTAAATTACCATTCCCTAATTGAAACCTGGAACCCTAGACCCCTGTATAAGTAACTCACAGAGCTCTGCTGGTTATTTCAGAAACCAATGGCTTCCTGTATAGTTTTTGTGTATTTCAAACACTCCAGAAGTCTAGAATCCATGGTCAATACCTTTTAAATGTATTTATTTTAAATTATATAAGTTTACACTATAACTATTTAACCCACCCTAGTTACCTAGTGTAAGAACCTAAACCACTAGCTGCTCACTCACTCACCACTAGGGATGGCCTGTTCGCGGATGCCGCCGCGATTTATCATGTTTGCGAACGGCGGTATTTTCAAGATTTTCCGCCTTCCGAATTTCCGAACCGTGGATTTCTTGTAATTTTAGGAAAATACATCACATAGCAAGGATCTCCATACAGGACTGGTAGGTTTCTCTTTATAGTACAGTTCAATGAGACGCTGGCTTCCCCAGCAGCTAGGATTGAAATGATATAAATCACTCTGTTTAATGTTACTGTGTTCTGTTTATCTGCTCTGCATTGTTTGAAGGGGACTGGGTGTGATCGAACTGCCTGAATAAAACTTCTGCTCGCTATCCACTAAGTTTCATATGGTATGAATATGTAGGGGTATGGCCACTGTTTTGGATCTCAACTCCTGTGTATCATTGCTTTCTATCTACTGTATCGGTTGTGTCTGTCTGTCTATCTGCTTGAGCGTTTTTTCTAAAGTAAAACCTCAGTATTTAGGCTAAATTGTCACGTTGACACTGCAATAAATAAGGGGGTTTAAATTGCAGTTTTGGTAGTTGGACCTTTACAAGTCGTAGATCTGATTTCCTGTTAAACGGTTATAGGTTCCTTTTTATATTAAGAAATGTCAAATAACATTTAGCAACTCACGGAAACACAATTCCGCACATTTCACGCACATTTCTCTGCGCATTTGCACCAGCGATTTTCCCAACAAACTGTTATGGAAGCAAATACGATCTACGATCCAGAGTATTGTTGACCCGTTAATATATTTGTATAAAGTGATCAAACCTCACTTCTCCAATGTAAACATAGAAACTTCTCTGAACTGGTTACACTTCAGATGTCCCTTTTTTAAAACTCATTTTTGTTATAAATAAAATCGTTCACAACGTGTCTGTGTATTTCATTTTTCTTAAACAGTGGAATATTCATTATGTGAGGAGCCTTCAGATGTTTTAAAACTTTATCAACCGTCAAATTCTTACATAGGTTTATTCATACTCTTAAGTTTGGTATACTTTTCCGATCGGGGTAGGATAAGGGGGAGGTAGGGAAAGAAAGGAAGGGGGTTGAAGGGCTGGGAGGGTATCGTCCCTCCGTGTGCCTCCCGGGGGGGGGGGAATCTTCCCAATTCACGTGTGTCAACAACAATAGGCACAACTTGGGTCCAGCGTACTAGCCATCGGTAGACATTGTTGTAGGAATTTGGTAACTTGATCCAGAACTCACATACTGGGGACAGCTCCAAATAAGGTGATAAAGTTGTCGGAGATGTGTGACATTTGGGACAGGAGTCTGGCTGGGATGCTGACATCCGGTGTATTCTTGAGGGCTCCGATATGCCTGGTGAACAGTTATAGAGTTGTATCAGTCTGTTATTAGCTGATGGAGAAGCGTGATTTTGTTGATGATCCCACTCATCCTTCATTCTCTGTGATATGGGGCAGATTTGTTTCCACCTGCTGGTAACTAATTCACACTGTGCCTCTGCTTGGGTATTATTATTAGTCTTGTGTATAGTCAAGATATCGGCCCTGTAGGCCGATGGGGTTTCAGAATACCTATAATCGTGTGTTTTTGAATTGGAAATCAGTGTGTACACAGTGACGTACTTGCAGATACCTGAAGAAATAAGCTGGGGGTAGGTTATATTCAAGGCGTAGGTCTTCAAAAGTTCGTATAGCATCTTCCGTAACAAGCTGTACAGCAATACATACCAGCATTTGATTGACACCGAGAGATTAACCTCTGGGCACAGCCTGCCAGGTGTACATTCTGAAATTCGGAAGTGCTAGGCGGCGTTTCCTTTAGCTGCTGTGTAATTTTTTTTAACTTTTGAGACAAGCTATTTTGTTTGACCATAAGAAGGAGGAGAAAAGATTCTCTTAGATATTGGTGAATGCTCTACAGTATTAGGATTTTGGGAAGAATAATGGTTTTTATTGACTCTCCCTATTAAATTTATTGGGAGATCCGCCCAAGAGTTTTGTTTCTTATTGTGTTCATACGTGGAACATATTCAGTTCTGTGAATTCTTGGGGATATTTTGGAGATTCCAGATACCAAGGTATTGAAATTTATCTGCCACGGCATTGGAGGTTAATCTGTCTGAGTCTAGTAGGCCACAGCGAGGATTTTTGCCATTGTTTTATATGGAGTCCAGAATAGAACTAAACTTGTTTATTGTTTCAGTTATTCGGTTTAACCCTTTAACTGCCACAGATCGTATATTCACAATCTGTGCAGAATGCACACAAACTGCCACAGATGGTGAATATACGATCTGTGGCTTTCTCTTTAAAAAAAAAAAATTGCCCCCGCTAGGGGAGATCGGGGGGGCATCATCAACTGCCCCCTAGCCCCTCAATCCCCCTCGTTGTGTCCAAATCGGTACCTTTCTGCCGTTACCGTAGGGAGGAAGCCGGTCCCACGTGGAGTAGTCCTTTCCGGAAAGGGAGACCCCGGTGACGTCAGGGAGCTTCCTCCTTCACCGGGGTCTCCAATAGAGGGTAGAAGGCTGCCCCTGGTGGTTCTAGTGGAGGTACTGCACTGTGATCTCCATTCAGATCACAATGGAGCAAGATGTTGTACATCTTGCTCCTTTGAAGGCCCTGCCCACTCGCGGGGGCATTGGCCCTGCCCACTCGAGGGTTGCCATGTCCCCCGCCCACTCACGGGTGCACTTGGCCCACTCAAAACATCCTAGCCCCTCCACAATTTCAGGGCAGAGTGAGAACGCTGTTTTCACATAGTGGGAGAGAAGGGCTGTAGATTCCCTTACCTTCTCTGTGTGGATCTTCACACTGCAGGGAGGGGGGGCATTCCTGTCTCCCCTCACACACTGAAATCTGGAGGAGAAAGCCTTAGGAATGTCATCATGTCAGCCCTCCCACCCTAACTTTTCTGGTCTGTTAATGTCTTCATATCTGGGCTGTGGAGCACGTAGAGAGGTGGTGTGTGCTGCTCGTTTAAAGGTAGGAAACTGGACCATATCATTTAAAATTTGACTGTATGGAGACCACAGTTCCCCTTTCGCATCCAATATTGTCATTGATTAAAATTAATCGTTAAAGGATATTGGACCAAACCATGATCTTAAAAAAGATCCTGTCATTTATTTGTTTGTTTAGGGGGGAGAAAAATAGAATAGCAAATTTTTTTAATGAAAGAACATCGGGTTATTCAATAAAAGTTTTACGTTAAATGTGTGCAATTTTGCCCCACCAATCAGATCTATTTAACATTTGAAAGCTAACACTCTGATTGGTTGGAGCAAAAATTAGCACTTTTAAGAAATTTTTTGAATAAACCCTGATAGTTTTATTAAAATTTGTGTAATTCTTTGTTTTGTTAAATTATAAGCTAATTAAACACATTGGCATAATATTGCAAAAGTTCTGATGCACGTTAATGGGTGTAATTTGTTATCTATGTTGCTAAAAATAATGCAAAATATCAGAGTGTTTTTGTTCCATTACCTATTTTGATCTTGTGTCAACCCGAGAAATTCCCCCTGGCTGTTCTTGATTGCAACATATTTCTGTCCTAAATCGTACCCTCACACCATGGTCTAAAAGATGTTGCTAAAATAACATCTATTGAAGCACATAGAGTGAAACCCATATTATCCTCTTAATGGATGCATGTTTGGAAACTACAAACATGATGCAGGGGGTGGGGATATGAAGTGCACCCGATCTTAGCACAGCTCTGTGTAATGTATTTCTCTATAAGTGTACCTATTTAAAAGGGAATGTTGGAGGGTAGGCCAGTGGAGGACTGAATTGAACCTGATCTTAGCACGCGCTGTGTTAATGTATTTTCTCATATGTACCTATTAAAAGGGAATTTGGAGGGTAGGAGTGGAGGATAATGAAGTGAACCCTGATCTTAGCCACAGCTCTGTGTATATAATTTCTCTATAGTGTCACCTATTAAAGGGGAATGTTGGAGGGTAGGAAATGGAGGATAATGAGTGAACCTGATCTTAGCACAGCTCTGTGTAATGTATTTCTCTATAGTGTACTATTTAAAGGGTAATGTTGGAGGGTAGGAAGTGGAGGATAATGAAGTGAACCTGATTCTAGCACAGCTCTGTGTAATAATTTCTCTATAGTGTACCTATTTAAAGGGGAATGTTGGAGGTAGGAAGTGGAGGACATGAAGTGAACCTGATCTTAGCACAGCTCTGTGTAATAATTTCTCTATAGTGTACCTATTTAAAGGGGAATATTGGAGGGTAGAAGTGGAGATAATAAGTGAAACCTGATCTTAGCACAGCTCTGTGTAATGTATTTCTCTATAGTGTCCCTATTTAAAGGGAATGTTGGAAGGTGGAAAGTGGGGATGATAATGTATTGAACCTGATTAGCAAGCTCCTGTGTAATGTATTTCTCTATAATGTACCTATTAAAGGGAAATGTGGAAGTGAAGGATAATGAAGTGACCCTGATCTTAGAGCTCTGGTAAGGTATTTTCTCTATAGTGTCCTATTTAAAGGGGAGTGTTGGAGGGTAGGAAGTGGAGGATAATGAAGTGAACTGATCTTTGCACAGTCTCTGTGTAATGTATTTCTCTATAGTTTACCTTTTAAAGGGGAATGTTGGAGGGTAGGAAGTGGAGGATAATGAAGTGAACCTGATCTAGCACAGCTCTGTGTCAATGTATTTCCCTATAGTGTACTAATTTTAAAGGGGAATGTGGAAGGGTAGGAAGTGGAGGTAATGAAGTGAACCTGATCTTAGCACAGTTCTGTGTAATGTATTTTCTATAGTGTAACTATTTTAACGGGAATGTTGGAAGGTGGGAAGTGGAGGATATTTTGAACCTGATCTTAGCACAGCTCTGGGTAATGTATTTCTAAATAGTGTACCTATTTAGGGGAATGTTGGAGGGTTGGAATGGAGGATAATGAAGTGACCCTGATCTTAGCAGAGCTCTGGTAATGTATTTCTCAATATGTACCGATTTAAATGGGGATGTTGGAGGGTAGGCAGTAGAGGATATGAGTGAACCTGATCTTAGCACAGCTCTGTGTAATTATATTTCTCTATAGTGTATCTATTTAAAGGGGAATGTGGGGGTATGAAGTGGAGGATAATGAATGAACCTGATCTTCGCACAGCTCTGTGTAATGTATTTCTCATAGTGTCCCTATTTAAAGGAAATGTTGGAGGGTAAAGAATGAAGTATAATGAAGGGAACCTGATCTTTGCACAGCTCGTGTAATGTATTTCCTATAGTGTCCCTATTTAAAGGGGAATGTTGGAGGGTAGGAAGTGGAGGATAATGAAGTGAACCTGATCTTAGCACAGCTCTGTTAATGTATTTCTCTATAGTGTCCCCTATTTAAAGGGAATGTTGGAGGTAGGAAGTGGAGGATAATGAAGTGAACCTGATCTAGCACAGCTTCTGTGTAATGTTTCTCTATAGTGTACCTATTTAAAGGGGAATCTTGGAGGTAAGAAGTGGAGGATAATGAAGTGAACCTAGTCTTAGCACAGCTCTGTGTAATGTATTTCTCTATAGTGTACCTATTTAAAGGGGAATCTTGGAGGGTAAGAAGTGGAGGATAATGAAGTGAACCTGATCTTAGCACAGCTCTGTGTAATGTTATTTCTCATAGTGTCCCTATTTAAAGGGGAATGTTGGGAGGGTAGGATGGGAGGATAATGAAGTGAACCTGATCTTAGCACAGCTTTTTTAATATACAATGGCGAATATAGAGGGTCAGACCATTGGCATGCAATCCACACAGCACGTCATGCCGTTGCACATTCTGGCATATACATAATGGCACATAAAGGGCGCGTTGCAGCAGCGGAGGCATGACTAAGCGCTGCTGGATCGTGGGTGCACAGTGCCTTGTCTTGCTTGTTACAGTGCTATTATATGTCAATACCGCATAGTACCATCAGTGTGCCGTTACCAGACGTGCGTTAATATGCCCATTACTGCACAGGGACCTTAAAGTGATATTTATCACGGTTGCCGTTTATATGCCCCTTTGTCCAACAAGGCCCTCGTAGGCATTAACTGTCCTCAGGTGGGGATAGAGCTAGTGAGGTTACATGGTGCATGGTGATCCGTGATGAATCTGAGACAAAGTGATCACTTCCTCTTCATCTCTCTGCTGATGCCACAAGTTTTATATTTCTCACCTCCAAGTCATCTTCCTCTCCGACACTGACACTCTGCAAGAACAACTAGCCTTCTAATAGGTGGAGTGAGAAAAAAATGAATGAATTAAAAGGAGAATAGAAAAAAAGTAAAGGGAAAAGTGGCCGATGGTTTGAATGGAGACTGCAGGTAAAGTGGCCAATATGTACCATGTTTATATGAGGGAAGGAAGCCCTAGGATGTGACATATCCTTGTGTGTGGGGAATTTTATTTAACAATGGGAGTGTCCGTTCCATTTTCGTCTAAACAGCAAAACTGCACAGAGAACTTACCTGTAATTGTTGTGTAAAAAGAAAGGTGGTGGCCCCCGCAAAGGCTTGAAGGTTGGTTCGTTCCTGTCTCTTTGTCATGTCAATGATGGATCTCTTGGTAATGGGGGAGGAGTCATCCATCTTCACATGAATATTAATAGGGAACACGTGGCGGTGTTTAAGTTCTCCATGGCTGATAATATTAATATAATGGACGAGGTATGGTTATTTTATATCTTATATCTATTCATTTCCTTCCTATAGAACTACTGTAGATTCCCTCCCTTGTATTCTATAAACTAGGGCTGGGGGGTTTATATGGGATGTAATGTGTGGCCCTAGGATGAGAAGGGTCCATGTTTATAACATATTAGGTTGTAGTTTTAGGGTGTTGACCTCTCTTCTTAGCTACTGTTTATTCTGTATCTGGTCATGTGTTTGGTTGGTAGGGGGTCTACAACTCTGATTCATGTCTAATCTCAACTAACTATAACTCCCATTGCTCTGACAGCCATGCTTGGTCTACATCAGCTGGAGAGCTGATGGTTGCGCCCCATTGGCCTCTGATTCCCTTTTAATCCAGAAGACGGAGAAGAAATCAAGGGCATTTCCAGTACCAATCTGATCCACGGCTGGGTGACCTGTTCATACAGTGGGGATGGTGGTGACTCCACCTGACCTTTAACCTATGGTCCAGCCCCATTCAAAAATCCAACACACACTAATATCTTTCTAACAATTTCATTTTTAATCCACAGGAACAGAAGATCTTACACTTTAACGTACGAACATCAGTGATTGTCCAACCTGTGGCCCTGTAGAGGGTTAAAAAGTCCCAGCATTACCCTTGGAGTTCCTTGGCCGAGCAGTGATTACAGTGTCATCTCCATGCCATGTGGTGGTCACTGGTCGAGAGACGGATTAGAGGGACTGACCCCTCAGACCATCACAAACCGAGCAGAACGTGGGTCTGTAAATAATGTGGAAATCTTTCCATTCCCACCGTCACCGGATGGTTACCACGTCCTGTACACCGTATAAATGACCCCCCGCTATATACACCCCCAGTATCTAGAAATCTATTAAAATCCCCACATTGACACGCAGGATAACACGGAGACACAAACACAATGTGCAGCCTATAAAAGGATCACGTAGAGCCCGGTCCTCTTGGTTTTTCTCTCCAGTCCCCCATCTACCGTAACGCAGTATAATATTATAATGACATCATAATTACACAACGCCAACAACACACTTCTCTCCCATTGAATGTGACTATTCTAAGTGCTGATAGTATAACGTTCCGTGTGAGCGGCTGTAATGGTCTCCGACATCTCTTTGTTTGGACATTCATCATCCGATGACTCATTTTGAAGGACATCAAGTCTGATAAGAGTTCCCATTGGACAGATCCAGGGCTCCGGACACAGTCCAGCCACATTGCCAAGAGCCAATCGCAGAGGACAGGTTGAACACATTTAATAACTAACCTACCGTGTGACTAATACATCGCACAAGCCCTCGCCTCACCAGCTGTTGGTTATCACCCTTGGCGTTGGTGACGTCAGTCATTTCTTATCTATAGGTACATACGATGAGGTAGTGGGTAGTAGGAACATCCCAATGAAAATCTCCATAGTGGTGGTGGCTGATGGCAGGAGTTCAACACGGGGACGATGACATTTGGTCATAGTCTGGGCATTTGAGCAGAGCGGGGTAGTTGGAATTCATCTGCAGGGAAGCCTCGCTGGAGATATCCGATGGGCTACGACCTCTCACCCAAGCCTCGGGGTGAAGGAACTGGCCAGAATAATCGGAGCAGTTGCTGAGTCGCGGACGGTAGAAGAACTGGGTTGAGGTTATAGGCGTCTCTGCTGAGTATCTCTATCATGAACAGTATAGACGGACTCACTCCAGCACTCTAAGAAAAGAGACACCGACTGTACCAGGTAACTAAACACTTAGTTACGATTTTCCACCTTCTCCCCCCGCCCTTCTAATATCCTTATAATTTACAGTAAGGGATACATTATCCTTATAATACATGAGTGGTACCCAGAGTTCCCTGTATAACCCGTATAAGTCTATCCTTGTTAGCTCCCAACCGTCCTGCTTTCGGTGGGACTGTCCCGTTTGTGTTCCCGTAATTCCCCAGTGTCTGGCAAAAAAAATTGGTAAAAATCGGAAAACCAGAGGTGAATCTGCAGGCGTTAGGACCCTGTAGTAGATGTAAGTTGGAGGCTCAGTTTCCTGATTGTTGGGGGCGTGGCTATTTGTTTGGCATGGAGCTGCAGAGGATACAGCATGAAGAGGAAGAGTCACTGCAGATACTGCTCTGGGTCAGTACTGAAAGAGTTTGGATCTGACTATTATAATATAATAACTATAATACTGCAATGTCCATCTGGGTTTGTTTTCAGTAACAGGAACTTATTAACCCTTCCCTCACTGAAGGGCCTGTTACTGCAAACAAACCCACATGGACAAACTGTTAGTTTAACAGTAAGGGGTACAGGGGGTCAGTGAGGGGTACAGGGGGTCAGTGAGGGGTACAGGGGGTCAGTGAGGGGTATAGATGGTCAGTGAGGGGTACAGGGGGTCAGTGAGGGGTAGAGGGGTGCAGGAGGTCAGTGTGGGGTATAGAGGGCCAGTGAGGGGTGCAGGGGGTCAGTGGGGGGTATGGAGGGTCAGTGAAGGGTACAGGGGGTCAGTGTGGGGTACAGATGGTCAGTAAGGGGTGCAGGAGGTCAGTGAGGGGTGCAGGAGGTCAGTGTGGAGTATAGAGGGTCAGTGTGGGGTGCAGGGGGTCAGTGAGGGGTGCAGGAGGTCAGTGAGGGGAACGGGGTCAGTGAGGGGTGCAGGTGGTCAGTGAGGGGATCGGGGTCAGAAAGGGGTACAGGGGTCAGTGAGGGGTGCAGGTGGTCAGTGAGGGGATAGGGGTCAGAGATGGGTACAGGGGTCAGTGAGGGGTGCAGGGGGTCAGTGAGGGGATCGGGGTCAGAAAGGGGTACAGGGGTCAGTGAGTACCCTCTCTACCCCTATCCCTCACTGACCACCCCCTGCAACCCCTCACTGACCCTGTACCCTTTCTGACCCCGACCCCTCACTGACCACCTGCACCACCTTACTGACCCCCTGAACCCGTCACGGACCCCGTCCCCTCACTGACCTCCTGCACACCCTCACTGACCCCCTGCACCCCACCTGAACCCTCTACTATCTCCACACTGACCCCCTCCGCACCCCTCATGACCTTCCCACCCTACGTGACCATCTGTACCCCACAACTGACCCCCTGTACCTTCACTTGACCCTCATAACCCCCACTGACCCCCTGCACCCCTCACTGGCCCTCTATACCCCACACTGACCTCCTGCACCCCTCACTGACCCCCTGCACCCCTCACTGACCCCCTGTACCCCTCACTGCCCCCCCTGTACCCCTTACCCCTCATTGACCCCCTGAACCCCTCCTGACCCACTGACCACCCCTCACTGAACTCTATACCCCACCTGACCTCCTGCACCCCTCACCTGCCCCCCCTGTACCCCTCACTGATCCCCTATACCCCTCACTGACCCCCCTGTACCGCTCACTCCCCTACCCTCACGACCCCCCCTGTAACCCCTCACTGACCCCTGTCCCCTACTGACCCCCTCTGACCCCTCACTGACCCCCTGTACCCCTCACTGATCGCCCCTGTACCCCCTCACTGACCCCCTGTACCCCTCACTGACCCCCTGTACCCCTCACTGACCCCTATCCCCTCACTGACCCTCTTACCCCTCACTGGCCCCTCCTGTACCCTCACTGCACCCCCTGTACCCTCACTGACACCCCTGTACCCCTCCCTGACCACTATACCCCTCACTGTCTGACCACCCCCTGACCCTCACTGACCCCCTGTAACCCCCCCTCACTGACCCCCTGTAAACCCCTCACTGACCCCCTGTACCCCTCACTGACCCCCTGTACCCCTTACTGTTACCTAACATTTTGTCCATGTGGGTTTTGTTTGCAGTTAACAGGCCCTTCAGTAGGGAAGGGTTAATAAGTTCCTGTTACTGAAAACAAACCCAGATGGACATTGCAGTATTATAGTTATTATATATAATAGTCAGATCCAACTCTTCAGTACTGACCCAGAGCAGTATCTGCAGTGACTCTTCCTCTTCTGCTGTATCCTCTGCAGCTCCATGCCAAACAATAGCCACGCCCCACAACTCAGGAAACTGAGCCTCCAACTATACATCTACTACAGGGTCCTAACGCCTGCCGATTCACCTCTGGTTTTTCCGATTTTTCCAATTTTTTTTTGCCACCACTGGGGAATTCCGGGAACACAAACGGAGCAAGTCCACCGAAAGCAGGACGGTTTGGGAGCTAACAAGGATAGACTTATACGGGTTTTACAGGGAACTCTCTGGGTACCACTCATGTATTATAAGGATAATGTATCCCTTACTGTAAATTATAAGGATATTAGAATTCACTGAGAGTTCTGTGTCTATATAAAGGTACAAGGACACAGACTGAGTTATACAGGGAACTCTGGGTACCACTCATGTATTATAAGGGATAATGTATCCCTACTGTAAATTTAAGGATATTAGAAGTCAACTGAGGATTTCTGTGTCCATATAAAGGTACAAGACTCAACTGAGTTTATACAGGAACTCTGGTACCACTCATGTATTATAAGGGATAATGTATCCCCTACTCTACCATTATAAGGATATTAGAAGTCACTGAGGAGTTCTGTGTCTATATAAAGGTACAAGGACTCAGACTGGAGTTATACAGGGAACTCTGGGTACCACTCATGTATTATAAGGGATCATGTATCCCTACTGTAAATATACGGATATTAGAAGTCACTGAGGAGTTCTGTGTCTATATAAAGGTACAAGGACACAGGTGAGTTATACAGGGAACTCTGGGTACCACTCATGTATTATAAGGGATAATGTATCCCCTACTGTAAATTATAAGGATATAGAAGTCACTGAGGGATTTCTGTGTCTATATAAAGGTACAAGGACACAGACTGAGTTATACAGGGAACTCTGGGTACCACTCATGTATTATAAGGTCATGTATCCCCTACTGTAAATATAAGGATATTAGAAGTCACTGAGGAGTTCTGTGTCTATATAAAGGTACAAGGACACAGGGTGAGTTATCAGGGAACTCTGGGTTACCACTCATGTTTATAAGGGAAATGTATCCCCTACGTAAATTATAAGGAATTAGAAGTCACTGAGGAGTTCGGTGTTTTATAAAGTCACAGGACACGACTGAGTTTATGCAGGGAACTCTAGTACCACTCATGTATTATAAGATAATGTACCCCTACTGTAATTATAAGATATGAAGTCACTGAGGAGTTCGGTGTCTATATAAAGGTACAAGGACACAGGGTGAGTTATCCAGGAACCTGGGTACCACTCATGTATTATAAGGGATCATGTACCCCTACTGTAAAATATAGATATTAGAAGGTCACTGAGGAGTTCTGTGTCTATTAAAAGAAGTACAAGGACACAGGGTGAGTTATACGGGAACTCTGGGTACCACTCATGTATTATATTGAGTCACTGAGGAGTTCTATGTCTACATAAAAGTCCCTTTATAATTAAACGTGTGTACCCACCTAAACATAAGCATATCCTCTACCTGAATGTACATGATAGACTATAATTATCATGCTCCTACCCAACTAGTGGAGAATCCAGCAACTGGTATACCCACTTCATATAAATATAAATAATATGAAACCATTTGCTGAATTTGCCACTAGTTGGGTAGAGCGTGATAATTATAGGTCTATCACATAAATTCAGCTATACATGCTTGATACATCCATTTTTGTGCCATGTTATTTAGTCGGGGTTATAAGGTATATTTTTCACCTGGGCATTTCCGCTATTTTATGAGTTGGCGAAGGTTGAATGAATTATCCCTTGATAATTAATTAGTTATGACATTTAGAGATTTGCCCCATGAAATAACTGGAACTCGATGCACTTTACTGAACAATTAGTTTATCCATCTATGGCGTTTTTTTGGAATTTTGGCCACTTTATGTTTTTATGTCCACGTGTTCAATAGGTGTAACCTTGTTATCCACAGCCTTTTCCCTTTTGCTGTTTGTGTACTATTTCTGTGGTTGGAGCACCCCCATGTGGAACAGTTTAAAAATCTTTATTACTATTTTTTTTTTAGGGCTAGTGCCTGGAAATTGTATGTACCAGTCAAAGTAAGTAAAGTAAAGTTTGCCACAGTGACTGGTAACATACAAGTTTACCCACAGTGACTGGTACATGAAGTTTGCCCACAGTGACTGGTACATACAAGTTTACCCACAGTGACTGGTACATAACAAGTTTACCCCAGTGACTGTACAATACAGTTTACCCACTGACTGGTACATACATTTGCCCACAGTGTGGTACATAAAGTTTGCCCACAGTGACTAGTTCATACAAGTTTGCCCACAGTGACTGGTACAATACAAGTTTACCCACAGTGACTGGTACATACAAGTTTACCCCATTACTGTACATACAAGTTGTGCCCACAGTGACTGGTACATACAAGTTTACCCCAGTGACTGGTACATACAGTTTACCCCACAGTGCCTGGTACATACAAGTTTGCCCACAGTGGCTGGTACATACAAGTTTGCCCCAGTGAGTGTGACTGGTCATATAATTTGCCCACAATGACTGTTATATAAAAGAGGTGGACACACAGATACTGCGGACTTTTGTGGCACTGCTTTGCGGTTTTTGCCATCGTTGCCAACATCTACACATTTCTAGGGACACATATTCCACATTTTAGAAATGTTTGAGTGCCACCACAAGTTTTAGCCATGCCCTAACCTTTCACAAAGTCCACACCCACTTTGGCATAGACATTATAGAACAGATAGACAGAGATATAGACAGACAGGCACACCGACGTTTCTTTTGCTGTTATCCGGAGGAAAGGGAAATGTTTAAATCCTGTTTTGGGTACGTAGGCTGAGGCCACACTGCAACGCCCAAGAATCGCGCACAAAATCTTGAGCGTAATCGCACGCGATTGTGTGTGCTTTTTCTGTGCGTTCGCCTTTTTGCGTTATGGAAACGCTGCGTTAACGCACCAAAAATGGTGAACACATGCGCTACCAAAACGCGGACGCGCAATCGAATGCGTTCCCGCGATTTCCATTTTAGCGAAAATCACGGACGCGAACGCAAAACGCATGAAAAACGTTAAAAGCCCTTAAAAAACCATTTTCTCTGGATCCCAAACTGATCGAAGGGCCACTGGAAATATTAAATGCAAAATTAGAATTACACCGGTATCCTGCCACCCAGAATTCCCCCAACTGCCAATAATCTAAACTTGGGTGGAATTTGAACATGATGGACAGTTTTCTATCACACAAACGGACAGGGGGGGAGTTTGTTACAATGGGACCTGCTGCAGCTCTTTTCTTCTTATTTGGGTCACTTTTTGGCCTTTCTATACAGACCCCCCCAGCAACAGGGACGCAGCTGGGTGCAGAGTCTGAATTCCTTGGCCCTCCAGCTGTTGTTGGATTCCCGAAATTCTCTGATACTATGGATGTGAGAATTGTAGTTTAACAACAGCAATAAAGTGTCAGACTTTATTAAAAGGCAGCCGTATTGCCCCATTTGTGATGTTCTTGATTGGTGCAGACATGTCCCCATGTCTCTCTCTCCACACACACACACACACCACACACCCCAACTGGGAACTAAGAACGGATCAGAAGTAACAATGCGTGTCATGTTTAATGATGTCACACTCCGTCCTGCCCTGCGCAGCCTAATCTGATCCGATAGGTTAGTTCCCCATGGGTGATTTGGGTACCTTGTTTACAGCTGGGGGGCCACACCAACCCCCCAGTATGCCCCCTCCTCATATACCTGGGGCCGGATCAGGAATAGGAATGTCTATTACAACAATCATATCTCTTACCTTGACAATTCACCTACAGGCGCTGACAGCAGGAGTGTTAGCATTGCCTCCCCTGCATAATAACCCCAATACGGCAGCTACTGTACATTTAACCAAGAATAAGGTATATCTGTGTGTATACGTTCTATTTAAGGGGATGTGCACCCCAAACAATATATAGCCTTTACCACCCCAAAAACACCACAGCCCCAATACTATGACATTCCTGGGTGAGGGTCACCAGCCTCTTATTTAAAGGTTCGCAACACATGTCCTGACTGGATAAGCAGTGGTCACTCATTTGCTGTGACCTCATGGCCACGATTGATTGGTGCTGCCAATACAAAGTAGAAGGGAGGACCAATCAACATTCGGACTCAGGGGGTCAGTGAGGGGTGCAGGTGGTCAGTGAGGGGATAGGGGTCAGAGAGGGGTACAGGGGTCAGTGAGGGGTGCAGGTGGTCAGTGAATTAATAAGGGATATTTTCCCTACTGTAATTATAAGATATTATAAAATCCAGAGGAGTTCTTGTCTAATAATAAGGGTAGCAAAAGGACACCACTGAGTTATAAGGGAACTCTGCGGGTACCATTAATGTATTATAGGGTTAACATGTATTCCCTTACTGTAAAATTATAAGATATTAGAAGTCACAGGAGGGAGTTCTGTGTCTATATAAAGGTACAAGGACCACAGACTGAGTTATAACAAACTCTGGGTCCACTCATGTATTATAAGGATAATGTACCCCTATGTGTAAATATAAGGATATTAAGAAGTCCAAGAGGGATCGTGTCTATATAAAGGTTACAACAAAGGACACAGACTGAGTTATATACAGGGAACTCTGGGTACCACCACACATGTATTAATAAGATAAGTAATCCCCTACTTGTAATTATAAAGGATATGAGAAGTCACAGAGGAGTTCTGTGTCTATATAAAGGTACAAGGACACGACTGAGTTATACGGAACTCTGGGTACCACTCATGTATTTAAAGGATAATGTATCCCTACTGTAAATTAACGATATTAGAAGTCACTGAGGTTTCTGTCTTCCATAAAAGGTACAGGACACAGACTGAGTATAACAGGGAAACCTCTGGGTACCACTCATGTATTAATAAGGGATAATGTACCCCCATACTGTAAATTATAGGATATATAGAAGTCATCACGAGGAGTTCTGTTCCATATAAGGGGTATCATGGATAGGAGGGACTGGTACCCATATAACACGTCATCCGTATTTAGTAACTTTGGTCTAGGAGGGACTGACCAGAATATCACTTCACTGCCATTAGTTCCCAGTTGGATCTAGGAGGGACTGGACCCATATACCGTCACTGTCATTGATTAGTAAACTTGGGGTCTAGGAGGGACTGACCCATATACACGTCACTTGCCATTAGTACACTTTGGTCTAGGAGGGGACTGACCATATACACGTCACTGCCATTTGTACACTTTGGGTCTAGGAGGGACTGACCCATATACACGCCTTACTGCCATAGTACACTTTGGGTCAAGGGACGGGACTGCCCACATAAACACGTCACTGCCATTAGTACAACTTTGGGTTAGAGGGACTGACCCATATACACTCACAACTGCCATTAGTACACTTTGGGTCTAGGAGGGGACTGACCCATATAAACGTCACTGCCATTAGTACACTTTGGTCTAGGAGGGGACTGACCCATAAACACGTTCACTTGCCATTTTACACTTTGGGGCTAGGAGGGACTGGACCCATATACACGTCACTGCCATTAGTACACTTTGGGTCTAGGAGGGACTGACCCATAATACACGTCATGCCATTAGTACACTTTGGGTCTAGGGAGGGACTGACCCCATATACACGTCACTGCATTAGTACACTTGGGTCTAGGAGGGGACTCCATAAACACGTCACTGCCATAGTACACTTGTGGGGTCTAGGAGGGGACGGACCCATAACACTCACTGCCATTAGTACACTTTGGGTCTAGGAGGGGACTGACCCCATAAACACTCACTGCCATTAGTACCACTGGGTCTAGGAGGGTACTGGACCCATAAACCGGTCACTGCCATTAGTACACTTGGGTCTAGGAGACGACCCATATACACGTCACTGCCATTAGTATACTTTGGGTACTAGGAGGGACTGACCCATATACACGTCACTGCCATTAGTACACTTGTGGGTCGAGGAGGGGAGGACCCATTACACGTCACTGCCATAGTACACTTTGGTCTAGGAGGGATGACCCATAAACTTTCACTTCCCATTAGTACACTTTGGGTCTAGGAGGGACTGACCCATAAATACCACACTGCTACTGCCATTAGTACACTTGGGTCTAGGAGGGACTGACCCATATACCGTCACTGCCATTAGTAACCTTTGGGTCTAGGAGGGACGACCCATATACACGTTCACTGCCATTAGTACACTTGGGGTCTAGGAGGGCACTGAACCCATATCCTCACGTCACTGCCTTGAGTTACACTTGTGGGTCTAGGAGGGACTGAGACCCATAAAACACCTCACTGCCATTAGTACCCTTTGGGTCTAGGAGGGACGACCCATATACACGTCACTGCCATTAGTACACTTTGGGTCTAGGAGGGACTGACCCATTACACGTCACTGCAATTAGTACACTTTGTTTGGTTAGGGGACTGACCCATATTCCACGTCACTGGTTTAAAACAGGTGTAAAAAATGATTGAATTTGGCTGTTTGCATACAATATCTCCTTGAATAAGTATTAAAGGGTATGTCAACACTCATACATCATTATTTACCTTTCCCCGCCCCCAAAACACTTAAAACTGGAATACTTACCTGTCCAACAGTCCTGAATGTTGATTGGTCCTCCCTTCTACTTTGTATTGGCAGCACCAATCAATCGTGGCCATGAGGTCACAGCAAATGAGTGACCACTGCTTATCCAGTCAGGACATGTGTTGCGAACCTTTAAATAAGAGGCTGGTGACCCTCACCCAGGAATGTCATAGTATTGGGGCTGTGGTGTTTTTGGGGTGGTAAAGGCTATATATTGTTTGGGGTGCACATCCCCTTAAATAGAACGTATACACACAGATATACCTTATTCTTGGTTAAATGTACAGTAGCTGCCATATTGGGGTTATTATGCAGGGGAGGCAATGCCAACACTCCTGCTGTCAGCGCCTGTAGGTGAATTGTCAAGGTAAGGAGATATGATTGTTGTAATAGACATTCCTATCCTGATCCGGCCCAGGTAATGAGGAGGGGGCATACTGGGGGGTTGGTGTGGCCCCCCAGCTGTAAACAAGGTACCCAAATCACCCATGGGAACTAACCTATCGGATCAGATTAGGCTGCGCAGGGCAGGGCGGAGTGGTGACATCATTAAACAGGACACGCATTGTATATCTTCTGTATCCGTTCTCTAGTTCCCAGTTGGGGTGTGTGTGTGTGTGTGTGTGGAGAGAGAGAGAACATGGGACATGTCTGCACCAATCAGACATCACAAATGGGGCAATACGGCTGCCTTTTAATCAAGTCTGACACTTTATTGCTGTTGTTAAACTACAATTCTCACATCCATAGTATCAGAGAATTCTGGGAATCCAACAACAGCTGGAGGGCCAAGGAATTTCAGACTCTGCACCCAGCTGCGTCCCTGTTGCTGGGGGGGGTCTGTATAGAAAGGCCAAAAAGTGACCCAATAAGAAGAAAAAGAGCTGCAGCAGGTCCCATTGTAACAAACTCCCCCCTGTCCGTTTGTGTGATAGAAAACCTGTCCATCTGTTCAAATTCCACCCAAGTTTAGATTATTGGCCATTGGGGGATCTGGGTGGCAGGATACCGTTGTATTGTAATTCTAATTTTGCATTTAATATTTCCAGTGTCCCTTCGATCAGTTTGGGATCCGAGAAAATGGTTTTTTTAAGGCTTTTTAACGTTTTTCATGCGTTTTGCTTCGCGGTCCTGATTTTCCTAAAATGGAAATCGCGGGGAACGCATTCGATTGCGCGTCCGCGTTTTTTGGTAGCGCATGTGTTCACCATTTTTGGTGCGTTAACGCAGCGTTTCCATAACGCAAAAAGGCGAACGCACAAGAAAAGCACACACAATCGCGTCGATTACGCTCAAGATTTTGTGCGCGATTCTTGGGCGTTGCAGTGTGGCCTCAGCCTACTGTACCCAAACAGGATTTAAACATTTCCCTTTCCTCCTGGATTAACAGCAAAAGAAACGTCTGGTGTGCCTGTTGTCTATTCTCTGTCTATCTGTCTATAATGTCTATGCCAAAGTGGGTGTGGACTTTGTGAAAGGTAGGGCATGGCTAAAACTTGTGGTGGCACTCAAACATTTCTAAAATGTGTAATATGTGTCCCTAGAAATGTGTAGATGTTGGCAACGATGGCAAAAACCGCAAGCAAGTGCCACAAAAGTCCTGCAGTATCTGTGTGTCTCACCTCTTTTATATACCAGTCATTGTGGGCAAACTTATATGCACCAGTCACACTCACTGGGGCAAACTTGTATGTACCAGCCACTGTGGGGCAAAACTTGTATGTACCAGTCACTGTGGGGTAAACTTGTATGTACCAGTCACTGTGGGTAAACTTGTTGTACAGTCTGTACCTTGTAGTCGCATCGTGGGTAAACTTGTATGTACCAGTCACTGTGGTAAACTTGTTGTACCAGTCACTGTGTGGCAAACTTGTATGAAACTAGTCACTGTGCAAACTTTTATGTACCAGTCACTGTGGGCAAACTGTATGTACCAGTCACTGGGTAAACTGTATTGTACCAGTCACTGTGGGTAAACTTGTAGTACCAGTCACTGTGGGTAAAACTTTTGTATGTACCAGTCACTGTGGCCAACTTCTATGACCAGTCACTGTGGGTAAACTTGTATGTACCAGTCACTGTGGGCAAACTTCTATGTACTTACTTGACTGGTACATAACATTTCCCAGGCACTAGCCCTAATAATAAAAAATAGTAATAAAGATTTTTAACTGTTTCACATGGGGGTGCTCCAACCACAGAAATAGTACAACAAACAGCAAAGGGAAAAGGCTGTGGATAACAAGGTTACACCTATTGAACACGTGGACATAAATACATAAAGTGGCCAAAATTCCAAAAAAACGCCCCTAGATGGATAAACTAATTGTTCAGTAAAGTGCATCAGGTTCCAGTTATTTCACTGGGGCACATCTCTAAATGTCATAACTAATTAATTATCAAGGGATAATTTCATTCAACCTTCGCCAACTCATAAAAGCTGGAATTGCCCAGGTGAACAAATATACCTTTAAACCCTGACTAAATACATGGCCAAAAATGGATGTATCAAGCATGTAGCTGAATTTATGTGATAGACCTATAATTATCACGCTCTACCCAACTAGTGGCAAATTCAGCAAATGGTTTCATATTATATATTATTTATATGAAGTGGGTACCCAGTTGCTGGATTCTCCACTAGTTGGGTAGAGCATGATATATATTCTATCATGTACATTCAGGTAGAGGATATGCTATGTTAGGTGGGTACACAGTTTAATGAAAAGGACTTTATGTAGACATAGAACTCCTCATGACCTCTAATATATACATGATGGTACCCAGAGTTCCCTGTATAACTCACCCTGTGTCCTTGTACCTTTTATATAGACACAGAACTCCTCAGTGACTTCTAATATCCTTATATTTTACAGTAGGGGATACATGATCCCTTATAACATGAGTGGTACCCAGAGTTCCCTGTATAACTCACCCTGTGTCCTTGTACCTTTATAGACAACCGAACTCCTCAGTGACTTCTAATATCCTTATAATTTACAGTAGGGGTACATTATCCCTTATAATACATGAGTGGTACCTAGAGTTCCCTGCATAACTCAGTCTGTGTCCTTGTACCTTTATATAAACACCGAACTCCTCAGGTGACTTCTAAATCCTTATAATTTACAGTAGGGGATACATTATCCCTTATAATACATGAGTGGTACCCAGAGTTCCTGTATAACCACCTGTCTGTACCTTTTATAACCGAGAATCCCATCCTAGTATATCTAATCTCCAGAATCTGCGTTTATAATTTAACGAGGATCATCTATATTAAGAGGGAAACTCCTTATATAAACATGAGTGTGTACCATGAGGGTCCACAGAGTTCCCTGTATAACTCAGTCTGTGTCCTGTACCTTTATTAGACACAGAACTCCTCAGTGACTTCTAATATCCTTATAATTTACAGTAGGGGATACATTATCCCTTATAATACATGAGTGGTACCCAGAGTTCCCTGTTAACTCACCCTGTGTCCTTGTACCTTTATATAGACACAGAACTCCTCAGTGACTTCTAATATCCGTATAATTACAGTAGGGGATACATGATCCCTTATATACATGAGTGGTACCCAGAGTTCCCGTGTATAACTCAGTCTGATTCCTTGTACCTTTATATAGACACAGAATCCTCAGTGACTTCTAATATCCTTATAATGTAGAGTAGGGGATACATTATCCCTTATAATACATGAGTGGTACCAGAGTTCCTGTATAAACTCAGTCTGAGTCCTTGTACCTTTATATGGACACAGAACTCCTCAGTTGACTTCTAATATCCTTATAATTTACAGTAGGGATACATTTCCCTATAATACATGAGTGGTACCCAGAGTTCCCTGTATAACTCAGTCTGTGTCCTTGTACCTTTATATAAGACAGAACTCCTCAGTGACTTCTAATATCCTATAATTTACAGTAAGGGATACATTATCTTATAATACATGAGTGGTACCCGAAGTTCCCTGTATAACCCGTATAATCTATCCTTGTTAGCTCCCAACCGTCCTGCTTTCGGTGGACTGTCCCGTTTGTGTTCCCGTAATTCCCCAGTGTCTGGCAAAAAAAATTGGTAAAATCGGAAAAACCAAGGTGAATCTGGCAGGCCGTTGACCCTGTAGTAGATGTAAGTTGGAGGCTCAGTTTCCTGATTGTTGGGGGCGTGGCTATTTGTTTGGCATGGAGCTGCAGAGGATACAGCATGAAGAGGAAGAGTCACTGCAGATACTGCTCTGGGTCAGTACTGAAGAGTTTGGATCTGACTATTATAATATAATAACTATAAACTGCAATGTCCATCTGGGTTTGTTTTCAGTAACAGGAACTTATTAACCCTTCCCTCACTGAAGGGCCTGTTACTACTGCAAACAAACCCACATGGACAAAACTGTTAGTTTAACAGTAAGGGGTACAGGGGGTCAGTGAGGGGTACAGGGGGTCAGTGAGGGGTAACGAGGTGGTCAGTGAGGGGTACAGGGGGTCAGTGAGGGTACAAGGGGGTCAGTGAGGGTATAGATGGTCAGTGAGGGTTACAGGGGTCAGTGAGGGGTACAGGGGGTCAGTGAGGGTACCGGTTCTGAGGGGTATAGAGGGTCAGTGAGGGTACAGGGGTCAGTGAAGGGGTCAGGGGGTCAGTGAGGGGTAGCAGGGGGTCAGTGAGGGGTACAGGGGTCAGTGGGGGTAAAGGGGTCAGTGGGGGTACAGGGGTCAGTGAGTACAGGGGGTCAGTGAGGGGTACAGGGGGTCAGTGAGGGTAACAGGGGGTCAGTGAGCGGTACAGGGGGTCGTGAGTGGTATAGGGGTCAGTGAGGGTACAGGGGGTCAGTGAGGGTGCAGGAGGTCAGTGTGGGTATAGAGGTTCAGTGAGGGGTACAGTGGGTCAGTGGGGTTTTCAGAGGGGTCAGTGGCGTGGGGTGGACAGGGGTCAGTGAGGGGTACAGGGGTCGTGAGGGTGCAGGGGGTCAGTGAGGGGTGCAGGAGGTCAGTGTGGGGTATAGAGGGCCGTGAGGGGTGCAGGGGGTCAGTGGGGGTATGAGGTCAGTGAATGGTACAGGGGGTCATTGTGGGGTACAGATGGTCAGTAAGGGGTGGCAGATGCAGTGAGGGTGCAGGAGTCAGGTGGAGTATAGAGGGTATGTGGGTGCAGGGGGTCAGTGAGGGGTGCAGGAGGTCAGTGAGGGGAACGGGGTCAGTGACGGGTTCAGGGGGTCAGTAGGGTGCAGGTGGTCAGTGAGGGATCGGGGTCAGAAAGGGGTACAGGGGTCAGTGAGGGGTCAGGTGGTCAGTGAGGGGATAGGGGTCAGAGAGGGTACAGGGGTCAGTGAGGGGTGCAGTGGTCAGTGAGGGATCGGGGTCAGAAGGGGTCAGGGGTCAGTGAGGGGTGCAGGTGGTCAGTGAGGGGATAGGGGTCAGAGAGGGGTACAGGGGTCAGTGAGGGGTGCAGGTGGTCAGTGAGGGGATAGGGGTCAGAGAGGGGTACAGGGGTCAGTGAGGGGTGCCGTTTTACACTCACTGCAACATCCATCTGGGGTTTTCAGTAACGTGCACATGTTCTCCTCTGGCTTCTTTCACATAGTCAGCCCTCCAGTTCATTTCGCAGCATTAATCAAGCCCTCCAGTTCATATCCCAGTGTTATCAAGACCCCCAGTTCATATCCCAGCATTATCGAGCCCCCCAGTTAATTTCCCAGCGATATCAAGCTCTCCAGTTCATTACCCACCGAAGTCAGCCCTCCAGTTCTTTACCCAGCATTATCAAGCCCTCCAGTTCATTACCCAGGATTATCAAGCCCTCCAGTTCATTAGCCAGTGTAGTCAGCTCAGCAATGTAAAATGGCAGTAGTGGTCTTTAAAATGGGCGTTACCTCAAAAAGTGGGTGTGGCTTTTAAAAGTGGTACGTAACCAAAAAAATTTGGCGCGCGCGGCCGACCATCTTACACTGGTCCCTCTTTGGACTTTCCAAATGTTGGGAAGTGTAAAGTGATGTGTAATATCTTTATAAAAGACTACACTGTGCATGTTAGTAATGAAGGGGTTAATAGGTATATGAGGTTGTGCTGGTGACTGTAATGTTAATGGAATTACCCAGTCCTAGGGGGTTAAACTGAATATTTACTATTGCTATAGAAGTCTATGTAGTTGGGTTCTATACTTTATATTTCGTTGGGAGTTGCAGTTCACCAGCCTCAGTCCTGATATTATAATACAGGATGTAAACCCACTATATTACCCAATGCTGTGCAGTTTGTACTGGAATGTATTGGGTTAAACGCCTGGTACCAATCCATTCCTTTCCTCTTCTTACTGTATCTTGCTATTAACCCCGTGTTTAACAAGCCATTAACTCCCCAATTCCCCAGGGATGTTTCATGTGACCAATGTAAATCTATGTGGCAGCTTTCCCTCCACCACTACCATTCGTCATAATAACTTAGAGCTTGGCCAATAAGTCTTAATTGAGACCATTTTGGAGCATCGGAGCATTTAACAGTACAACAAAGGTTTGTCATTGTTTTCTTGCTACATAGTATTAATTAGGGGCCCATCCCGCTAGCGCCTTTATGTTGGCGGTATTGAGACAAGTTTGTGTTATGTAACGGCGTATAAGATCCTAGGGCCATATTTATAAAGCGCGGTATCTCAATTTAGTGATACCGCGTGTTACGGTCGTACATTTACGCCAAACGTTCGTTAATTAACAAATGTTCGGTCGTAGAATATCATGCAGTAAACTACCGCAATGGTATTCTATGGCGATCGCAAATCTATAATCGCGTTATCGTAGATTTACAATCGTTATCTGTAGGTTACGATCGTTATCGTTAATGAAAGCTGGGAATTGGGAATTACAGATGATACTCAGTCCTGATTGGTCAAAATATCAGCCTGTATGTCTACATTGTCATCCCATGTACGCCTAGCCCCAATCCCACACACAGGAGTTAGAAATAAACTAAATTGAGACGTTGGCATTTTTCGTGACTGTTGCGCCATCTACTGTCACATTCCGTGAACTGCAGTTTAGCGGAGATAAGTTTTTTGTATTGAACACAGACTTTCACATCTCAAGCATACAAATTCTTCATTCACACACACTTTCACACACACAGATAGTCATGCAGACAACTCTGCACACGCAGCACTTAAACCTTGTATGCTATGTTTTAACAACACTTGTTCAAGTATCCCACTCCCCCCCCCCCCCCGGCTCCCTGCCCCCAATCTCCCTGAAAGCCCCCCCCGGGAAGCCCTTTTTTCTTCTGGCCACGCCTCCTATGTGACATAAATTACGCCACACAGGCCAGTTACGCCCCTAGCCACGCCTCTTAATGTGACGTAATTTACGTAATATTAGGGGCGTGGCTAGGGGCGTAACTGGCCACTCCCCTGACGCCCACCCCGGCCCTTTAGTGACACCAGTGACATTACATCACTCGGCCACGCCTCCTTCTCCCCAGCCTGCCCGGAAGCCAGGTTCGGCAGGGTGGAATGTCTGCTTGTTGCATGTACTTAGTACTTATAGGGTTATGGCTGAGGACACACTGCAACGTACCAAATCACGCACACAAGCGCGAGTGTTATTGCACGTGATTTCTGTGCGTTTGCACGCGTTGTTTTGCGTTTTCGCTATTTACAAAGAGTAAATGCATGCTATTGTGCGAAAAAACGCTTGAACGCGAACGGATGCGCGTAGGAAATCACAGGAATGTTTGCGTTCCCGTGAATTCCATGTTAGTGAAAATTGCGGGCGCAATCGCGAGCAAAAAACGCGCTAGTGTGGCCTAGCCCTTAATGTCCTGAAAATCATCTGTGCCAAATCTCCTGTAGCTTCTCCCAGGACCTTTAACTTTTCTTCCTCATAACTGACTCTCCGTTCCTTGCCCCTTCAAGCCATGACCTTAGTGCCATGCAGCGTCCTGTAGGCAATAGACCCAAGGTACTTAAAGGGTAACTATGGTCTCCATACAAGTATCATTAGTAAGGATCAGTTTAAAGAAAAAGTCTCACGTTAAGACTTTTGCACTGAATGGACACAGGCTGTGTAAATCCTTCTGGCCATAATGATCTATGGGATGTGGATGATTCTAGTGATAATAATAATAATCTACCACTTGATGAGGTTCAGCTACAACTACAACTCCCAAGCATTGTACAACAGCAGAGTGCAGACAGGGAATGCTGGGAGTTGTAGTTTTCAAAACAGCATAAATATCTACACCCATATAAAGGTGTAGATATTTCACTGCAGCTCCGCCCACATCAAGGTTTCAGGGGGCTCCTGCGGGTCGGAGATCTTCAATTTTATGACCATTTTGGACTTAATTAACCATGTGTGTTGGAAGGATCTGCATAGGACATTGCCAATCTACGTTGTACACTGAGATTGGATTGTAAGAGGATTGTGGGATTGGTACACAGGGATCCGCTATATAATATAACGCAGGGAGGAAAGTCACCGGGAACTGCTAACAAACCGTCCGTGGGGAAGATTGTGTAAGGGCGGCGATCCCCGTCTGTGCTGCTACTGTCTCTTTAAACAATAAAGTTTAAAGCTAAAGGAAACTTAAGATCGGGACAGGGATTGGCTGGAATTTTTTGTTCCATTTTGGAGCCAGAAGTTACTAGAAGGGGGAGTGGATCCCTCCAGGGCACAGGAACCTGCAGGACTGTGGGGGGAGATCTGGGCCCCGGTGACACCTAGAGGAAGCCTCTCTGCCTCCAGTTTACTATGGATTAAAGCTGCCATGCTGCTCTCTCCTGCACCTGCCCTGCCTCCAAGGATCTAGTAACTGATCCTGTGTGGTAATGTAACGGTTTATGTCACTGTGTGCGGGATATAAATCTCCTATGTGGTAATGTAACGGTTAATGTCACTGTGGGCGGGATATAAAATCTCCTATGTGTAATGGTACGGTTTATGTAACTGTGTGCGGGATAAATCTCCTATGTGGTAATGTAACGTTTATTGTCACTGTGTGGGGATATAAATCTCCTATGTGGTAAGGGTAACGTTTATGTCACTGTGTGCGGGATATAAATCTCCTATGTGGTAATGTAACGGTTTATGTCACTGTGTGCGGGATATAAATCTCCTATGTGGTAATGTAACGGTTTATGTCACTGTGTGCGGGATATAAATCTCCTATGTGGTAATGTAACGGTTTATGTCACTGTGTGCGGGATATAAATCTCCTATGTGTAATGTAACGGTTTATGGTCCACTGTGTGCGGGATATAAATCTCCTATGTGGTAATGTAACGGTTTATGTCACTGTGGCGGGATAAATCTCCTAGTGGTAATGTAACGGTTTATGTCACTGTGGCGGGATATAAACTCCTATGTGGTAATGTAACGGTTATGTCACTGTGTGCGGGATATAAATCTTCTATGTGGTAATGTAACGTGTTTGTCACTGTGTGCGGGATATAAATCTCCTATGTGGTAATGTACGGTTAATGTCACTGTGTGTGCGGGATATAAATCTCCTATGTTGGTAATGTAACGGTTTATGTCACTGTGGCGGGATATAAATCTCCGATGTGGTAATGTTAACGGTTAATGTCACTGTGTGCGGGATATAAATCTCCTATGTGTAATGTAACGGTTTATGTCACTGTGTGCGGGATATAAATCTCCTATGTGGTAATGTAACGGTTTATGCACTGTGGGTGGGATATAAATCTCCTATGTGGTAAGTAACGGTTTATGTCACTGTGGCGGGATATAAATCTCCTATGTGGTAATGTAACGGTTTTATGTCACTGTGTGCGGGATATAAATCTCCTATGTGGTAATGTAACGGTTAATGTCACTGTGTCGGGATATAAATCTCCTATGTGTAATGTAACGGTTTATGTCACTGTGTGCGGGATATAAATCTCCTACGTGGTAATGTAACGGTTTATGTCACTGTGTACGGGATATAATCTCCTAGTGGGTAATGTAACGGTTTATGTCACGGTGTTGGGATATAAATCTCCTATGTGGTAATGGGTAACGGTTTTTGTCACTGTGTGCGGGATATTAAATCTCTATGTGGTAATGTAACGGTTTAGTCACTGTGTACGGGATATAAATCTCCTATGTGGTAATGTAACGGTTAATGTCACTGTGCGCGGGATATAAATCTCCTATGTGGTAATGTAACGGTTAATGTCACTGTGCGCGGGATATAAATCTCCTATGTGGTAATGTAACGGTTTATGTCACTGTGTGCGGGATATAAATCTCCTATGTGGTAATGTAACGGTTAATGTCACTGTGTCGGGATATAAATCTCCTATGTGGTAATGTAACGGTTAATGTCACTGTGTGCGGGATATAAATCTCCTATGTGGTAATGTAACGGTTTATGTCACTGTGTGCGGGATATAAATCTCCTATGTGTAATGTAACGATTAATGTCAAGGTACGGGGATATAAATCTCTATGTGGTAATGTAACGGTTAATGTCACTGTGTACGGGATATAAATCTCCTATGTGGTAATGTAACGGTTATGTCACTGTGTGCGGGATATAAATCTCCTATGTGGAATGTAACGGTTTATGTCACTGTGTGCGGATATAATCTCCTATGTGGTAATGTAACGGTTAATGTCACTGTGTGCGGGATATAAATCTCCTAGTGGTATGTAAGTTTTATGTCACTGTGCGCGGGATATAAATCTCCTATGTGTGTAATGTAACGTTTATGTCACTGTGCGTGGGAATAAATCTCCTATGTGGAATGTAACGGTTTATGTCACTGTGTGCGGGATATAAATCTCCTATGTGGTAATGTAACGGTTAGTCACTGTGGGGGATATAAATCTCTATGTGGTAATGTAACGGTTTATGTCACTGTGCGCGGGATATAAATCTCCTATGTGGTAATGTAACGGTTTATGTCATGTGTGCGGGATATAAATCTCCTATGTGGTAATGTTAACGGTTTTATGCACTGTGTACGGGATATAAATCTCTATGGGTAATGTAACGGTTAATGTCACTGTGTACGGGTATAAATCTCCTATGTGGTAATGTAACGGTTTATGTCACTGTGTGCGGGATATAAATTCCTATGTGGTAATGTAACGGTTTATGTCACTGTGTGCGGGATATAAAATCTCCTATTGTGGTAATGTAACGGTTAATGTCACTGTTGCGGGATATAAATCTCCTATGTGGTAGAACGGTTAAGTCACTGTGTGCGGGTATATAAATCTCCTATGTGGTAATGTAACGGTTTATGTCACTGTGTGCGGGAATATAAATCTCCTATGTGGTAGTAACGGTTTTATGTCACTGTGGCGGGATATAAATCTCCTATGTGGTAATGTAACGGTTATGTCACTGTGTGCGGGATATAATCTCCTATGTGGTTAATGAACGGTTAATGTCACTGTGTGCGGGATATAAATCTCCTATGTGGTAATGTAACGGTTAATGTCACTGTGCGCGGGATATAAATCTCCTATGTGGTAATGTAACGGTTTATGTCACTGTGTGCGGGATATAAATCTCCTATGTGGTAATGTAACGGTTTATGTCACTGTGTGCGGGATATAAATCTCCTATGTGGTAATGTAACGGTTTATGTCACTGTGTGCGGATATAAATCTCCTATGTGGTAATGTAACGGTTTATGTCACTGTGTGCGGGATATAAATCTCCTATGTGTAATGTAAGGTTTATGTCACTGTGTGCGGGATATAAATCTCCTATGTGGTAATGTAACGGTTAATGTCCACTGTGTGCGGATATAAATCTCCTATGTGGTAATGTAACGGTTTAATGTCACTGTGTGCGGGATATAAATCTCCTATGTGGGTAATGTAACGGTTATGTCATGTGTGCGGGATATAAATCTCCATTGGTAATGTAACGGTTAATGTCACTGTGCGGGATATAATCTCCTATGTGTAATGTAACGGTTATGTCATGTGTGGGGATATAAATCCCATGTGGTAATGTAACGGTTAATGTCACTGTGTGCGGGATATAAATCTCCTATGTGGTAATGTAACGGTTATGTCAACTGTGTGCGGGTATAAATCCTATGGGAATGTAACGGTTTATGTCACTGTGTGCGGGATATAAATCTCCTATGTGGTAATGGTAACGGTTAATGTCACTGTGTGCGGGATATAAATCTCCTATGTGGTAATGAACGGTTAATGCACTGTGTGCGGGATAAATTCCTATGTGGTAATGTAACGGTTTATGTCACTGTGTGCGGGATATAATCTCCTATGTGGTAATGTAACGGTTAATGTCACTGTGGCGGGAGATAAATCTCCTATGTGGTAATGTAACGGTTTATGTCACTGTGGCGGGATATTAAATCTCCTATGTGGTAATGTAACGGTTTATGTACTGGTGTGCGGGATATAAATCTCCTATGTGGAATGTAACGGTTTATGTCACTGTGGCGGGATATAAATCTCCTATGTGGTATTTGTAACGGTTTATGTCACTGTGTACCGGGATATAAATCTCCTATGTGGTAATGTACGGTTAATGTCACTGGTGCGCGGATATAAATCTCCATGTTGGTAATGTAACGGTGAATGTCACTGTGTGCGGATATAAATCTCCTATTGGTAATAACGGGTTTTATGTCACTGTGTGCGGGATATAAATCTCCTATGTGGTAATTGAAAGGTTTATGTCACTGTGTGCGGGATATAAATCTCCTATGTGGTAATGTAACGGTTTATGTCACTGTGTGCGGGATATAAATCTCCTATGTGGTAATGTAACGGTTTATGTCACTGTGTGCGGGATATAAATCTCCTATGTGGTAATTAACGGTTAATGCACTGTGTGCGGGATATAAATCTCCTATGTGGTAATGTAACGGTTAATGTCACTGTGTGCGGGATATAAATCTCCTATGGTAATGTAACGGTATGTCACTGTGTGCGGGATATAAATCTCTATTGTGGTAATGTAACGGTTAATGTCACTGTGTGCGGGATATAAATCTCCTTAGTGGTAATGAACGGTTAATGTCACTGTGTGCGGGATTATAATCTCCTATGTGGTAATGTAACGGTTTATGTCACTGTGTGCGGGATAAAATCTCATATGTGGTAATGTAACGGTTTAGTCACTGTGTGCGGATATAAATCTCCTATGTGGTAGGTAACGGTTAATGGTCACTGTGTCGGGATATAAATCTCCTATGTGTAAGTAACGGTAATGTCACTGTGTGCGGGATATAAATCTCCTATGTGGTAAGTAAGGTTATGTCACTGTGTGCGGGATATAAATCCTATGTGGTATGTAACGGTTTATGCACTGTGTGCGGGATATAAATCTCCTATGTGGTAATGTAACGGTTTATGTCCCTGTGTGCGGTATAAAATTCCTATGTGGTAAGTGTAACGGTTAATGTCACTGTGTGCGGGATATAAATCTCCATGTGGTAATGTAACGGTTATGTCACTGTGTGCGGGATATAAATCTCCTATGTGGTAATGTAACGGTTTATGTCACTGTGTGCGGGATATAAATTATCCTATGTGGTAATGTAACGGTTAATGTCACTGTGTGCGGGATATAAATCTCCTATGTGGTAATGTAACGGTTAATGTATGTGCGCGGGATATAAACTCCTATGTGGTAATGTAACGGTTAATGTCACTGTGGAGCGGATTAAATCTCCTAGTGGTAATGTAACGGTTAATGTCACTGTGGCGCGGGATATAAAATCTCCTATGTGGTAATGTAACGGTTAATGTAATTGTGCGGGGATATAAATCTCCTATGTGGTAATGTAACGGTTTATGTCACTGTGTGCGGGATATAAATCTCCTATGTGGAATGTAACGTTTATGTCACTGTGTGCGGGATATAAATCTCCTATGTGGTAATGTAACGGTAAGTGTCACTGTGCGCGGGATATAAATCTCCTATGTGGTAATGTAAAGTTATGTCACTGTGCGCGGGATATAAATCTCCTATGTGGTAATGTAACGGTTTATGTACTGTGGTGTGCGGGATATAAAATCTCCTATGTGGTAATGTAACGGTTATGTCACGTGTGCGGGATATAAATTCTATGGGAATGTAAGGTTTATGTCACTGTGTACGGGATATAAATTCCCTATGTGGTAATGTAACGGTTAATGTCACTGTGTGCGGGATATAAATCTCCTATGTGGTAATGTAACGGTTAATGTCACTGTGTACGGGATATAAATCTCCTATGTGGTAATGTAACGGTTTATGTCATGTGTGCGGGATATAAATTTCCTAGTGGTAATGTAACGGTTATGTCACCACTGTGTCGGGATATAATCTCCTTATGTGGTAATGTAACGGTTTATGTCACTGTGTACGGGATATAAATTCCTATGTGGGTAATGTAACGGTTTATGTCACTGTGTGCGGGATATAATCTCCTATGTGGTAATTGTAACGGTTATGTCACTGTGCGCGGGATATAAATCTACTATGTGGTAATGTAACGGTTTATGTCACTGTGTGCGGCATATAATCTCTTAGTGGTAATGTAAAGGTTTATGTCACTGTGTGCGGGATATAAATCTCCTATGTGTAATGTAACGTTTATGTCACTGTGTACGGGATATAAATCCTATGTGGTAAGTAAAGGTTAATGTCACGGTGTCGGGGATATAAATCTCCTATGTGGTAATGAACGGTTAATGTCACTGTGTGCGGGATATAAATCTCCTATGTGGTAATGTAAAGGTTTATGTCACTGTGTAGTGCGGATATAAATCTCCTATGTGGTAATGTAACGGTTTATGTCACTGGTGTGCGGGATTAAATCTCTTATGTGGTAAGTAACGGTTTAGTCACTGGTGTGCGGGATATAAAATCTCCTATGTGGTAATGTAACGGTTTATGTCACTGTGTCGGGATATAAATCTCCTATGTGGTAATGTAACGGTTTATGTCACGTGTGCGGGATATAATCTCCTATGTGGTAATGTAACGGTTAATGTCACTGTGTGCGGGATATAAATCTCCTATGTGGTAATGTAACGGTTTTGTCAATGTGTGCGGGATATAAATCTCCTATGTGGTAATGTAACGTTAATGTCAATGTGTACGGGATATAAATCTCCATGTGGTAATGTAACGGTTTAATGTCACATGTGTACGGGATATAAATATCCTAGTGGTAATGTACGGTTTATGTCCTGTGTGCGGGATATAAATCTCCTATGTGGTAATGAACGGTTAGTCACTGTGTGCGGGATATAAATTCCTATGTGGTAATGTAACGGAAGTCATGTGTGCGGGATATAAATCTCCTATGTGGTAATGTAACGGTTTATGTCACTGTGGCGGGATATCAATCTCCTATGTGGTAATGTAACGGTTTATGTCACTGGTGCGGGGGATATAAATCTCCTATGTGGTAAGTAACGGTTTATTGTCACTGTGGCGGGATATAAATCTCCTATGTGGTAATGTAACGGTTTATGTCACTGTGTGCGGGTATAAATTCCTATGTGGTAAGGTAACGGTTAATGTCACTGTGGCGGGATATAAATCTCCTGATGTGGTAATGTAACGGTTTAGTCACTGTGTGCGGGATATAAATCTCCTATGTGGTAATGTAACGGTTTATGTCACTGTGTCGGGGATATAAATCCCTATGTGGTAATGTAACGGTTTATGTCACTGTGTGGGATATAAATCTCCTATGTGGTAATGTAACGGTTTATGTCACTGTGTGCGGGATATAAACTCCTATGTGGTAATGTAACGGTTTATGTCACTGGTGCGGGATATAAATCTCCCTATGTGTAATGTAACGGTTAATGTCACGTGTGCGGGATATAATCTCCTATGTGGTAATGTAACGGTTAATGTCATGTGGCGGGAATAAATCTCCTATGTGGTAAAAATTGTAAGGTTTATGTCACTGTGTGCGGGATATAAATCTCCTATGTGGTAATGTAACGGTTTATGTCACTGTGTGCGGGATATAAATTCCTATGTGGTAATGTAACGGTTTATGTCACGTGTGCGGGATATAAATCTCCTATGTGGTAATGTAACGGTTTATGTCACTGTGTGCGGGGATATAAATCTCCTATGTGGTAATGTAACGGTTAAGTCACTGTGTGCGGGATATAAATCTCCTATGTGGTAATGTAACGGTTTATGTCACTGTGTGCGGGATATAAATTCCTATGTGGTAATGTAACGGTTTATGTCACTGTGTGCGGGATAAAAATCTCCTATGTGGTAATGTAAACGGTTATGTCACTGTGTGCGGGATATAAATCTCCTATGTGGTATGTAACGGTTATGTCACTGTGTGCGGGATTATAAATCTCCTATGTGTAATGTAACGGTTTATGCACTGTGGCGGGATATAAATCTCTATGTGGTAATGTAACGGTTAATGTCACTGTGTGGGGATATAAATCTCCTAGTGGTAATGTAACGGTTAATGTCACTGTGTGCGGGATATAAATCTCTATGTGGTAATGTAACGTTTAATGTCACTTGTGCGGGATAAATCTCCTATGTGGTAATGTAACGGTTAATGTCACTGTGTGCGGGATATAAATCTCCTATGTGGTAATGTAACGGTTAATGTCACTGTGTGCGGGATATAAATCTCCTATGTGGTAATGTAACGGTTAATGTCACTGTGTGCGGGATATAAATCTCCTATGTGGTAATGTAACGGTTTATGTCACATGTGTGGCGGGATATAAATCTCCTATGTGGTAATGTAACGGTTAATGTCACTGTGTGCGGGATATAAATTCCTATGTGGAATGTAACGGTTAATGTCACTGTGTGCGGGATATAAACTCCTATGTGGTAATGTAACGGTTATGTCACTGTGTGCGGATATAAATCTCCTATGTTGTAATGTAACGGTATGTCACTGTGTGCGGGATATAAATCTCCTATGTGGTAATGTAACGGTTAATGTCACTGTGGCGGGTATAAATTCCTATGTGGTAATTGTAAGGTTTATGTCACTGTGGCGGGATATAAAATCTCCTATGTGGTAATGTAACGGTTTATGTCACTGTGTGCGGGATATAAATCTCCTATGTGGTAATGTAAAGGTTTATGTCACTGTGTGCGGGATATAAATCTCCTATGTGGTAATGTAACGGTTTATGTCACTGTGTACGGGATATAAATCTCCTATGTGGTAATGTAACGGTTAATGTCACTGTGTGCGGGATATAAATCTCCTATGTGGTAATGTAACGGTTAATGTCACTGTGTGCGGGATGATATAAATCTCCTATGTGGTAATGTAACGGTTTGGTATGTCACTGTGTGCGGGATATAAATCCCTATGTGGTAATGTAACGGTTGATGTCACTGTGTGCGGGATATAAATCTCCTATGTGGTAATGTAACGGTTATGTCACTGTGTGCGGGATATAAATCCCTATGTGGTATGTAACGGTTAATGTCACTGTGTGCGGGATATAAATCTCCTATGTGGTAATGTAACGGTTATGTCACTGGTGTGGGGATATAAATCTCCTATGTGGTAATGTAACGGTTTATGTCACTGTGTGCGGGATATAAATCCTATGTGGTAATGTAACGGGTTATGTCACTGTGTGAGGGATATAAATCTCTATGTGGTAATGTAACGGTTAATGTCACTGTGTGCGGGATATAATCTCCTATGTGGTAAGTAACGGTTTATGTCACTGTGTGCGGGATAAAATCTCCTATGTGGTAATGTAACGGTTAATGTCACTGTGTGCGGGATATAAATCTCCTATGTGGTTATGTAACGGTTAAGTCACTGTGTGCGGGATATAAATTCCTATGTGGTTATGTACGGTTATAGTCACTGTGTGCGGGATATTAAATCTCCTATGTGGTAATGTAAAGGTTATGTCATGTGTGCGGGATATAAATCTCCATGTGGTAATGTAACGGTTATGTCACTGTGTGCGGGATATAAATCTCCTATGTGGTAATGTAACGGTTAATGTCACTGTGTGCGGGATATAAATCTCCTATGTGGTAATGTAACGGTTAATGTCACTGTGTGCGGGATATAAATCTCCTATGTGGTAATGTAACGGTTAATGTCACTGTGTGCGGGATATAAATCTCCTATGTGGTAATGTAACGGTTTATGTCACTGTGCGCGGGATATAAATCTCCTATGTGGTAATGTAACGGTTTATGTCACTGTGTGCGGGATATAAATCTCCTATGTGGTAATGTAACGGTTAATGTCACTGTGTGCGGGATATAAATCTCCTATGTGGTAATGTAACGGTTTATGTCACTGTGTGCGGGATATAAATCTCCTATGTGGTAATGTAACGGTTTATGTCACTGTGTGCGGATATAAATCTCCTATGTGGTAATGTAACGGTTAATGTCACTGTGTGCGGGATATAAATCTCCTATGTGGTTAAATGTAACGGTTAATGTCAATGTGTGCGGGATATAAATTCCTATGTGGTAATGTAACGGTTAATGTCACTGTGAGCGGGATATAAATCTCTATGTGGTAATGTAACGGTTAATGTCACTGTGCGCGAGGGATATAAATCTCCTATGTGGTAATGTAACGGTTATGTCACTGTGCGCGGGATATAAATCTCCTATGTGGTAATGTAACAGGTTATGTCACTGTGCGCGGGAGATAAATCTCCTAGTGTGGTATGTAACGGTTATGTCACTGTGCGGGATATAAATCTCCTATGTGGTAATGTAACGGTTAATGTCACTGTGTGCGGGATATAAATCTCCTATGTGGTAATGTAAGGTTTTGTCACTGTGCGCGGGATATAAATCCTTGTGGTAATGAACGTTTATGTCACTGTGGCGGGATATAAATCTCCTATGTGGTAATGTAACGGTTTTGTCACTGTGTGCGGATATAAATCTCATGTGGTAATTGTAACGGTTTAGTCACTGTGTCGGGATATAAATCTCCTATGTGTAATGTAACGGTTAAGTCACTGTGTGCGGGATAATCAATATCCTATGTGGTAAGTAACGGTTATGTCAACTGTGCAGGGATATAAATCTCCTATGTGGTAATGTAAGGTTTATGTCACTGTGTGCGGGATATAATCTCCTTGTGGTAATGTAACGGTTTATGTCACTGTGTGCGGGATATAATATCCATGTGGGTATGTAACGGTTTATGTCACTGTGTGCGGGATATAAATCTCCTATGTGGTAATGTAACGGTTTATGTCACTGTGTGCGGGATATAAATCTCCTATGTGGTAATGTAACGGTTAATGTCACTGTGCGCGGGATATAAATCTCCTATGTGGTAATGTAACGGTTTATGTCACTGTGCGCGGGATATAAATCTCCTATGTGGTAATGTAACGGTTTATGTCACTGTGTGAGGGATATAAATCTCCTATGTGGTAATGTAACTGTTATGTCACTGTGTACGGGATATAAATCTCTATGTGGTAATGTAACGGTTAATGTCACTGTGTACGGGTGATATAAATCTCCTATGTGGTAATGTAACGGTTAATGTCACTGTGGCGGATATAAAATTCTCCTATGTGGTAATGTAACGGTTTATGTCACTGTGTGCGGGATATAAATTCCTATGTGGTAAGTGTAAACGGTTATGTCACTGTGTGCGGGATATAAATCTCCTATGTGGTAAATGTAACGGGTTATGTCACTGTGTGCGGGATATAATCTCCTATGTGGTAATGTAACGGTTTATGTCACTGTGTGCGGGATATTAATCTCCTATGTGGTTAGGAACGGTTTATGTCACTGTGGCGGGATATTAATCTCCTATGTGGTAATGTAACGGTTTATGTCACCTGTGTGCGGGATATAAATCTCCTATGTGGGTAATGTAACGGTTATGTCACTGTGTGCGGGTATAATCTCCTAGTGGTAATGTAACGGTTATGTCACTGTGTGCGGGATAAAATCTCCTATGTGGTAATGTAACGGTTTATGTCACTGTGTGCGGGATATAAATCTCTATGTGGTAATTAACGTTATGTCACTGTGTCGGGATATAAAAATCTTTAGTGGGTAATGTAACGGTTTATGTCACTGTGTGCGGGATATAAATCTCCTATGTGGTAATGTAACGGTTTATGTCACTGTGTGCGGGATATAAATCTCCTATGTGGTAATGTAACGGCTTATGTCACTGTGCGCGGGATATAAATCTCCTATGTGGTAATGTAACGGTTTATGTCACTGTGTGCGGGATATAAATCTCCTATGTGGTATTCTCCATTGGCAAAATATTGTTTGGTAGGTGTTTGGCCGGTATTACGAGAACATCAGTGATTCCATTGACAGTCATTGTAAAGCTTGGGGTGCAACAGGATTAATGGAGAACTATAGTGCTAATGTTTTTTTAGAAAGAAAACAGTTGAAGAAGAAATAACCTGGGGCAGGGAGGTCGGATTGGTAATTCCTACCTCCCCATATTGTTTCTGTGGGAAGCACAAGCAGGCTGTCTCAGTGATTTAGCAGTATCTTTAATGCAGGAGAGTCCAGGACACTAACCTGGCCATCTGCTAGCGCTCTTCAACAGAATGATATTGGGAGGTAGGAAGAATTCATTTTTACAGTGGAGTTGTCCTTTAAATTCCGAACATTGGGTGGAATTATTAAAAGTGACAAATCTCTAGATTTAGACAATTTCCAGCCATTTTGTCCGTCAGTCTAGTGTAGGTGTAACAATCCATCTAGCTGGATCTCTAAAGGATATCGGGAGTTGATAGACGTTGTCCGAGGGCTGTGTAGAAAGAGCGGTAGGTCCCAATGAACCTGCTATCATATACAATAGTCCAGTTAGGATTTATTATTTACTGTATTAGTTTTCGCTGATTATTAATGTATTTTGTCTCATTTGTTTTGTTGTAGGTGGACCTGCTTTACTAGAATAGAAGTCCATTGGCGTTATATACAGTGATCTTGCAGTGGGTGCTGCTATGCAGTGATCTTACCATAGAGGGCGCTGGTGGGATACTAGAGGCTGAAGAAGTTTTGGAATATCCAGGTTCCCTACCATTGGGTAGTAGAAGAAGAAACAAGCAGATAGAATTGTCCTTTAGCAGAGGGAGCTAGTCAGTTTTAGAGCTGGGATACACTGGACCCCACCGCATGACCTCACTGCTGGACCCAACTGCATGACCTAACCGATGGACTTCACTGCATGACCTCACTGCTGAACTTTATTGCATGACCTCACTGTTAGATTTCACTGCGTGACTTCACCGTATGACCTCACCACTGTACTTAACTGCATGACCTCACTGCTGAACTTCATTGCATGACCTCACTGTTGGATTTCACTGCGTGACTTCACCTTATGACCTCACCACTGTACTTAACTGCATGACCTCGCCATTGGACTTCACCACATGACCTCATCGCTGGACACAGGTAAGATTTTTCATATTGTTATTCAGTTAAAGGAGCATTATACTCAGTGACGGACTTCTTTCAGGCTCCTCCCACAGTTAATGACGATGGAGGAGTTTGAAAATTGTCATTTACTGCTATAATTCTCCTTGAAATTGTCTACATTTAAATACCTCTCCCTAATTGAACCTGGAACCCTATGACCCCTGTATAAGTAACTCACAGAGCTCTGCTGGTTATTTCAGAACCATATGGCTTCATGGTATAGTTTGTTGTGTATTCAAACACTCCAGTAATAGAATCCATGGTCAATACCTTTAAAATGTATTTATTTTAAATTATATTAAAGTTTACACTATACTATTTAACCCACCCTAGTACCTAGTGTAAGTACCTAAACCACTAGCTGCTCACTCACTCACCACTAGGGATGGCCTGTTCGCGGATCCGCCGCGGATTTATCCTGTTTGCGAACGGCGGATTTTTCCAGATTTTCCGCCTTCCGAATTTCCGAACCGTGGATTTCTTGTAATTTTAGAAAATACATCACATAGCAAAGGATCTCCATACAGGACTGGTAGGTTTCTCTTTATAGTATCAGTTCAATGAGACGCTGGCTGCCCCAGCATGCTAAGGAGTTGAAATGATATAATCACTCTGTTTAATGTACTGCTGTCTCTATCTGCTCTGCATTGTTTGAAGGGGACTGGGTGTGATCGAACTGCCTGAATAAACTTCTGCTGCTATCCACTAAGTTTCATATGGTATGATAATGTAGGGGTAATGGCCACTGTTTTGGATCTCAAACTCCTGTGTATCATTGCTTCTATCTACTGTATCGGTCTGTGTCTGTCTGTCTATCTGCTTGAGCTGTTTTTTCTAAAGTAAAACCCTCAGTATTTAGGCTAAATTGTCACGTTGACACTGCATAATAAGGGGGGTTTAATTGCAGTTTTGGTAGTGGAACCTTTACAAGGTCGTAGATCTGATTTCCACTGTTACGGTTTAGGTTCCTTTTATATAAAAATGTTCAAATAACATTTAGCAACTCACGGAAACACAATTCCGCACATTTCACGCACATTTCTGCGCATTTGCAAAGCGATTTTCCACAAACTTATGGAAGCAAATACGATCTACGATCCAGAGTATTGTATACCCGTAATATATTGTATAAAGTGATCAAACATCACTTCTCCAATGTAAACATAGAAACTCTCTGAACTGGTTACACTTCCAAGATGTCCCTTTTTTAAAACTCATTTATTGTTATAAATAAAATCGTTCACAACGTGTCTGTGTTATTTCATTTTTCTTAAACAGTGGAATATTCATTATGTGAGGAGCATTCAGATGTTGTATAAACTTTATCAACCGTCAAATTTCTTACATAGGTTTATTCATACTCTTAAGTTTGGTATACTTTCCGATCGGGGTAGGATAAGGGGGGGAGAGGTAGGGAAAGAAAAGGGGGTTGAAGGGCTGGGAGGGTATCGTCCGCTCCGTGTGCCTCCCGGGGGGGGGGAATCTTCCAATTCACGGGTGTCAATAACCAATAGGCACAACTTTGGGTCCATCGGTACTAGCCATGGTAGCATTGTTGTTAGGAATTTGGTAACCTTGATCCAGAACTCACATACTTGGGGACAGCTCCAAATAAGGTGATAAAAGTCTGTCGGAGATGTGTGACATTTGGGACAGGAGTCTGGCTGGGATGCTGACATCCGGTGTATTCTTGAGGGGCTCCGATATGCCTGGTGAACAGTATAGAGTTGTATCAGTCTGTTATTAGCTGATGGAGAAGCGTGATTGTGTGATGATCCCAACTCATCCCATTCATTCTCTGTGATATGGGGCAGATTTGTTTTCCACCTGCTGGTAACTAATTCACACTGTGCCTCTGCTTGGGTATTTATTAGTCTTGTGTATAGTCAAGATATCGGCCCCTGTAGGCCGATGGGGTTTCAGAATACCTATAATCGGGTGTTTTTGAATTGGAAATTCAGTGTGTACACAGTGACGTACTTGCAGATACCTGAAGAAATAAGCTTGGGGTAGGTTATATTCAAGGCGTAGGTCTTCAAAAGTTCGTATAGCATCTCCTGTAACAAGCTGTACAGCAATACATATCCAGCATTTGATTTGACACCGAGAGATTAACCTCTGGGCACAGCCATTCAGACTTATATCTGAGTTGGCCTGCCAGGTGGTACATTCTGAAATTCGGAAGTGCTAGGCCGGCGTTTCCTTTTAGCTGCTGTAATTTTTTTAAACTTTTGAGACGAGCTATTTTGTTTGACCATAAGAAGGAGGAGAAAAGATTCTCTTAGATATATTGGTGAATGCTCTACAGTATATAGGATTTTGGGAAGAATAATGGTTTTTATTGACTCTCCCTATTAAATTTATTGGGAGATCCGCCCAAGAGTTTTGTTTCTTATTGTGTTCATAAGTGGTAACATATTCAGTTCTGTGAATTCTTGGGGATATTTGGAGATCCAGATACCAAGGTATTGAAATTTATCTGCCACGGCATTGGAGGTTAATCTGTCTGAGTCTAGTAGGCACAGCGAGGATTTTTGCCAGTTTTATATGGAGTCCAGAATAGGAACTAAACTTGTTTATTGTTTCAGTTATTCGGTTTAACCCTTTAACTGCCACAGATCGTATATTCACAATCTGTGCAGAGAATGCACAAACTGCCACAGATGGTGAATATACGATCTGTGGCTTTCTCTTTAAAAAAAAAAAATTGCCCCCCGCTAGGGGCGATCGGGGGGCAGCATTCAACTGCCCCCCTAGCCCCCTCAATCCCCCCTCGGTTGTGTCCAAATCGGTACCTTTCTGCCGTTACCGTATAGGGAGGAAGCCGGTCCCACGTGGAGTAGTCCTTTTCCGGAAAGGGAGACCCCGGTGACGTCATGGAGCTTCCTCCTTCACCGGGGTCTTCCCATAGAGAGGTAGAAGGCTGCCCCTGGTGGTCTAGTGGAGGTACTGCACTGTGATCTCCATTCAGATCACAAATGGAGCAAGATGTTGTACATCTTGCTCCATTTGAAGGCCCTGCCCACTCGCGGGGGCATTGGCCCTGCCCACTCGAGGGTGCCATGTCCCCGCCCACTCACGGGTGCATTGGCCCACTCAAACATCCTAGCCCTCCCACAATTTCAGGCAGAGTGAGAACGCTGTTTTCACATAGTGGGAGAGAAGGGCTGTAGATTCCCTTCTCTGTGGGATCTTCACACTGCAGGGAGGGGGAGGCACTTCCTGTCTCCCTCACACACTGAAATCTGGAGGAGAAGCCTTAGGAATGTCACATGTCAGCCTCCCACCCTTTAACTTTCTGGTCTGTAATGTCTTCATATCTTGGGCTGTGGAGCACGTAGAGAGGTGGTTGATGGCTCGTTTTAAAGGTAGGAAACTGGCCTATCATTTAAAATTGACTTGTATGGAGACCACAGTTCCCCTTTCAGCATGCCAATATTGTCATTTGATTAAAATTATATATCGTTAAAGGTATATTGGACCAAACCATGATTCTTAAAAAAGACTCCTGTCATTTATTTTTTATGGGGGGACAAATAGATAGCAAATTTTTTTAATGAAAGAACAATCGGGGTTATTCAATAAAAGTTCTTATCGTTTAAAATGGTGCAAATTTTGCCCCAACCAATCAGATCTTATTTAACATTTGAAAGCTAACATCTGATTGGTTGGGGCAAAATTAGCACTTTTAAGAAATTTTATTGAATAACCCTGATAGTTTTATTAAAATTTGTGTGTAATTCTTTGTGTTTGTTGTTAAATTATTAAGCTAATTAAACACAATTTGGCATAATATTGCAAAAAGTTCATGATGCACTTAATGGTGTGTAAATTTTTGTTATGCTATGTTGCTAAAAATAAATTTGCAAAAATATCTAGAAGTGTTTTATTTCCTTACCTGTATTTTGATCTTGTGTGCAACCCAGAGAATTCCCCCTGGCTGTTCTTGATTGCACAATATTTCTGTCCTCTAAATCGATACCCTCACACCACTGGTCTAAAAAGATGTTGCTAAAATAACATCTATTTGAAGCACATTAGAGTGAAACCCACATACTATCCCTTTAATGGATGCATGTTTGGAAAATACACATGATGCAGGGGGTGGATAATGAAGTAACCCGATCTTAGCACAGCTCTGTGTAATGTATTTCTCTATAGTGTACCTATTTAAAAGGGAATGTTGGAGGGTAGGAAGTGGAGGATAATGAAGTAACCCGATCTTAGCACAGCTCTGTGTATGTATTTCTCTATAGTTTACCTATTTAAAGGGAATGTTGGAGGGTAGGCAGTGGAGGATACTGAGTGAACTCTGATCTTAGCACAGCTCTGTGTAATGTATTTCTCAATATGTACCTATTTAAAAGGGAATGTTGGAGGGTAGGAAGTGGAGGATAATGAAGTGAACCTGATCTTAGCACACTCTGTGTAATTATTTCTCTATAGTGTACCATATAAAGGGAATGTTGGAGGTAGGAAGTGAGGATAATGAAGTGAACCTGATCTTAGCACAGCTCTGTGTAATATATTTCTCTATAGTGTACCTATTTAAAGGGGAATGTTGGAGGGTAGGAAATGGAGGATAATGAGTGAACCTGATCTTAGCACAGCTCTGTGTAATGTATTTCTCTATAGTGTACATATTTAAAGGAATGTTGGAGGGTAGGAAGTGGAGGATAATGAAGTGAACCTGATCTTAGCACAGCTCTGTGTAATATATTTCTCTTAGTGTACCTATTTAAAGGGGATGTTGGGTAGGAAGTGGAGGATAATAAGTGAACCTGATCTTAGCACAGCTCTGTGTAATATATTTCTCTATAGTGTACCTATTTAAAGGGAATAGTGAGGGTAGAAGTGAGGATAATGAGTGAACCTGATCTTAGCACAGCTCTGTGTAATGTATTTCTCTATAGTGTCCCTATTTAAAGGGGAATGTTGGAAGGTGGAAAGTGGAGGATAATGTATTGAACCTGATATTAGCACAGCTCTGTGTAATGTATTTCTCTATAATGTACCTATTTAAAGGAAATGTGGGAAGTGAAGGATAATGAAGTGACCCTGATCTTAGCAGAGCTCTGTGTAATGTATTTCTCTATAGTGTCCCTATTTAAAGGGGAATGTTGGAGGGTAAGTGGAGGATAATGAATGACACCTGATCTTTGCACAGCTCTGTGTAATGTATTTCTCTATAGGTTACCTATTTAAAGGGGAATTTGGAGGGTAGGAAGTGAGGATAATGAAGTGACACCTGATCTAGCACAGCTCTGTGTAATGTATTTCCCTATAGTGTACCTATTTAAAGGGGAATGTGGAAGGGTAGGAAGTGGAGGATAATGAAGTGAACCTGATCTAGCACAGTTCTGTGTAATGTATTTCTCTATATGTACCTATTTAAAGGGGAATGTTGGAGGGTAGGAAGTGGAGGATAATGAAGTGAACCTGATCTTTGCACAGCTCTGTGTAATGTATTTATCAATAGTGTACCTATTTAAAGGGATAGTGTACCTATTTAAAGGGGAATGTTGGAGGGTAGGAAGTGGAGGATAATGAAGTGAACCTGATCTTTGCACAGCTCTGTGTAATGTATTTATCAATAGTGTACCTATTTAAAGGGAAACAGTGGTCTAGATAGAACTGAACTAAGCTCTTTTAAAATCCGAGGATGCAATCCATCTGGTCCTGGGGCTTTATTGATATTAACTTTGTCTAATTGTTTCTGTACCATTTCCTCTGTTAGCCAATGTGAATACTCTTCATTTCTACCCTGCATATTATTACAATCCCTGCTGTAAGGACAAGGATTCTCTATTGTGAAAACCGATATAAAAAAATGGTTTAGCAGATTAGCCTTTTTGTCATCCTCTGCAACCATCTCAGCCCGTTGTTTAATGGTCCTGGTAGTTACATTATGGCTCTGGCAAGATTGAGCAAGCTATAGAACTCACAGAATATGAGCAAATTTGTATAATTTCTGTGACCCAGGTTAAGGACCTAGACTGCTCCCCATTCTCACCATTGGGTACAGTCTCTATCTCCAGATATACCCACTAAAACTTCCCATTGGCTTGGTACTGACATTCCACAGAGCAGAGTTAGACTTAAACTGCAATAGAACATGTAGGTAAGTATATCAGGAGACTTTACTGATGTGCAGGTCCTTACTCTGGGTACTTTTAAGGGAAGAGTTTAATTGACCACAGTAACATCAGAAAAACCAAGGTAGTAAGAGACATAGCTGACTGTTGGTTAGAAATTCTTAACATTATTCGCATGTATACACAACATCAGTATAAATATCGTGTGCCATTCACCTGGATTTCAGTGATGCGTTCCTGCAGTGCATTTGAGGTATATGGAATATGACAGTCTTCCACAAGGAAATCCTCAAAACCTCTGATCATGTCATCAGTCTTGTTCATCTGATTTTCAAGATTCAGTGATGCTTTGGCCCTGCAGAATAGACGGGTTAATGTTAAACTGGGGTCGATCTGCTGTGTGTCCTGACCAAGGAACCTACTGTGGCCATTGAACAGTTATATTTTATTTGTCTATTCTCTGCAGAAAAACAAAGGCAAACTTCAGCCCTAATCAAGATGCTGTGATGTATTTAACAGTCACGATTTCTTTTTAAGTGGAATACCTTATCCTCCACAATATCTAGGTCACCATGAGATGTTTTCGTCAATAAATGACTGATATAGACGTACGCTTGTGAAGGTTCTAATCCATCCAGGTCATGGTATATCTGTTGTATGTACCATGGAAAGTCCCGATTGGCTGTGATATGCTAATCGGGACTTTCCAGGGTATTTATTGCCAACAGATTCTTGTACAAGTCATTCTGAATTGAGAGATCCAGTCGGATGACTTCAAGTCCAGTTGATCTAACCGAATACAACAGATATGACTGATATAGACCTTGTAGATTCTTTAGATTGCACTAAAGCAATGTAAATAGTGGTGTGTAAGGATTACTCACTCTTCTCCATAGAGTGAACACAGTGCCTTGACTTCCTTGTGCTTGTTGTTGACATCTGTGAGAGTGCTGGGGATCTGGGAGGCTACTGGTCCGGGAGGATTCTTGGACAGGAAGTTTTCACACTCTCTCTGCACCGAGTCCTTTTCCGAAGTGATTCTCTGCAGCTGCTGGTTTGTCGCCTGTGAGGCGAAGGAAGTGCAAAAACAGACGTCAAACATTTAGAATATCATTATTAGATGCAGGACATTAAATATTACATATGTGCAGATGTTATTAATGTTTCTATATACTATATATCAGTATATTACTATGGCTCAGCTAGTCGGCAATTCTAAATCCCTTGTATGTATATCTGAGCATCCATCTATAATGGGGAAGGTTATATACAGTCATGGGCAAAAGTTTGTTATTCCTATTGATTTATATAGTGCCGTGTTTTTCTGCAGCATTTGTATGTATTCAGAAATACAAGCAAGGAATACACAAGGGTTGGTGCATTTCATACAAAGCCATGCAGCACTGAGTGTGACAAGGTGGCAAGGTAATATATACAGCAATGTCATGTGGTACAAAACTAAAGTTGCTCAAGTGAGCTCACATTCTAGAGGAAAAGGGGGAGGGGTTTAAGCGATTCGGTAGGCTGTAGATTGCCAGTGGAGTTCTATGAGAGGGTAGGGCTATGTTGGATCAATGGGTGGGGTAGTGACCTAGATCAGATTCTATTCTTGCCTGAAGAGGTGGATGGAGTGAGGGAAGGAGTTCCAGGGAAAAGGGTACCCCCAGCTGAATGCAAGCATGGGAAGAAGTGACAAGGGTGGATAGAAGGTGAAAGATCACTTCATACGTTACAAAGGAACTTCTTGGCAAATGTATTTAAAACAGTAGGTACAGGGCCCAGTACAGTTCTTTGAAATGATCATAGAGATAATGAAAGGAACTTTACATAATTTGAATTTTGTTAATATAAAGTAGATCTATTGATGGAACGATTTATTGTTATATTTGGATGAATTCTGTATTTTGGTTAATTGATGTCTGAGAAAGATCGATACAAATATATCAGCATAAAAGGTTGATTAGAGTGTAGTGTAACACTAATCCAATGCAATGTCAGGGGGACAAGCAGGGTTGTCAGCCCAGATGAATGACCCAAGGTAGTTAGGAACTTTCATACTGGGGTCACTTTCACATGGTTGGAAGTCACTTTAATAGATAAAATTGTAACTAAACCCCCATGTTTTCATTATGATATTATATGGGGCCCAGGAATGTGCATTGATCATCTTTTTCTTTGTTCTAATGTTGACACAGCCAATGGTGTTTTTTCACCAAAATCGATCCGACATGTTGGTCACTTCTGCTTATTTGAACTCTGGATTAGGCGTTGGCCTGCAAAATCGTCTGTGCAATTTTTTTTCCTATTGACAGACAACTGAGCGATATCTGAAGGTCGAAGAGAATCAAAGCATATTTTTGCATTGTAAACGAGACGTACTTGCATGGTAGTGTCTGGAAGTTTACCGGATATCCTAGGCCCTTTATACAATGGACCATTAGATGAATGTTATAGAGACCTGAACATTCCAGACGTTGTGCTTTTAGCCACCTTCATGGTCCTCTACCAACAACAAGACTTAACCAAAATGCAGAATGCCCTTTTATTTATACGTTATTATCATTTTCCTGGTTTTAGTCTCATCTTTATATCATTGTGTGTCTTTCACATATGGTCTTACCTCTTGCTCTTTCAGCCTTCCAGTTAAGTCCTGGGTGGGAGAGGCCTTGTTCACAGGCGATCGCACCCTGGTCACTACCTCCTGTTCTGTGTTTTTCAGGTCACCGTGGATCTTCTTTAGCTTGTTAAGGAGCTGCTCACTCTGGGGATCCTCACTTGGTAAACTGGAACCTCGGACTGGGGGAACAGGCACACTGCTGACAGGAGCTGCAGAATGAGAAGTGTGGACAGTGAGCAAAATGATCTGTGTGAAATGATGAGTTGTCTGGCTGTGGGACTGGTCATTATCGTGTCATACACTCCATCAGCAAATCCCATCTGATCTGTCTGGATTTGCCTATTAGCGATGTCGACCATAACACTTGCTCTTCTAGACTGGGGGTTGTTAGATCCTTAATACTATCCAGGTGTTTGTGGATAACTTACCAAGCTGGACTGTTTTGATTGGTTCCTTGGTTCTGCTGGATTTCAGTTTGTTCTGTACCACTGCCTTTTTCTTCTGAGCTTCACTCAGCTCTGCCTCCAAACTGATAATGGAAAATTCCATAGGTAAGTGCATGGTTGGCTTCACCCATCCTTTCAATTTGTTCTCATCCTGGCCACCTACCTCTTTGCTTTGTCGATGGCTTCTTGGTCTGGAGGAGGGATTACAAAACAGGCAGCTGGTGCATTCTTCGTCTCCCCTTTTGCATTTTGTACCACCCAACTGTCAGGCTTGCTGTTGTCCATCAAAGTGAAAACATCTCCTTTGGAGATCTCGATCTGTGCAGAAAAGGACACGTTAATATTCCCTGAAATCAATGTAGTTTTGTTCCAAAGTCAAAGAGACCTTCCCTTGACCTTCAGCACACGGGGATACAAAATCTGTGTCTAACTAGGGCACTGTGGTCCGGGATTATCTAACTATGACCCATAGGGAGACGGGACAAAACTCATTTTGTAACTCTCTACAACAAAAATATATAGGAGGTATTTAAATGCCTTCCCAGAAAGTAGAATAAATACTGCACAATTTGCCTTTTAAAGGACGAATAAACTGCTTTAAACGGCATGTACACTGTAATAACATGTTTTGTGTATTGGCTATCTGTGCCTTTAAATAAAAAGTGGTGTGATTATTTGTTCCTACTACCCTGGCAGACCTTACCTTTTTGCTGCAATCTTGCTGGCCTCCCTCCTCTACTCATTTCACATTTTAATCACTGCCCCTTTGAGATTTGCAAATCTTGGTCTCCTGTGTGACATCACCACGCCTTCCTCTCCCTGCACTTATTACAGAAACTAAACTATGGACTGGATCGCACATGTACATGCAGTGCAAGAAAGGGGCAATCCAGTCCGCGTTTTAGTTTGTGTAATAAGTACAGGCAAACTCATGCGTGCCTCCTCTCCTCCAAAAATCGTGAGAGAAAGGAGCGATGATGTCACAGGAGCAGTAAGGACCTGAAATGCTAACACACTATTACATAACTTATAAACAATCCTATCATTGATGCTGCCTTTCTTCCTGCTTCCCATGGTCCTCTGCTGCAGGTGATTTCAGGTTTATCCATAGTGGTTCAGGTTCTCGTAACACGGCGAATCATCCCGTATTTAGGTTATAAGTTTTCATTTCTCCTTTACTATCATGGTCTTTTTTAATAAAGCAAGCTAATAGAGTTAATCGTCTTACATCTGCTGAATCCCAGTCACAGATGGCATTTATGTTCACCGGCTGCTTGACTTTGGTTCTTCTCTGTTTGATGGGTACAATCTCAGGAGCCTTGTTTTTGAGAAGGGACAGGTTCTTATCCACCTGGGCGAGCTTTTTGTCTTCTCTTTCCAGCTGTATCTGCAGATCTGCCACAGCCCCTGGCGCATCCAGGTTAGATTGGTTGAATTTGGTGTCCATGTTCCTATTGACATCTTTTAGGGTTTGGGCTACTGAACCTGCATCATCTTGAAACTGAAAGAAAGATTTGTTCGTGACTTTTCATGCTGTATACTAAAATGTGGAGTGTTTTGACAACCAATCAGCATTTAACTTATTTTGCTGTACTGATGCTGTAAGATGATAAAAGCAATATCCTCATTGGCTACCAAAGGTTAATAGACCTATGTGTCCAATGTAAACCCCTCATCTTACATACCACTGGTTACAGGTGCAAACTTTTATTATACAGAATAGTACATGCAGAATAAAACCACTTAATACATCACAAAAGATCTCCCAATCGGCGTGTCCTACCTTTTTATATTCCTCTGCATTTTTAAGATGGTTCTCCTGACAGATGCACAGGTTTAGGAAATTCTGCCATTCACCCTTCAAAGCTTCATGGTGAGCCTAGGTTATTTAAATATAATAACTGTTACAGCAGGCACATAGCACGGGTACTAATAATAGTTATATAGCGCAATGCGTAAACAATACTTAGTACAGTGTATTGGTGTGAGAACTGCAAAGCCAGTGATGAGGGCAGATGCAGAATAGAACTTTCAGAATGACCCCCCAAATATTTTGCCCTTCCCATGGCTGTATGCAGGAGTGCTGAGCTGTCAAAGTACCGCGTACGCTTTGGCTAACAGCTTATTTCTTTTATAGAGAGAGAAAGTCATGCTGGCACATGGAAGAGAGCGGTGAGCAATATAGATCCATATTATATTATTCTGCCTTGTTGCCAGAGATTTTGAGTCTTCTCACCTGAATAGCATTGGCACCAGGATGTTTGAGCTCAATCAGCCTCTCTCCATCATCCAATAGGTGATTTACTGTTTCTTCCTGGGGCAGCAGATCCTCAGATTTAAATCGCTATAGGTGGGAAAGTTAGAGTTACTATCTGTACAGCTTTACTGGTTTTCTTTAACAGCTACTTAGATTTGCTGCATTGTGCACCTGAATAAAATGTTATAGTATTAATAATGCATGTACATTTTAGTATGTTATAATAATATATAAATACTATAACATTATGTAATGTTATTGTATTTATAATGTACCGGTATGCATATTATATGTCATTTGTATAGAACAATCTTGTGCTTTCTGCTGTTGGAACCTCCATGGTACCAGTGTGCAGATATGACCTCTCTATACCATGGTATCTCCTATCACCTTTATCATAGCATCTGGACATTCATTTTAGAAGGTTTAGGAACCAAAAGTGGGGAATAGATTGGCAATTTCTTCTTGAACAATTAGTGGCCTTCTAGAAACAGTTTAGAACTCGTATTGTGACATTCCAGAAAGAGCTGGAGGCATTTCATTCAGGTCTAGGGCAGCTGAGCAGGGCGTATCTACCAAGGGAGCGTAATTATCTATTAAAAAGTCAAGCAATGTTTTGTGTTCTTGTTACTTTGTGTACTACCAGAATGTATATTTAAATATTACAGAATTCCTACGTTAAGGGAGACAGCCTTATTCTAGTCTCTACTAAAATCTGCTTAACTGTGTTTTAGCATCCATTCAAACATGTGCCCTTGTGTCTTCTCTTCAGTGATTGGGAACACATTTGTCAGATCATTTTTTTCCAACCATCATATCACAGCAATTGGAATAAGCTTTTACACAGTTTATTCAAGCCTTAATTCTAGTGCATTACAAGGCTGGATTTCTAAGCAGGCCATCTAGGCCATGGTCTAGAGTGGCACAACTGCTAGGATATGGCATCAAAATGTAAGCATTGTCCTTCAGTTACGGCAGAACAACCCCAGGAAAATAATGATGTAAACCTGATCTCAGTACAGCTCTGTGCAATGTATTTCTCAATAGTGTACCTATTTAAAGGGGAATGTTGGAGGGTAGGAAGTGGAGGATAATGAAGTGAACCTGATCTTAGCACAGCTCTGTGTAATGTATTTCTCTATAGTGTCCCTATTTAAAGGGGAATGTTGGAGGGTAGGAAGTGGAGGATAATGAAGTGAACCTGATCTTAGCACAGCTCTGTGTAATGTATTTCTCTATAGTGTACCTATTTAAAGGGGAATGTTGGAGGGTAGGAAGTGGAGGATAATGAAGTGAACCTGATCTTAGCACAGCTCTGTGTAATGTATTTCTAAATAGTGTACCTATTTAAAGGGGAATGTTGGAGGTTAGGAAGTAGAGGATAATGAAGTGAACCTGATCGTAGCACAGCTCTGTGTAATTTATTTCTCAATAGTGTACCTATTTAAAGGGGAATGTTGGAGGGTAGGAAGTGGAGGATAATGAAGTGAACCTGATTGCAATGCAATTCACAATGATGTACCTATATAAAGGGGAATCTTGGAGGGTGAAGGCCAGCAACAAGCTAACTGGCCTAGGGGAAAGAAAAACTCTACAATGCCTCAGCATAGTGACTCCAGAGCAGGGTTGCCAGATATTCCCCATACCCGAGGGGGTAGGGGGCAGAGAATCTTAATGGGTGTTCTGTGGTTGGGAGTGGGCATTCCAGGGGTAGGTCTGCCAGCCCTGACTGCAGGACATGGTCTTCAGTTAGGACAATCCCGCCCAAATAGGAATGCCTGGCAAACCAGCTTGAGAGCATCCAACATACCTTACAGCAGGGATTAGCAACCAGTAGCCTTTCAGATGTTGGAGAAACTACAACAAGTCCCAGTATTCCCTATCTGTCCTGTGTTTCAGAGTACTTTTTGAGCATCTGGAGAGCTACTGTGCAGAGAACTTCTAGGGAATGCTCAAGGGCTACTGAATTGTGGCAGACTTTGTACAATGACATTTCCCACTCATGCTAAAAGAGGGTAAACTGATTAGACTTCATGGTGCAGCTACTCTTTAAAAAACTTCTAAAAATGTTAGTTTGCTTAATATGTAATACCACCGATCAAACTTTTTACAAGGTGGATATTTACACATTATGGTTATACTGCAATAGTGAGTCAGTGGGCAGAAACCCATTAGATATGAGTTGCTGTTTATAGGGTGGCTATTAGATAGTAACCTCATATTGCCTACGGGTTGTAGGCAGGTCTGGTATCTGGTCACTCCAATCCTTGCGTAGGATTTTGTTCTCCTCTTCTGTGAGATACATAAGCTCCTTATTGCAACCGTGCAGATGATTATATAGGCTGCTCAGGTTTCGACCCCTCCAAGCAGAATCTTCCTGTGTTCATAAAACAAGAGAGATATTTTAGAAAATGTATCCTTAACACACAACATTGGTACACTTACACTTATCTTATAAGGTCATGTACACGCTACAATACTGTCGGATAAGATCATGACTATCCTCTTCTGACGGCAATCTAACCTGTATGGTGAATCCCATTGCTGTTATTTAATGATCTGTCCTGTCAGATCCCTAAACCAAATTGGGGACCCAGAAGGATCCCTTCCCCTTGACATAGTTAACAGTTTGTTGGACAGATCATCTAACAATTGGTCTTAACAACCACATCCACCAACAATCTAGTGTGTGCACCTCCTGTTCACATAACCATGCCCATATTCCAGGATAATAAAAACAACAAACAAAGCTGTATTGTGTTCTGTGCTGCTTCCCTTTGAAGACAAAACTAAAGCAATACGCTTTGATCCTACACAGTTCTGTCTGTAGACCAATGATGAAAGTTTATCTATTCCTGAATTGGGGATTTATCTGACCCACATATATTAAAAGCACAAAAACCTTTACCTGTAGGCTCCGATACTGGTTCTTTATAGCTGCACTTTCCTTAACAACAGAAAGAGAGAAGAAGGCAGTTAGTGTGTTGCTTCCAACTATCAACTTATGTAGCAACAGATCATGAATAAACCACAGATAAAGTTATGGCTGTTCCAATGTCTAAAACACAAGACATTTTTAATTATGTATAGTTTCTTTTGATGTGTCTGCCTCTGTACATGTTATGGGCAGCACAGTGGCTCAGTGGGAAGTACTGATCCATCCTCAACTGTATCTGCATTGATGTATCATGCTGCACATTGACCTATTTGCCTTTACCTGGTAACATAAGTCACATAATATGATGGGGACAACACGGTACAGTGTTATAAGTACAGTGTAGGAATCTCTACAGGCTGTATATTACCTGGGAATGTTATAAGTACAGTGTAGGAATCTCTACAGGCTGTATATTACCTGGGAAAGTTATAAGTACAGTGTAGGAATCTCTACAGGCTGTATATTACCTGGGAAAGTTATAAGTACAGTGTAGGAATCTCTACAGGCTGTATATTACCTGGGAAAGTTATAAGTACAGTGTAGGAATCTCTACAGGCTGTATATTACCTGGGAAAGTTATAAGTACAGTGTAATGAACGGTTAATGTCACTGTGTGCCGGATATAAATCTCCTATGTGGTAATTTACCGGTTATGTCCCTGTGTGCGGGATCTACATCTTCCTATTTGGTTGTACGGTTAATGTCACTGTGTGCGGATATACTCTCTATGTGTAATGTAACGGTTTATGTCCTGGTGTGCGGGATCTAAATCTCCTATGTGTTAATGTAACGTATTATGTCACTGTGTGCGGGATATAATCTCCTATGTGGTAATGTATCGGTTTAATGTCACACGGTGTGCGGGATATAATGCTCTATGTGGTCATGTAACGGTTAATGTCACTGTGTGCGGGCTATACATCTTCCATCTCCTATTGGTCATGTACCCTGGTTTATGTCACTGTTGTGGCGGGATGATAAAATATCCTATGTGGTAATGGTACCGGTTAATGTCAACTGTGCGCGGGATATAACTCTCCTATTTCTTGGTAATTACGGTTTAATGGTCACTGTGTCGCTTATATAAATCTCCTATGTTGTAATGTAACGGTTTATGCCCACTGTGTGCGGGATATAAATCTCCTCTGGGTGGTACTGTACGGTTTATGTCACTGTGTGCGTGATTAAAATCTCCCTATGTTGTCATGTACAGGTTTATTTCAACTGTGTACGGGATATAAATCTCCAAAACAGAATCTCCTATTTGGTAATTTAAACGGTTAATGTCAACTCGTGTTGCGGGATATAAATCTCCTATGTGGTAAATGAACGTTAATGTCACCTGTGTGGCGGGATATCAATCTCCTATGTGGTAATGTAACCGGTTTATGGTCACTGTGTGCGAGGGATATAACTCTCCTATCTTGGTAATGTAACGGTTTATGTCACTGGTGCGGGATTAAATCTCCTATGTGTTAATGTACGGTTTATGTCACTGTGTGCGGGATATAAAAACCCTATGTGGGTAATGTAACGGTTTATGTCACTGTGTGCGGGATATAAATCTCCTATGTGGGTAATGTAACGGTTCAGTCACGTTGCGGGATCAAATCTCCTAAATGTGGTAATTTACGGTTTATGTCCTGTGTGCGATATAAATCTCACCTCCATGTGGTACTGTAAGGTTACTGTCACTGTGTGCGGGATCTAAATCTCTATTTGGTAATGTAACGGTTACATGCACTGGGTGGGCGGGATATAAATCTCCTATGTGGTAATGTAAACTTTAATTTCCACTGGTGTGCGGGATATAAATCTCCTATGTGGTCATGTAACGGTTTATGTCATCGTGTGCGGATATAAATCTCCTATGTGTAAATGTAACGGTTTCATGGTCACTGTTGCGGGATATAATCCTTCTATGTGGTAATGTAACGGTTAATTCAACTGTGTGCGGGATTATACCTCTCCCTATTTGGTAATGTAACGGTTAATGTCCGGTGTTCGGGATATAAAATCTCCTATGTGGGTAATTGTAACGTTAATTTCACTGTGTGCGGGAATCATACTCTCCTAATGTGGTAATGAACGGTTGTTATGTCACTGTGTGCGGGCTATAAATCTCCTATGTGGTCATGTCACGGTTTTATGGATCACTGTGTGCGGGATATAAATCTCCTATGTGGTAATGTAAACGGTTTATGTCACTTTTTGGCGGGATTAAAATCTCCTATGTGTAATTAACGGTTTTATGTCACGTGTGCAGGATATAATCTCCTATGTGAGTAATGTAGGTTTTATGTCACTGTGTGCGGGAGTAGAAATCTCCTATGTGGTAATGTAACGTTAATGTCACTGTGTGCGGGATATAAAATCTCCTAGTGGTGGTAATGTAACGGTTAATGTGTCACTGTGCGCGAGGATAAAACTCTATGTGGATGTACGTTTAAGAGTCATGTGAGCGGGACTAAAATCTCCTATGTGGTGGTATGTACACGGTTTATGTCACTGTTGCGCGGGATATTAAATCTCCTATGTGGCCCACATGTACACGGTTGCCGCACTGTGCGCGGATTAAATCTCCTAGTGTGTATGATAACGTTTAGGTTCACTGTGTGCCGGGATATAAATCCACCCCCCTCCTGTGGTAACGTAACGGTTTATTCATGTGTGGCGTATATAAATCTCTATGTGGTCAACGCTACCGCGCGCGACCCCTAACGCCACTGTGCGCGGGAATCAAATTCCTTATGTGGTAATGAACGGTTTATTGTCACTGTGCGCGGATATTAACTTCTCTAGTGTGTGAATGTAACGGTGTTTATGTCACTGTGTTGGGGATATATAAGTCTCCTAAGTGGTAATGTAACGTTTTTATGTCACGGTGTGCGGGATTATAAAATCTCCTATGTGGTATTTAACGGTTTATGTCACTGGTGTAGGATGATAAAATCTCCTTGTGGTAATGTAACGGTTAATGTCACGTGATGTGCGGGATATAATCTCCTATGTGTAATTAACGTTAATGTACACTGTGTACGGGATATAAATCTCCTATGTGGTAATGTACAACGGTTTTATGTCACTGTGTGCTTTGGGTTTTATACAATCCTCCTATGTGGTAAGCGGTCTTATGTCACTGTGTGCGGGATATAATCTCCTATGTGGGTAATGTAACGGTTCATGTCACTGTGTACGGGATATTAAATCTACTCTATGTGGTAATGTAACGGTTTATGTCACTGGTGCGGATATAAATCTCCTATGTGGTAAATGTAACGGTTAAGTCCTCGTGCGCGGGAATATAAATCTCCTATGTGGTAATGTAACGGTTTATGTCACTGTGTGAGGATCATATAATCTCCTTGTGGTAATGTAACGGTTTATGGTCCTGTGGTGCGGGATATAAATCTCCTATTGTTTAATGTAAAGCGGTTTATGTCACTGGTTGTACGGGGATCATAAATCTCCTATGTGGTAATTGTAACGGGTTAATGTCACTGTTGTAGCTGGATATTAAATCTCCCTATGTGGTAATGTACGGTTATGCACTTGGTGCGGGATATAAATCTCCTATGTGGTAATGTAACGGTTATGTCCTTGTGTGCGGATATAAATCTCCTATGTGGTAATGTAAACGGTTTATTCCACTGTGTGCGGGATATAAACATGCTCTTATGTGTAGTATGTAGTTATGTCACTGTGGTGCGCGGATCTAAAAATCTCCTATGTGGTAATGTACGGTGTATGTCACTGTGTAACGGGATTAAATCTTCCTATGTGGTAAGTAAACGGTTTTGTCACTGGTGTGCGGGATATAACTCCTATGTGGAATGTAACGGTTTATTGTCCACTGGTGCGGGTATAAATCTCACTATGTGGTAATGTAACGGTTTAGGTCCATTGTGTGCGGATAAGAAATCTCCTATGTGTAAGTGTAACCGATTAATGTCACTGTGCTACGGGGGATATAATCTCCTATGTTGAAGTAACGGTTAACCGTGCTCACTGTGTACGGGATAATAAATCCCTCACCGGTGCTACATTGTTAACGGTTTATGCACTGGGTGTGCGGATTATCTTGGATAACGGTTTTTATTCATGGGGGAAATAGCTCCTATGTGGTAAGGTACGCCGTTGATGCCCTGCTGTGCGGGGGTATAAAATCTCACTAGGTGTTGGTAAGTAAGGTTAATGTCCTGATGTGCGCGGGATATAATCTCCTATGGGTCATTAACCGGTTTTGTCACTGCGGGTGCGGGGATATCAATCTCCTATGTGGTAATTAACGGTTTTATGTCACTGTGCGTGTCTGATATAAATCTCCTATGTGTATGTAACCGTTTCTGTCCACGTGGTGGGGATATAAATCTCCATGTGGTGATGTTAACGGTTTAATGTCCACTGGGGTGTGCGGTGATATAAATCTCCTATTTGTAATTAACGTTTTTATGTCATGTGCGCGGGGATATAAATTCTCCTAGTGTTGTATTGTAAGCGGTTTATGTCCGCTGTTGCGGGATATAAATCTCCTATGTGGTAATTTAGGTAAGGTTAATGTCACGTGTATCGGAATATATAAATCTCCTATTGTGGAGCATGTAACGTAATTTAATTGTCACTGTGTGGGATATAAATCTCCTATGTGGTAATGTAACGGTTTTAATGTCACTGTGTGGGCTATCTCTTGTTAGACCGAATTACTGTGTGGGGAAAATCGCTCCTTGTGGTAATGGTAACGCGTTAAGTCACTGTGTGCGGGATAATAAAATCTCTATTGGTATGTAACGTTTATGTCACGTGTGTGCGGATTAAATCTCTATGTGGTAATGTAACGTTAATGTCACTGTGTGCGGGTATATAAATCTCCTATGTGGTAATGTAACGCGTTTAAGTTCATGTGTGGGGATATAAATCTCCTATGTGGTAATGTAACCGGTTTTCTAGATCACGTGTGCGAGGATGTAAAATCTCCTATGTGGGGGTAATGTACGGTTAATTCCTGTGTGCGTGGAATATAAATCTCTGCCTTATGTTGTAAGTAACGGTTAATGTCACTGTGTGTGCGGGATCATAAATCTCCTATGTGTATGTAAGCGTTATATGTCACGGGGGCGATATAATCTCCTATGTGGTATTGTTGTAACGGTGTATGTCACGTGTGCGGGGATATAAATCTCCTATGTGGTATTAACGGTTTTGTCCTGTGTGCGTGGATATAAATCCCTATTTGGTAATGTAACGGTTTATGTCACTGTGTGCGGATATAAATCCCTATTGTGGTAAGGTAACGGTTATGTCATGTGTGCGGGATATAAATCTCCTATGTGGTAATGTAACGGTTTCAGTCACTGTGATGTGCGGGATATAAATCTTCCTATTTGTAATGTAACGGTTAATGTCACTGTGTGCGGGATATATCTCCTATGTGGTAATGTACGGTTAAATGTCACTGTGTGGCGGATATAAATCTCCTATGTGGTATGTAACGTTAATGGTCACTGTGTTGCGGTGAATATTAAATCCTCCTATGTGTAAGTAAACGGTTACTATGTCAACTATGTGTGCGGGATATAATCTCCTATGTGAGTAAGGAAAGGTTAGTCACTGTGTGCGGGGGATATAAATCTCTATGTGGTATGTACGGTTTTAATGTCACGTTGTTGCGGGATATAAATCGCCTAGTGTGTTAATGTAAAGGTTTATGTCCACTTGTGTGCGGGATAAACTCCTATGTGGTATGTAACGGTTATATGCATGGTGCGGGATATAAATCTCCTATGTGGGTAATGTAACGATGGTTAAGTAAGCCTGTGTGTCGGGATATAATCCCTTGTGTAATGTACGGTTAATGTCACTGTGTGCGGGGATAGAATCTCCTATGTGGTATTAACGTTTTTTATGTCACTGTGTGCGGGATATAAAATCTCCTATGTGGTATGTAACGGTTTGTATGTCACTGTTGCGGATATAAATATCCTATGTGAATGTAAGGTTTAGTCACTGTGCGCGGGATATAAATCTCCATGTGGGTAATGTAACGGTTATGTCACTGTGTGCGGGAATAAATCCTATGTGGTAATGATGTAACGTGTATGTCACTGTGTGCGGGATATAAACTCTCCTATGTGTAATGTACGGTTTATGCACTGTGTCGGTGATTATAAATCTCCTATGTGGTAATTTACGGTTATATGTCACGGTGCGCGGAATAAATCTCCTTGTGGTAATGTAACACTTGTATGTCACTGTGGCGGGATATAAAATCTCCTATGTGGTTATGTAACGTGTATTCACTGTCACTGTGTGGGATATATAAAGCTCCATGTGGTAATTAACGGTTATGTCACTGTGTGGGGGATATAAATACCTTATGTGTATTAAACGTGTTATGTCACTGTGTGCGGATATAATCTCCTATTGTGGTAATGTAACGGATTTATGTCACTGTTGCGGGTATAAATCTCCTATGTGGTAATGTAACGGTTTATGTCGTAGGATTCTAGTGTATGTACGGTAGCACTGTGGGGATTAAATCTCCTTGTGGTAATGTACGGTTATGTCACTTGTGGCGGGATATAAATCTCCTATGTGGTAATTGGAACGGTAATTGTCCACTGTGTGGGGAATATAAATCTCCTATGGTGGTAATGTAACGGTTAATGTCACTGTGTGCGGGATATAATCCTCCATCTGAATGTAGGTTAATGTACTGAATACAACTGTGTGCGTTAATGTCACTGTGTGCGGGATATAAATCTCCTATGTGGTAATGTACGGTTAATGTCACTGTAGTGCGGGATATAAATCTGCCCTTGTGTATGAACGGTTTATGATGTACTGTGTGGCGGATATAAATCTCTATGTGGTAATGTAACGTTTTAAGTCACTGTTGCGGGATATAAATCTCCTATGTGTATAATGTAACGGTTATGTCACTGTGTGCGGGATACTAATCTCCTATGTGGTAATGTAACGGTTATATGTCACTGGTTGCGCGGGATATAAATCTCTCTAGTGGTAATGTAACGTTTAATGTCAAACTGTGTGCGTGATATAAATCTCCTTATGTGGTAATGTAACGTTTATGTCAGCTGGTGCGGGTCATAATCTCCTACTGTGGGTAATGTAACGGTTTAGTCACTGTGTGCGGGATATAAATTATCCTATGTGGAATGTAGGTAATGTCACTGTGTGCGGGATATAATCTCCTATTGTGGTAATGTAAACGGTTTTAATAGTCACTGTGGTGCGGGATATAAATCTCTATGTGGTTAATTTAAACGGTTTTAATGTCCTGTGTGCGGGATAGTAATCTCCTATGTTGGGATGTGTTTAAGAACGGTTAATGTCACTGTGTGCGGGCATATAAATCTCCTATGTGCGTAACTGATAACGTTAATGTCACTGTGCGCTGGATATGAAACTCCTAGTGGTTTTTTTGTGTAACGGTTAATGTCACTGTGCGCGGGATATAAATTCTCCTATGTTGGTAAGTGTAACGGTTATGCCACTGTGCGCGGGATTAAATCTCCTATGTGGTATGTAACGGTTAAGGTCACTGTGCGGCGGGAATAAATCTCCTATGTGGTATGTAACGGTTTAATGTCACTGTGCGCGGGATATAAATTCCTATTTGGTAATGTAAACGGTTTATGTCCTGTGTGCGGTGATAAATCTCATATGTGGTAATGTAACGGTTACTTGTCACTGAATGCGGGGAATATAAATCTCCGATGTGTATGCACGGTTTATGTCAGGTGCGCGGAATAAATTCTCCTATGTGGTAATGTAACGGTTTATGTCACTTCGCGCGGGATATAAATCTCCTAGGTGGTAATGTAACGGTTTTATGTCACTGTGGCTGCGGTAATACATCTCCTATTGTAATGTAACGGTTTCTGTCACTGTGTACGGGATATAGATCTCCTATGTGGTCATGGTACACGGTTTAATGTCACTGTGTGCGGGATCTAAATCTCCATGTGGTAATGTAACGGTTAATGTCACTGGACTGAGATATAAATCTCCTATGGTGGTAATTGTAAAGGTTTATGTCACTTGGGTGCGGGGATTAAATCTCCTATGTGGTAAGTAACGGTTATATGTCCTGTGTGCGGGATTATTCCTATGTGTAATGTCAACGGTTATGTCACTCAGTGTACCGGATATAAATCTCCTATGTGAATTGGTAGTCACGGTTTATATGTCACTGTGTGCTGGATAGTAAATCTCCTATGTGGAATTAAAGGTTAATGTCACTGTGCGCGGGAGATAAGACTCTCCTCAATGTGGTAAATGTAACGGTTTATGTCACTGTTGCGCGGCCTATAAATCTCCTATTGGTAATGTAACGTTTATGTCACTGTCTGTGCGGGATATAAATTCCTAATGTGTAATGTACAGGTTAATGTCATGTGTACGGGATATAAATCTTCTATGTGGTATGTAACGGTTTAAGTCACTGTGTACGGGATTAAATCTCCTAGTGGTAATGTTGAAAGCGTTAAGTCATGTGTGCGGGATATAAATCTCCTAGTGGTAATGTAACGGTTTAATGTCAACTGTGTGCGGATATAAATCTCCTGATGTGTAAGGTAACGGTTTATGGTCACTGTGTGCGGGATATAAACTCTCTTATGTGGGTATGTAACGGTTTAGTCACTGTAGTGCGGGATAATAAATCTCCTATGTGGTTATGTAACGTTTATGTCACTGGTAGGGATATAAAATTCTCTATTGGGTAATTGTACGGTTTATGTTCACTGTGGTGCGGGATATTAATTCCTATGTGGTAAATGAACGTTTATGTCACTGTGTGCGGGGATAATTAAATCTTCCTATGTGGGTATGTAAACGGTTTATGTCACTGTCGGCGGGATACTTAATCTCCTATGTGGTATTGTAACGGTTATATGTCACTGTGTGCGGGATATAAATTCCTATGTGTATGGTAACTGTTTATGTCACTGTGTGCGGGGATTTCAATCTCCTATGTGGTAATGTAACGGTTATGTCACTGTGTAACGGGAATAAATCTCCTATGTGGTAATGTAACGGTTTATGTCCCACTGTGGTGCGGAGATTATCTCTTATGTGGTAATGAACGTGTTTATGTCACTGTGTGCGGGATATAAATCTTTATGGGGTAATGTCAACGGTTTATGTATCATGTGTGACGGGATATAATCTCCTATGTGGTAATGTAAAGGTTTATGTCACTGTGCGGGGATATACCAATCTCCTTGTGGTATTCTCACATTGGCCAAAATAGTGTTTTGGTAGTGGTTTGGCCGGTAATTGTATTAGAACATCAGTGAATTCCCATTGACAGTCATGTAAAGCTTGGGGCTGTCAACAGTATTATGGAGGAGAACTATAGTGCTATGTTTTTTTAAGAAAGAAAACAGTTTGAGAAGAAATAACCTGGGCAGGCCCGACCGGTCGGATGGTAATTCTCTACCTCCCCATATGTTTCTTCTGTGGGAAGCAACAGCAGGCTGTACGCTACCGTCGATTACCCAGACAAGTATCTTTAATGCCCAGGAGAGTTCCAGGACACTGACTACCTGGCCATATGCTCTAGCGCTCTTCAACAGAATGATATTGGGAGGTAGGAAGAATTCATTTTTACAAGTGGATTGTCCTTTAAATTCCGAACATTGGGTGGAAATTATTAAAAGTGACAAATCCTAGATTGAGTAGCAATTTCCAGCCATTTTGTACCGTCAGTCTAGTGAGGCGGGAACTCCATAGCTGGATCTCTAAAGGAATCGGGAGGGTTGATAACGTTGTCCGAGGGCGTGTGCAGTTAGAACGAGCCGGTAGGTCCCAATGAACCGGCTATAATTACAATAGTCCATTTAGGATTTTAATTATTTACTGTTTAATTTCCGGATTATTAATGTATTTTGTCTCAGTTTGTTTTGTTGTAGGTGTCGGACCTGCTTTTACTAGAATAGAAGTCCCTTGGCGTTTATCAGTGATATCTTGCAGTGGGTGGCTGCTATGCAGTGATCTTACCATAGAAGGGCGCTGGTGGGACTACTAGAGGCTCGAAGAAGTTTGGAATATCCAGTTTCCTACCATTGGGTAGAGTAGAGAAGAAACACGCAGATAGAATTGGTCCTGTAGCAGAGGGAGGCTAGGTCAGTTTTAGGACTGGGATACGCTGGACCCCACCGCTGCCTCACTGCTGGACCCAACTGCATGACCCTAACGCATGGACTTCACTGTCATGACCTCACTGCTGAAACTTTATTCGCATGACCTCACTGTTAGATTTCATGCGTGACTTCACACGTATGGACCTCACCCTGTACTTAAACTGCATGCCCTCACCTGCTGAACTTCATTGCTGACTCAACGTTGGATTTCACTGCGTTGAACTTCACCTTATGACTCTCACACACTGTAATTAACTGCATGACCTCTGCCATTGGTGACTTCACCCATGACCTCACGCTGGACACAGTTAAGATTTTTATATTATATTAGTTTTTTATAAAGGAGCATATAAACTCAGTGCGGACTTATTTCATCAGGATCCTCGCCCCCCCAGTAATGACGATGGAGGAAGTTTTTGAAAATGTCATTTACTGCTATAATTCTCCTTGAAATTGTCTACATTTAAAACCTCTCCTAACTTGAACCTGCGAACCCTATGACCCCTGTATAGTAACTCACAGAACGCTGCTGGTTTTCGACCCATATGTTATGGTAATGTTTAGGTTGTTGTGTATTCAAACACTCCAGTAAGAAGAATCATGGTCAATACCTTTTTAAAATGTATTTATTTTAATATATTAAAGGTTTAAACTATACATTTAACCCACCCTAGTACCTAGTGTAAGAACCTAAACCAACTAGCTGCTCACTCACTCACCACTAGATGGCCTCGTTTCGCGGGATACGCCGCGGATTATCTGTTTCGAAGCGGCGGATTTTCGCAGTTTTCCCCGCCTTCCCGAATTCCGAACCGTGGCATTTCTTGTTAATTTTAGAAAATACATCAACATAGCAAAGGATCTCCATACAGGACTGGTAGGTATTCTCTGATATTAAGATACAGTTCAATGAGACGAGGCTGCCCCAGCAGCTAAGGAGGTTGAAATGATATACATCTCTGTTGTAATGTATCGCTGTCTCTATCTGCTACTGCATTGTTTGAAGGGAACTGGGTGGTATCGACTGGCCTGAATAATTCTGGCTTGCTATCCACTAATGTTCATATGTATGATAATGTAGGGGTAATGCCACTGTTTTGGATCTCAAAACCTCCTGTGTATCATTGTGTCTAATCTACTCTGTATCTGTCTGTTTCTTTCCTTTCTATCCTGCTGAGTCTGTTTTTCTAAAGTAACACCCTCAGTAATTCGGATAAATGTCACGTGACACTGCCAATAATAAGGGGGGTTTAATGCAGTTTTGGTTAGATTTGAACCTTTACAAGGTGTAGACTGATTTCACTGTTAAAGGTTTTATGGTTCCTTTGTATATTAATAAGGTCAAATAACATTTAGCCAACTAACGAAACACAATTCCGACCATTCACGCACATTTGCGGCATTTAACTCACAGACGAGTTTTCAACAAACAACTGTTTATGGAAGCAAATACGTCTACGATCCCAGAAGTTTGTATGACCCGTTAATATATTTGTATAAATAGTGATCAAACATCATTCTCACAATGTGTAATCACTAGAAATCTTCGCTGAACTGGTTACCTTCCAAGATGTCCCTTTTTAACTCATTTATTGTATATAAATAATCGTCACACCGTGTCTGTGTTATTTCATTTTCTTTTAAAAAGGTTGGAGTATTATTATGTGAGAGAACCTTCAGAGTGTTGTATACAACTTTATCAACGTCAAATTTTCCTTACCATAGGTTTATTCATACTCTTAAGTTTGGAGTACTTTCCGATCGGTAGGATAAGGGGGAGGGGTAGGCGAAAGAAAAGGGGGTTGACGGTGGGAGGGTAATCGTCCGCTCCGTGTCCTCAACGCGGGGGGGGAAGAACTCTCCAATTCCGGTGTCTTAAACAACCCATAGGCACAATTTGGGTCCATCGGTACTAGCCCCATGGTAGCATTGTTGTTAGTGAATTTGGTAACCTTGAATCCAGAACTCACCATACTTGGGGACAGTCTTCCAATAAGGTGAATAAAAAGTCTGTCGGAGATGTGTGACATTGGGGACAGGAGTCTGGCTGGGATGGCTGACATCCGGGGTATTCTTGAGGGGCTCCGATATGCCTGTGGAACAGTATAAGAGTTGTATCAGATCTGTTATGCTGATGGAGAAGAAGCGTGATTGTTGTGATGATCCCAATTCATTCCGCTTGCATTGTCTTGTGATTGGGCAGATTTTGTTTTCCACCTGCTCGTGTAACAATCACACTGTGCCTCTGCTTGGGTATGTATTAGTCTTGTGTATAGTCAAGATATCGCCCTGTAGTCCGATGTGGGTTTTCGAATACCTATAGATCGCGGATGTTGTTTTGAATTGGAAAGTTCAGTGTTTACACGTGACGTACTTGCAGATACCTGAAGAAGAATAGCTTGGGGTAGGGTTAGTTATATCAAGGGTCGTGTAGTTCTCTAAAGTTCGTGCACTATATAGCATCTTCCTGTGTAACAATCGTACAGCTAATACATATCCAGCATTTGATTGACAACCGAGATATAAGCCTCGGCACAGCCTGCCAGGTGGGTACATTCTGAAATTCGGAAGTGCAGGCCGGCGTTGTCCTTTTAGTGCTGTAATTTTTTTTAACTTTGTTTTGAGACCAACATTTTGTTTGACCATAAGAAGGAGGAGAAAGATCTCTTAGATATATTGGTGAATGACCTCTACAGTACTAAGGATTTTGGGAACGAATAATGGTTTGTATTGACTCTCCCCTATTAAATTTATGGGACGATCCGCCAAGAGTTTTGTTTCTTATTGTGTCTACGTGGTAACATATTCAGTCTGTGATATCTGGGGTATATTTGGAGATCCAGTATCCCAAGGTAGAAATTTGCTGCAACTGGCATTGGAGTTAATCCTGTCTGAGCTAGTAGGCACTGCAGGATTTTTGCCAGTTTTTATATGGAGTCCCGAATAGGAAACCTAAACTTGTTTTATTGTTTCAGTTATTCGTGTTTAACCCTTTACTTCCACAGAGATCGTATATTCACATCTGTGCAGAGATTATGCACAAACTGCCACAGATGGTGATATACGATCTGTGGCTTTCTCTTTAAAAAAAAAAAAATTGCCCCACCCGCTAGGGGAGATCGGGGGGCAGCATTCAACTGCCCCCTAGCCCCCTCAATCCCCCTCGGTTGTGATCGCAAACGGGAACTCTTCGCGTACCGTATAGGGAGGGAAAGCCGGTCCCCACGTGGATATCCTCTTTCCGGAAGGAGACCCCGGTGCGTCCATGGAGCTTCCTCCTTCACGGGTCTTCCCATAGAGAGGTAGAAGGCTTGCCCCTGGTGGTCTATGACGGGGGCGAGGTACTGCACTGTGATCTACCATCTTAGATCACAAATGGAGCAAGAGGTTGTGTCACATCGTTGCCCATTTGAAGGCCTCACGCCTACTCGCGGGGGCCTTGGGCCTGCCCACTCAGGGTGCCATTCCCCCGCCCACTACCGGGTGCATTGGCCCACTCAAACATCCTAAGCCCTCCCACAATTTCAGGCAGAGTGAGAACGCGTGTGTTTCACATACGTGGGAGAGAAGGGCTGAGATTCTTACCTCTCTGTGGGATCTCAAACTGCAGGGAGGGGGAGGCACTTCCTGTTCTCCCTCACACACTGAAATCTGGAGGAGAAGCCTTAGGAATGTCACATGGTCAGCCTCCCACCCTTTACACTTTCTTGGGGTCTGTAATGTCTGTCATATCTTGGCTGTGGAGCACGGAGTGAGAGGTGGTTTACTGGCGTCGTTTTAAAGGATGGAAACTGGCCTATCATTAAAATTGAAGCTGTTGGGAACCCACAGTTCCCCTTTCAGCATGCCACTATTGTCATTGATATAAAATTATATAGTCCGTTAAGTTAAAGAATATTGGGAACCAAACCATGATTACTTAAAAAGACTCCTTCATTTATAATTTTTATGGGGGGGACCAAATAGATAGAAATTTTTTAATGAAAGAAATCGGGTTATTAAATAAATTAGTTTCTTATCGTATTAAAAATGGTTGCAAAATTTTGCCCGCAACCAATCGATTCTTATTTAACATTCTGAAAAGCTAACATCTGATTGGTTGGAGCAAAATTAGCACTTTAGAAAATTTTATTGAATAACCCTGATAGTTTTATTAAATTTGTGTGGAGTCTCTTGTGTTTGTTGTTAAATTATTAAGCTAATAAACACAATTTGCATAATATTGCAAAAAGTTCGTGATGTCACTTAACATGGTGTGTAAATTTTGTTATGCTATGTTGCTCTAAAAATAAATGTTGCAAAAATTATCTAGAAGTCGTTTTATTTTCACCTGTATTTTTGATCTTGGTGGCAACCCAAGAGAATTCCCCCCGGGCTGTTCTTGATTGCACAACTATTTCTGTCCTCTAAATCGATACCCTCACAACCTGGTCTAAAAAGATGTGCAAAACGAACATATATTGAAGAGCACATAGAGTGAAACCCAATTATCCCTTTAATGGATGCATGTTTGGAAAATACACATGATGCAGGGGGTGGATAATTGAATGTAACCCGATCTTAGCACAGCTCTGTGGTAAATATTTCTCTATAGTGATACCTATTTTAAAAGGGAATGTTGGAGGTAGCAGTGGAGGATACTGACAGTGAACCTGATCTTGCACAGGCTCTGTAGTTAATGGTTCTCATAGTGTCACCTATTTAAAAGGGAATGTGGAGGGTAGGGAAGTGGATGATTAATGAAGTAACTTATCTTAGCACACTATGCTGTGTAATATATTTCCTCGTATCGTGTACCTATTTAAAGGGGAATGTTGGAGGTAGGAAATGGCGGAATGGAGGTAATGAAGTGACCTGATCTTAGCACAGCTCTGTGTAATGTAATTTCTTTTTAAAAGTGTACCCATATTTAAAGGTAATGTTGGTCGGGTAGGAAGTGGAGGATATGAAGTTGAACTTGATCTTAGCACAGCTATGTGGTAATATATTCTCTATAGTGTACCTATTTAAGGGGAATGTTGGGAGGGTAGGAAGTGGAGGATACGAGTGAACCTGATCTTACGCCAGCTCTGTGTAATATTATTTCTCTAAGTTACTATTTAAAAAGGTGAATATTGAGGGTAGGAAAAGTGGAGGGATAATGAAGTGAACCGATCTTCAGCAAGCGTCTTGGTAAGTGTATTTCTCATAGTGTCCCTATTTAAAGGGGATGTTGGAAGGGGGATGGAAGTGCGAGGATAATGTATTGAACCTGAATATTGCACAGCTCTTGTTAATGTAATTCCTCTATCTGTAGCCTATGTAAAGGGTAAATGTGGGAATAAGGATAATGAAGTGACCCTGATCTACAGAGTCTGTGTATTATTTCTCTTATAGTGTCCCTATTTAAGGGGGAATGTTGGAGGGTAGGATATTGGAGGATAGATAAGACGTGAACCCTGCTCTTTTGCACAGCTCTGTGTACTGTATTCTCATATGTTACCTATTTAAAGGGGAATGTTGGAGGGTAGGAAGTGGAGGAATAATAAGTGAACCTGATCTAGCACAGCTCTGTGTAATGTATTTCCCTATTAGTGTACCTATTTTAAGGGGAATGTGGGAAAGGGTAGGAAGTGGAGGATAAGAAGTGAAACTCGATCTTAGCTCACGAGTTCTTGGTAATGTATTCTACTATAGTGTACCATTTAAAGCGGGAATGTTTTGGAAGGTGGGAAGTGGAGGAACATTATTGAAATCCTGATCTTAGCACAGCTCTGTGTAATGTATTGTCTAAATAGTGTATCCTATTTTAAAGGGGAATGTGGAGGGTAGGAGTGGAGGATTATGATAGTGACCCTGATCTTAGAGGAGAATTGTGAATGGTATTTTCTCATATTGTAATCCTATTTAAAGGGGGATGTTGGTGGGGGTAGCAGTAGAGGTAATGAAGTGAACCTGATCTTAGCACAGCCTGGTGTAATGATTTCTCTATGTGTATCTATTTAAAAAAAGGGGGAATGTTGGAGCGGTAGAAGTGGAAGGATAATGAATGACTGAACCTGATCTTAGACGCTCTGTGTAATGTCATTTCTCTATAGTGTCCTATGTAAAGGGAAATGTTGGAGGGTAAGAAGTGAGTATAATGAAGTGTGAACCTGATCTTTGACCTCTGCTGTATGTATCTTAGTTATTTAGGGTTTGGAGCCTGGGCCTATAAGTGCACTACTCACCAGTATCGCAGTACTGAATAAAGCTGTTCAAGAGACTGTGTTGGGAAGAGGTGTATGGAAGAGAGTGGAGGGATAGAGAGAGATAAGAGAAGTGGAACAATGACTATCTAGCACACAGCGTCATGTGTATAGTGTATTTCTCTATAGTTCAGCTAGTTAAAAGGGTGGTAATTGTGAGGGTAGAATGAGGATGGATACGAAGTGTACTGATCTCGGCACGTCTGTGATGTATTCTCTATAGTGTACCTATTAAGGGGAATCTGGAGGTTAGAAGTGGAGGATAATGAAAGTGAACCTGATCTTAGCACAGTTGTGTTAGGTTTTCTCAGATGTGTGCCTTTAAAGGGAATCTGGAGGGTAGAGAAGTGGATGAGATATGAAGTGAACCTGATCTTAGCAAAGCTCTCGTGTCAATGTATTCTCAATAGTGTCCCTATTTAACAAAGGGGAATGTTGGAGGGTAGGAAGTGGAGGATAATGAAGTGAACCTGATCTTAGCACAGCTTTGTTTAATATACAATGGAGAATATTAGAGGGTCAGACATTTGGCATGCAATCCACACAGCACTTGTCATGCCCGTTGCACATTCTGGCATATACCATAATGGCACATAAAGGGCGCGTGCAGCAGCGGAGGCATGGACTAAGCGCTGCTGGATCGTGGGTGCACAGTGCCATTGTCTTGCTTGTTACAGTGCTATTAATATGTCAATTACCGCATAGTACCATCAGTGTGCCCGTTACCAGACGTGCGTTAATATGCCCATTACTGCACAGGGACATTAAAGTGCTATTTATCACGGTGCCGTTTATATGCCCCCTTTAGTCCAACAAGGCCCTCGTAGGGACTATAACTGTCCTCAGGCTGGGGATAGAGCTACGTGAGGTTACATGGTGCATGGTCTGATCCGTGATGAATCTGAGAATAAAGTGATCACTTCCTCTTCATCTCTCCTGCTGATGCCACAAAGTTTTTATATTTCTCACCTCCAAAGCTCATCTTCCATCTCCGACACTGACACTCTGCAAGGAACAACTAGCTCTTCTAATAGGTGGAGTGACAAAGAAATGAATGAATTAAAAGGAGAATAGAAAAAAAAGTAAAGGGAAAAGTGGCCGATGGTTTGAATGGAGACTGCAGGTAAGTGGCCAATATGTACCATGTTTATATGAAGGGAAGGAAGCCCTAGGGATGTGACATATCCTTGTGTGTGGGGAATTTATATTAACAAGGGGAGTGTCCAGGTTCCATTTTCGTTAACAGCAAAAACCTGCACAGAGAACTTACCTGTAATTGTGTGTAAAAAGAAAGGGTGGCCCCCGCAAAGGCTTGAAGGTTGGTACGTTCCATGTCTCTGTGTCATGTCAATGATGGATCTCTGGGTAATGGGGAGGAGTCAATCCATCTTCACATGAATATTAATAGGGAACACGTGGCGGTGTTAAGTTCTCCATGGCTGATAATATTAATATAATGGAGAGTGTATGGTTATTTTATATCTTATCTATTCATTTCCTTCCCTATAGAACTAGACTGTAGATTCCCTCCCCTTGATATTCTATAAACTAGGGCTGGGGGGTTTATATGGGATGTATATGTGGCCCTAGGATGAGAAGGGTCCATTGTTTATAACATATTAGGTTGTATTATTAGGGTGTTGACCTCTCTTTCTTAGCTACTGTTTATTCTGTATCTGGTCATGTGTTTGGTTGGTAGGGGTTCTACAACTCTGATTCATGTCTAATCTCAACTAAACTATAACTCCACATGTGCTCTGACAGCCCAGCTTGGTCACATCACTGAGAGCTGATTGTTTGCGCCCAACTGTGCCGCTGATTCCCCATTTTAATCCCAGAGCACTGAGAAGAAATCAAGAGACATTTCCAGTACCAATCTGATCCACGTCTGGGTGACCTGTTCATACAGTGGGGATGGTGGTGACTCCACCTGACCTTTAACCTATGGTCCAGCCCCATTCAAAAATCCAACACACACTAATATCTTTCTAACAATTTCATTTTTAATCCACAGGAAACAGAAGATCTAATTAACACTTAACGTACGAACATCAGTGATTGTCCAACCTGTGGCCCTGTAGAGGGTTAAAAAGTCCCAGCATTACCCTTGGAGTTCCTTGGCCGAGCAGGTGATTTACAGTTCATCTCCATGCCCATGTGGTGGTCACTGGGTCGGAGAGACGGATTTAGTAGGGACTGACCCCTCAGACCATCACAAACCGAGCAGAACGTGGGTCTGTAAATAATGTGGAAATCTTTCCATCCCACCGTCACGGATGGATACCACGTCCTGTACACCGTATAATGACCCCCCCTATATACAATACACCCCCAGTATCTAGACATCTATTAATCCCCACTTGACACGCAGGATAACACAGACACAACACAATGTGCAGCCTATAAAAGGATCACGTAGACCCGGTCCTCTTGGTTTTCTCTCCAGCCCCCCATCTACCGTAACGCACTATAATATTATAATGACACATATAATTACACAACGCCAACAACACACTTCTCTCCCATTGAATGTGACTATTCTAAGTGCTGATAGTATAACGTTCCGTGTGAGCGGCTGTAATGGTCTCCGACATCTCTTTGTTTGGACATTCATCATCCGTGACTCTTTGAGGACATCAAGTCTGATAAGATTTCCCATTGGACAGATCCAGGGCTCCGGACACAGTCCAGCCACATTGCCAAGAGCCAATCGCAGAGGACAGGTTGAACACAATTGATATAACTAACCTACCGTGTGACTAATACATCGCACAAGCCCTCGCCTCAACCAGCTGTTGGTTTCACCCTTGGCGTTTGGTGACGTCAGTCATTTCTTATCTATAAGGTACAATACAATGAGAGGGGTAGTAGGAACATCCCAATGAAAATCTCCATAGTGGTGGTGGCTGATGGCAGAGTTCAACACGGGACGATGAACATTTGGTCAGGTCTGGGCATTTGAGCAAGCGGGTAGTTGGAATTCACTGCAGGGAAGCCTCACTGGAGATATCGATGGGCCTACGACCTCTCCCTCCACTCCAGCCCGGTTGAAGGAACTGGCCAGAATAACGCGAGCAGTTGCTGAAGTCCGCGACGGTAGAAAACCTGGTGAGGTCTATAGGCGTCTTCTGCTGTGTATCTCTTCATGAACAGGTAGACGGACATCACTCCAGCACTCTAAGAAAAGAGACAGACTGTTACCAGGTACTAAACACATTTAGTTACGACTTTCCCTTTAATATAAGAAATCATACAACATGGACCCCTACATTTATCACCCCAATTCCGCGTGAACCACCCAGTGTCCAGCACCACATCACAAGGGAATATTATTGATTGGGTAGATGTAACTAATTATACAAAAATG
>CM033476.1:2127452-2142056 GCA_019447015.1 Hymenochirus boettgeri | reverse complement strand
ATGATACTATATGGGGCACTAGTACAGATACTATGATACTATATGGGGCACTAATACAGATGCTATGATACTATATGGGACACTAATGCAGATGCTATGATACTATATGGGGCACTAGTACAGATACTATGATACTATATGGGGCACTAGTACAGATACTATGATACTATATGGGGCACTAGTGCAGATACTATGATACTATATGGGGCACTAGTGCAGATATTATGATACTATATGGGGCACTAGTACAGATGCTATGATACTATATGGGGTACTAGTACAGATACTATGATACTATATGGGATAGTAGTACAGATATTATGATACTATATGGGACACTAGTACAGATACTTTGATACTATTTGGGGCACTAGTACAGATACTATGATACTATATGGGGCACTAGTACAGATACTATGATACTATATGGGGCACTAGTGCAGATACTATGATACTATATGGGGCACTAGTGCAGATACTATGATACTATATGGGGCACTAGTACAGATGCTATGATACTATATGGGGTACTAGTACAGATACTATATGGGGCACTAGTACAGATACTATATGGGGCACTAGTGCAGATACTATGATACTATATGGGGCACTTGTACAGATGCTATGATACTATATGGGGCACTAGTACAGATACTATGATACTATATGGGGTACTAGTACAGATACTATGATACTATATGGGGTACTAGTACAGATGCTATGATACTATATGGGGCACTAGTGCAGATACTATATGGGGCACTAGTACAGATACTATATGGGGTACTAGTGCAGATACTATGATACTATATGGGGCACTTGTACAGATGCTATGATACTATATGGGGCACTAGTACAGATACTATGATACTATATGGGGTACTAGTACAGATGCTATGATACTATATGGGGCACTAGTACAGATGCTATGATTACTTTATATGGGACTAGTACAGATACATTATATTATGGTTACTAGTACATGTACTATGTTATGGGGGACTTAAGATTTTACTATTGGTACTACATACTGATAGAAGGGGTACTAGTAACGATGCTATGATACGGGGCACTCGTAGTACTATATGGGACGTACGTACTAGGGGATTTGCACTAGTATAGGCCAAAGATCTGAACTATTTGCATTGTGGATTCTAATGTACTAACAGATGCACTATAGTATGGGGCACGTAGTCAGATATACTTATGATATATATGGGGGACTAGCTACAGATCTGATACATATGGGGGCACTAGTACAGATGCCTATGATCTATAGCTTATCTACTCGGGGCACTAGTAAGATACTATATGGGGCACTAGTGCCAGATGACTATGATATAATGGGCACTAGTAAGATCACTATGATATATATGGAAGGCACTAGTACCGAACTATGATACTATTGGAGAGGCACTAGTGCGGAGATTACAGACCTATATGGGGGTAGTATAACAGAACTATATAGATTATATGAGAACTAGTACAGTTACTATGATCTATATGGGGAACTAGTACAGATTACTATGATACTATAATGGGGCACTAGTACAGATAGCTATGACTATCTATGGGGGACTAGTAACAGATAGCTATGAATACTATGTAGGGGCACTAGTTACAGATAGCTATGATACTATATGGGGAGAAGATGCTTTACAAGCATTAGTCTAGATCAATGGGCACGTCGATCTATTTAGATGGGGCCAGCTTTATGATATTGCATATACACATGGCTAACTATATGGGACCACTAGTACCAAGATGCTATGATACTATAGTGGGGCAGCTGATGCTTATAAGGGCATAGTGCTATGATACTATATGGGCACTCAAGATCAATCTTGAAACTATGGGCCACGACAGGTATCACAATGGATTAATGATACTATGACACTGGTGCACTTAGTACAGAAAATGATACACTATGGGCCTAGTACTAGATAATATGGGAATTAACGCGTATGTATCATAGGTCGAGTCCCACAAACTACGTTTCCTTCTTCCTGGCTGACCGCCCTATCACTATGCATACTCCATGTTCCTGCTAAGGCCAGTCAGCCATCCCACTCCTTGGCACCTTGTTCGAACTTGACTCTGATTTGGGCACTGATACTATGAGGCTATTAGAATTAGTCTAGTGTATCTAATGAGAGGTAATGTATGTACAAGGTATATTCGATACTATATACTACATGGGGCACTTGTACACGATACTATGAACTATAGGACACTAGTACAGATACTATGAATACGATATGGAGCACTTACAGATACTATGATTATATATGGGGGACACTTTTTGTTAATCTGATACCTACTGTACTATATGTGGACCAAAGTCAGATACTAGGACTATAAGGGGATAGCATAGTTATGTTACATCGGTACGTTAGTTCATTATACTATATGGGGACTAGTACAGATTCTATGATAAATATGGGGAATAGTACAGATTACTATACTTATATGTAATTGGTACTCTTACAGATACTAATGATACTATATGCGGGTACTAGTACAGATACTATGATACTATATGGGGACTAGTTACAGATAACTGACTACTCTATGGAGGGAACTAGTAACAGATACGATGATACGAGATGGGGGATGTAATACGTTTAAAAAAAATATGGGATGGACTGTCACGATCTAGTCCTTATGGGGTTACTAGTACAGCTTACTATGATACTGTATGGGGTACTAAGTACAGAACTATGATACATATGGGGTAAACTCATTACAGATAACTATGATATATAAGGGGCACTAGTACAGTCTATGCTATATGGGGTCTAGTAACGATAACTAATCTGTATAGGGGTACTAGTACAGATAGATGATACATAATATGGGGTACCTAGTACAGACAACTATGATCGAATGGGAACACTAGTACAGATATCTATTACTTATATGGGGCACTTCGTAAAAAACAAGTCCGAACTATGTACTATATGGGGCAACTAGTACGATCTGATGAACGAAGGGCACTAGTACAGATGACTATATTACCTATAGGGGTAGCATAGTACAGATACTAACGCTACTATATGGGGCACTAGGCTACAGATACTATGAACTATGGGGCACTAGTACAGATACTATAGTATATTATATGGGGCTACTAGTACAGATGCATATGTAAATATATGGGGAGCTAGTACAGATGCCTTGATACTATATGGGTAACTAGTTACAGATACTATGATACTATGGAATAGAGAACATGCTAGGGACAACTAGTGCAGAACTATGATACTATAGGGGCACGACGTAATACAGATACTATGATACTATAATGGACACTAGTACACGAAACTATGCTCATATCTTTGTATCAATTAGATCAAACGGACTTGAAATGTAGTTCTGAAGACGTGTTTGCTAGTCATCCGATGCTCTTTCTCAATTCAAAGAACTTTGTACAAGAATCTGTGGCAATTAGTACCTGGAAAATCCCAAGTAGATTCACGCCAGGTGTTAAGTGGTGGATTAGATAGTGGCTAAAGGTGGTTCTTAGGAACGCCCAGGTAAAGGTGTTTAAAACACGCATGTAATGGCAGGACAGTTTGGTGTCGAAACACCCCCACCTCTATTTAGGCTTGGTTTTTCTTTATTTTCCACATAAATGGCCTCCTTAACACCTCTGCTTGAACCTAGGCACTTCCTTCGCCACGGAGTATGTGTAACCTTACAAATCTTCACAGGTATGTCCTTTTACCTTTAAGATGAGATAACACGGCTGAGTCCTGACAGAGGAGATTGGGTATCTTCTGGCTGGGCCTACGTTGTGCAGTTGCTTTTGGTCCTCCCCACATACAATCAGAGCATTTCTTCACTGCACTGCCAACCGCAATTGATGTCGCTTTTATCTTGTGTTTTGGATTATTGGGTCTTTCGTGAGTTTGGTACAATTGCGTCCTCAGTGTGTTGTCGGTTTTAAACCAGACGGGATCCGATGTTTACTTTGAAAATTTCTTCTAATTTCTCGGAACCCCTGTACATATGGGATGACCATGTTCTTCCTCACTGTCTGTCTTTTCCCCTTCACTGTTGGTATTTGTTCTGTTTCTTTCCTTCTACTTCTTTTGACAAAGGCCCTCTGGTATACCACAAGTTTATTAAGGGCTCATTGAATGTTATTCATTTCTTTAGCCTTGCCTCTGTGTAGTGGGGGAACTGTTATCGGCTCATAAAAAGTTTGCAAGGGTTTCGATGGACACCCAGCTTGTGATCTAAAGGGTGGTGGAGTCAAACATCAAATACTGATCTGTGTGTTGGTTTTCTGTAAACCTTCTACTTCCGTTATTCATTTCCTTAACTGTCTACCAAGCATTCCAGAAGAAAGCCACGTGGTGTGTTGTTTTTGTACTCGTTACCTTGTGAATCTAATGTTTTGTCACCGCATTATCATAAGTGTTCTGTGAAAGCTTTGTACTTCCGTGGTGATCATCTTCTGGTGAGAACCCAGGTGTCATCAACATATCTGCACCATGGCTGGTGCTAAGCCTTAAGGTATTTAAGCCCTGTTTTTCATCTACCTCTCCATGTAACGGTGGCCCAATAAGGTGAACTGGAGATTTCCTCTAGAACATTCCTGGTTTTTGCTTATAGAACGTATCCCATCCCGCGTATTGAAATAGGTGGTTTCGGCACAGTCCAACAAGGAACACCACCTGTTCTGGGTTGAATCAGTTCTGCTTGGTAAGAGGTGCTGTCTTGGCCCCCGTTTTCCCTCACCATGTCAACAGCCTCCTTGGTGGGTATACAAGTGAAGAGAGAAGTCACATCATAGGACACACATAGTTTTCTTCTACACACGAGTACTATATCTTCAATCTTGTTGGTGAAATCTCTGAGTTCTGGAGTGATGGCTTAGCTATAGAACTGTCCCACCAAAGGTGTAAAGGAGGCCATTTTATGTTTGAAAATTAAAGAAACCAACCTAAATAGAGGTGGGGGGGTTCGACACCAACTGCTGCCATTACATGCTGTTTTAACACCTATACTCTGGGGCGTCCTATAACAACCTCTAGCCCCTATCTAATCACACACCCTAAGCACCTGGCTTGAATATGGGCTAATTGGGAGTTTTCCAGGGTACTAATTGCCACAGATTCTTGTACAAGTCTTCTGAATTGGAAAGGCCAGTCGGGATACTAGCGAAACGTCTTCAAGAACTAAACTTCAGTCCGTTGATCTTTTAATTGAATCCAACAGATATACCATGACCTGATGAATGAGAACCTTCCACAAGCAGATACTTTATACTATATGGGGCACTAGTCAGTACTATTATACTATAATGGGGGGCACTAGTACCGATACTATGATCACTATATGGGGCACTAGTAAGATACTAATGATCGTATAGTGGGGCACTAGTACAGATACTACTAATACTATATGGGGCACTAGACAGCATACTATGATCTATATGGGGCCTTTAGTACAGATCTATGATACTAAGAATGGGTACTAGTAACAGATACTATGATACTATAATGGGACACTAAGTGCAGATACTACTATGATATCTATATGGGGCAACTAATCCAGATACTATGAGACTATAATGGGACCTAGACAGATACTATGGGAATACTATATGTGACACTAGTACAGATACTATGAACTATATGGGGTTTAGTACGATACTATGATACTAATGGGGCACTATACAGATACTACGATACTAATAATGGTACTAGGACAGATACTATGATACTATAGGGGGTACTATTCAGATAACATGATACTTATATGGGGCACTAATACGATACTTATGATACTTAAATGGGACAACTAGTACAGAATACTATGATACTAATGGGACACTAGTAAGATACTATGATACTATTGGGACACTAGTCCAGATACTATATAACTTATGGGTAACTAGTTAATCATATACATATGATACTATATGGGGCACTATAAGATACTATTGATACATATGGGGTACTATACAATACTTGGATACCCTAATTGGGGTACTAGTACAATACTATGATACTATATGGGGCAACTAATAACGATACTATGATACTATATGGGACAACTAGTAGATACTATGATACTATAAATGGGACACTATACGCTAACTATTGATCTATATGGGACACTAGTACAGATACAATGATACTATAATGGGTTCCTAGTAGCAGATACTATGATACTATATGGGACACTCGTAACAGATACTATATCTATATGGGGCACTTAGTACATATACTAATGATACTATTGGTCTATTCCATATCTATGATAATATGGGTACAGTACAGTACTATGCTACTATATGGGGCCTAAGTACGATACTATACCTACTAATTGGGCACTAGAAATACAGGAGATTCCCCCCTGAAGGACGTACCTGACCTTGTCCTTCGCTGCTCTTGCTCTGCGGCTGATGTTTCCTCTATGACATTTCCTTCCCTATAGAATTTTAATACTGTATGATTCCCTCCCCTTGATATTCTATAAACTAAGGGGTTTATATGGGATGTATATGTGGCCCTAGGATGTGAAGGGTCCATTGTTATAAACATATTAGGTTGTATTATTTAGGGTGTTTTGACCTCGCTTTCTTAGCTATTGTTTTATTCTGTATCTGGTCATGTGTTTTTGGTTGGTAAAGGGGGTTCTAACACGCTGATTCATGTCTATCTCAATCTAAACGATAACTCCCGCATTCTCCTGAACACCATGCTTGTTCTACATCAGCTGGAGAGCTTGATGTTCGCCCTTTGGCCTCTGATTCTCATTTGAAAAATCTCCATAATGCACTGAGAAGAAATCAGAGGACATTATCCAGTACAAATCTGATCCACGGGGATGGTGGTGACTCCACCCTGACCTTAACCTATGGTCCGTCCCATTCAAGAATCCAACACATCTTTCTAAACAATTTCCTTTTTTAAAATCCATAAGACAGAAGAGTTTTATTGAAGGTCTTTATATGAACCATAAAATCTCTCTTTTTTTACTTCCCCTTTATTTTCATGAACGTATTACAACATGGAGCATCCCCGGCTGACCTTAATTCATGGTGAGGCCCCTACCTCTTGTAAGGAGAAAGGGAGATGGCGGCAAAGGCGAAGGATCCAGCCTACTGTAACTGAAGGAAGTCTCGGATCTTTTGTCCTGTTCAAGATCTCTCATTGCTGCTGGATATATAGAGCCACCAAACCCACTACCAGGGGAGAGGCTTCAAGAGAGGGAAGACATTACGAATTACATTTTTATATGAAACGTATATGACGGAGCAGAAATGGAGGACAGGAGACGTGCAGATAAACCATAGATGTTTGAGAAACCATAGAGTTGGGCGTTGGGGCTGGAAGGAGAGAAATACAGGAAGGGAAGAGGGGGAAGACGTGGGTGGATGGGAAGTAAATTGGGTTTTTTGGCAGAGAAATGAACGAAACGTTTTCTGATTCACACACACCGACATATACTGGTGTGGAGGGCCACATAAAGTCTGTAGGGGCCCCCTGGGTGTGGGGCCAGAGTAATGTCTGTAGGTGCCCCCTGGGTGCGTGAGGGGGCCAGTGTATTTCTGTAGGCCCCTGGGTGTTAGGGCCGAGTAATGTCTGTAGTGGCCCCCTGGATGTGAGGGCCAAAGTACTGTCTGTAGGGGCCCTGGGTGTGAGGGCCAAGTTATGTCTGTAGGGGCCCCTGGGGTGTGGAGGGCCAGAGTAATGTCTGTAGGGGCCCCTGGGTGTGAGGCGCATAGTAAATGTCGAGGGGCCCCTGGGTGTGAGGACCAGAGTAATGTCTGTCGGGGCCCCTGGGTGTAGGGCCAGAGTAATGTCCTGTAGGGGCCCCTGGGTGTGGAGGGCCAGAGTAATGTCCTGTAAGGGGGCCCCTGGTTGTGAGGGCCAGAGTAATGTCTGTAGGGGCCCCTGGGTGTGCGGACCAGAGTAATTCTGTAGGGGCCCCTTGGTGTGAGTGACCAGATTAATGTCTGTATGGGCCCCTGGGTGAGGGCCAGAGTATGTCCTGTAGGGGGCCCCTGGGTGTGAGGACCAGAAGTAATGTCCCTGTAGGGGGCGCCCCTGGGTGTGAGGCAATAGAGTACTGTTCTGTAGGGGGCCCCTGGGTGTGATGCATAGAGTAACTGTTCTGTAGGGGCCCCCCGGGGTGTGAGGGACAGTAATGTCTTAGGGGCCCCTGGGTGTGAGGCATAGATTAATGTCTGGTAGGGGCCCCTGGGTGTGAGGCATAGAGTAATGTCTGTATGGGGCCCCTGGGTGTGAGGGCGTAATGTCTTAGGGCCCCTGGGTGTGATGCATAGAGTTAATGTCTGTAGGGGCCCCTGGGTGTTAGGCATAGAGTAATGTCTGTAGGGGCCCTGGGGTGAGCATAAGTAAAATGTCTGTAGGGGCCCCTGTGTGTTAGGGACAGTAATGTCCTGTAGGGGCGGCCCCCCTGGGGTGAGGCTAGCGTAATGTCTGTAGGGGCCCCTGGGTGGTGAGGCATAGAGTAATGTCTGTAGGTGCCCTGGGTGTGAGGGACAGTCAATGTCTGTAGGGCCCCCTGGGTGTGAGGCATAGAGTATTGTCCTGAGGGCCGCCCTGGGGGTGTAAGGCTCGAGTAAGTCTTAGGTGCCCCTGGGTTGAGGACAGTAATTTCTGTAGGGGCCCCTGGGTGTAGGCATAGAGTAAATGTCCTGGAGGGGCCCCGGGTGTGAGGCTAGCGTAATGTCTGTATGGGCCCCGGGTGTGAGGCGTAGAGTAATGTCGGTAGGTGCCCCTGGGTGTGCGGAACAGTAATGGTCTGTCGGTGGCCCCGGTTGGGTGAGGCATAGAGTAATGTCTGTAGGGGCTCCCTTGTTAATCACTATGTTGGGGAATGGCTTCTGAGCTTATCCCTGTGGTAAAACAGCCCTGACTGGTGTTAACCTATAACTTAACTTTGCTTGTTATATCATATTTGTTCACGCAACTGTTTGTTTAACCTCCGACACGGACGTTGTATTTAACTTCATGGAAGTCAGTTTTGGATTTAACTGTAAGAATGTTTCCAGATTCCATTACCATGGCGCGTCAAATCTGTTCCTTTATCCCCCTAACGAGCCTGTCTTTACTCACAATGTGTCTATTAGCTCCTACGTGAACCACCCGATCATTAAATATTACACAGGGAGATTAAACGGTTCCGGCTTTATCTTGTGTGGGATAACAATCCGCCTCCCCCACAGGAATTACCTCCAGTTAGTCTGGTTGCAGGCCACATAGGGAATAATAAACGCCTCAGTGCGTGAACCCTCTCCATGTGGATACGGTCATAAACGGGGGACCCGGTGTACAGGAATATTATGTAATCACCATGGGAAGAGGCCCAACAATCGGTTTTCTTGTGCCAACAGGAATCCATCTGTTTGAGGGCATTTTCTGCATTTTTCCCCCCCCCTTAGTTTCCGTAGCCCTCCTTCCTAGTAGGTAGCAATTGGTTTTCGCACTGTCAGTCAGTGAGTACAGGAAGCCACCAGAAGGTCCATGTAACAGGATCAGGGAGAGGGAGGGGCTAGAGGATTCAATGAATGTGCGACCCTGTAAATCTGAGTCAGTGACCCACCTGCCGAATTAAACATGATTTTCGTAAAATGATGCCTTATTTTTAGGAGAGCGATACAGATAACCAATATAGAAAACTAATCCAGGGGTAATTACTTCCATTTAGCTCACCCCCTGTAAATTTCTGTATCAATGGAACATCATTTTTTTAATTAGCCTTACCTACGAATGAAGAAAATACCCGACACAAAACTAACATGTCCTGTGAGGACGGGATGTGGTCCAACATTGTTTAGTATGACAGCCATGAACATAAAGAAGAGACCTGACCAAGTTGAAAGGTGTCGCAGAGCGGATCATTTCTAAAAAGGAAAGGACTGGATTTATGGATTGGGGGAAGGCACAGAATAAATAATAAGAACAGAATAAATAATAGAACAGAATACAAGAATAGAACAGAATAAAAGAATAAGAACCGATAAGAATGGAATAAAGCAGAAAAAGAACAGAATAAACAGAATAAAAGAATAAGAACATATGAACAGAAAATAAAAGATAAAGAATAAGAACAGAATAGAAAAGAATAACAGAATAAAACACAATAACAGCAAAGAACCGAACTGAAACGAATAAACAGATAAGAAAAATAAACAGCATAAGACAGATAACAAATTAACAGAGAATAAGAAAATAACGAATAAGAACATAATACCAGAATGACAGAAAAGAAGGATACAGATAACAGAATGAACAGAAATAAGACAATACAGAATAATACCAGAATACAGATGACCAAGACAAGAAGATAACGAAATAACAGAATGAACAGAATAAGAAAATAACATAATAAAACAGAATAAACAAAATAAGAAAAATAACAGACTAACAGAATAAGAATATAACAGAAGAAGAACAGAATGAACAGAATAAGACAATAACAGAATAAAATCAGAATAACATAATGACAGATAAGACATAACAGAATAATAACAGAAGAACAGAATGAACAGAATAGAGATAACAGAATAAGAACAAATAGAGAATGAACAAATGAAAAGAACAGAATAACATAATTAACAGATAAGAAATAACAGAAATAAGAACGAAAATAACAGAATTAACAGGAAATACGAGAATAACAGAATAAGAACAGAATAGAGAATGAACAGATATAAAAGAACGAATAGGAGACATGAACAGAATAAGAAAATCACACGAATAATACATAATACCAGAATGAACATAATACGAAGCTCACAGATAACAGAATGAACAGAATAAGAAAGATAAAGAAATCACAGAATGAACAAATAGAAAATAACAGAAAATAAACAGAATAAGCAGAATACGACAATCAGAAGAAGAATATACAGAAATACAGAAACAGAATGAACAAATAAGAAAATAACAGAATAATAACAGAATGAACAGAATAATAAAAATAACAGAATAATAACAGAATAACAGAATGAACAAATAAGAAGATAAACAGAATAAAGAACAGAATTAAGAAATGAACAGAATCAGAAAAGAACAGAATAAACAGAATGAACAGAATAAGAAAATAATAGAATGAACAGATAAACAGAATGAACAGAATAAGGAAGATAACAGAATAAGAACAGACTAAGAGAAGAACAGAATAAGAAAAAACAGAATCAGAATGAACAGAAGAAGAAAATAACAGCATACGAACAGAATAACAAATGACAGAATAAATAATATACAGAATAACAGAATGAACAGAATAAGAAATAACAGAATAAGAACAGAATAACAGAATAATAAATAAAAAAACCAAATACGAATATAACCAGAATAAGAACAGAATGAACAGAAAAGAAAATAACAAATAATAACAGAATACCGAGAAATGAACAGAATACGAAATAACAGAATAAGACAGAATAACAGAATAAGAAAAATAACAGAATAACAGAATAAGAAGATAACAGAATAAAGAACCGAATTACAGAACAAAGCAACAAATAACAGAAAAGAACAAAATAACGAATGAAAACAGAAAAGAAAATAACAGAATAAGAACAGATAACAGAATACTCAAATAGAAGATAACAGAATAAGAAACAGAATAATAGAATGAACGAATCAGAAAGAACAGAATAACCGAATGAAACAGAATAAGAAAATACAGCTAAGCCAGAAGAACAGAATTAACAGAATAAAAGATAACCGATAATACAGAATAAGAGGAATGACCAGAAAGAAAAAAGAACAGAATAGGAGAATGACCCAGAATAAAAAATAAACAGAATAAGAACAGAATAACAGAAATGAACAGAATAAGAAGATAACAGAATACAAATGAACAGAATTAAGAAGATAACAGACTAACAGACTGAACAGAATAAGAAATACCAGAATAGAACAGAATAACAGAATAAGAAAATCACAGAAAAGAATAAACAGAATAAGAACAGAATGACAGAATAAACAATAACAGAATAAGAACAGAAGAACAGAATGACAGAATAATAAATAACAGAATAGAACAAACCAGAATGAAAAAATAAGAATATACATTAAGAACAGAATAAGAGAATGAACATAATAACGAAAGAAACAGAATAACAGAATGAACTAATACAGAAAAATAATAGAATAGAAACAGAATACCAGAAATGAACAGAATAAGAAGATACAGAATAACAGAATGAACAGAATAAGAAAATAACAGAATAAGAAAAATAACAGAATAGAAAATAAAAAGAATAACAAACTAAGAATATAACAGAATAGAGAACAGAATGAACAGAAATAAGAAAATAAACAGAATAGAACAGAATAAGAGAATGAACAAATAAGAAAATAACAGCATAAGAACAGAATAACAGAAAATGACAGAATAGAGATAACGAATAATGAACAAATAACAAATGAACATATATAAGAAAATAACAGAATAGAACAGAATAACAGAATGAACAGAATAAGAAGATACAGATGACAGAATACAGAATGACCAGAATAAGAATATAACATAATAAGAACAGAATAACGAAATGGAACAGAATAATAAAATGAACAGAATAACAGAATGAACAGAATAAGACAGATAACGATAATAACAGAATCACAGAATAAGAACGAATAAACAGAATCAATACATAATAAAACGAATAGGATTAGCCTGACCATGGTATGAAGGAAGAGAACAGGATAGTTATTTGTAACATATGATAACAATGGTACAATATATAAGACCATATAAGGTGAGTCTGTCAGTCACATTAACCCCCAATACTCCACCACTCTATTAACTGTCCTTCCCTTCCCCAGTCATTCATTGAGATGAGCCTAATGACATGACATCGCCTTTATGTTGGACGTACCCTTGTCCCTTACCGTACCATGCAGTTCCTCTACCTGGCCCTTCGTTTTGCTATTAAACACCATTTTTTGTGGGGTTATCCCAGGCTTTTGTTGGAATGTTGCGGTACCTTCTGAGGTACCTCCCTTAGTGTGTGGCCAGGAGCTTCCAGTACCAACACTCCGCTACCTTCTCAGAACTTTCCATCCTTAGCACTACAGTGATATGAGTCCTTGAAAACCAACAATTATTCTTTATAAGAGATTCCCGAACCTGAACACAACACTACCACCCCATAATGTATAACGTTTCTCTTACGTTCGGGATAGGTTTGGAATGTTGTGGCCAACGTTCCTCTCTGGGGCTCAGATCATCAACACTCCCAGTCAATCACTGCCATTGTTCCATTTGTTTCCTTGTATTCCTACCTGTTTCCATTACAGAGAATCCCAGCCAGTAATCTTTTCCAACATGTCTGACATCAGTTTTTCCTCACTTAGACGCTGATTGTGGATTCAGAATGTCATCTGGACGTTCATGTCTTACATATTCTATAGTGAAGCAAACGACCCTTGTGTCGTCATCCTGTAATCTAAAAATTGACCTTTATAATCAGCTCCAATGTCTCTCACTTACTTAACCAGATCTTGTCAATTTAGTAAAGAAAAAATGGTGTTTTCTGGGTCCACAAGCAAGCTTGGGCCGTGGTTATGGTCTAGATGAAACAATCTCCCAAGCCTCAATCCAGCTCTTAACAATAATAGGATGCTTTCCCTTTACATGCTTGTCCTGGTGTCATCTGAGCTTTGAAGATTGGCTTAGCCTACCTGTGATTGTAATGCAAAGTGTGACCTCATTTGTATAACATATGTGAAACGTATTGCAAGCATCATTAAAGTTGATAGACTAGAAGCCGTTTTGTTTATGTAACCATCACACGGTACGTCTCTTTAAATTATTTTTCTAACCGTAAAAGGTATCACCTTGATTGGTTGAGGTAAATGACATCTTATTAATAATCCACTGGCCATTAATAAACACTGAATTTAGCCGTACCGTCAGTAAATCAGTTCACATCCCATGGTAATAGTAGGGTCATTGAATTTCTGTAGAGCCGGTTCCTCCTGAAATCGTCATTCACTTATTATGTTATTGGATTTCACGTTGTGAGGAGCTAAGGCTTTAAACATTTCTTTCTGTATTGTCCGAGCAGAGATATGTTGTATCCCTTTGTATTGGCAAAATCGTCCAGGAAGGAATGGGAACGCTGAATCCCCATAGCCATGAAATGGAATATATATTAATGATCATAAATAGAGAACAGGATGAAACCTGGGCTGTTTGCATAGGAATGGTAGGGGTCGGTACGAGTGAGATAGATATAAATGGGGGTAATAGAGATAACGAACTGTCTTAATAATAAACATATGGGTCGTTAACGAGTTAGATAGATATGTAAATGGGATAATAGAGATATGAAATGTATTAAATACAATAGGGGTCGGTAGGGGTAATATAGATATGTAAATGAATGGGGTAATATAGGATATGAAATGTATTATAACGTAACAATAGGGGGCTGTAGGGGTAAGATAGATATTTAAATTGGGGGGTAATAGAGATGTATGAAATTTATTATAAGAACCAATTAGGGGTCGGAGGTTAAGATAGATATGTGAAATGGGATTAAATATACGAAATGTATTAGAATCAACAATCGGATCGGTAGGGGTAAGATAGATAATG
>CM033476.1:2113660-2126602 GCA_019447015.1 Hymenochirus boettgeri | reverse complement strand
CAGATGCTATGATACTATATGGGGCCACTAGTACAGATGCTATGATACTATATGGGGCACTAGTACAGATGCTATGATACTATATGGGGCACTAGTACAGATGCTATGATACTATATGGGGCCACTAGTACAGATGCTATGATATTATATGGGGCCACTAGTACAGATGCTATGATACTATATGGGGCCACTAGTACAGATGAACATATGCTATGATACTATAATGGGCACTAAACAATCTATGAAACTATGGGCCACGAGTACAAGATATGATACTATGACTGGTGCACTGTACAGATAACATGAAACTATGGGCCCTAGTACGATAATAGGATACTATATGGGACAAACTATTACATACTATGATACTAATGGGGCACTAGTACAGATACTTATGGGGCAACTAGTATGATACTTGATACTATTTGGGGCACTGATACTATGATACTATTAGACATTAGTACAGATAGTATATACTAATGGGGTAACTAGTACAGATACTATGATACTCATGGGGGCACTTGTACGATACTATGATCTATAAGGGACCTAGTACAGATTAGCTATGAATACTAAGGAGCACTTAGTACAGATACTATGATTATATATGGGGACACTTGTGTTTTGTTTTAGACTTTGATACTACTGACTATATGCTGGACCAAAGTCAGATACTAGGACTATAAGGGGACTACCAGTATGATTACTACGGGTACGTGAGATTCATGTATTACTATATGGGGACTAGTACAGATCTATGGATAACTATATGGGGTAATAGTACAGATTACTATATCTTATGGTCGATAATTGGTACTAGTACAGATACTAATGATACATATGGGGTACTAGTACAGATTTACTATGATACTATAGGGGACACTAGTACAGATAATGATATCTATACTGGGTAACCTAGTAACAGATACATGATACAATGGGGGCGTACATATCTGAACCATCAAAATGGTGGTACTAGTCCGAACAGATTATGATCTTATGGGTCACTAGTACAGTATACTATGAATACTGTATGGGGTACAAGTACAGAACTATGATACATCTGGGGTAACTCGATACAGATAACTATGATACTAATATATGGGGCACTAGTCAGTACTATGCTATATTGGCTAGTACAGATAACTACTAATTGGGGGTACTAGTACAGATACTATGATACATATATGGGGTACATAGTACAGAAACTATGATCAATGGGACAGCTAGTACAGATACTATTACTAGATGGGGCACCGAAAAAACAGTACTATGCTACTATATGGGGCAACTAGTACCGATCTATGAACGACGAGGGCACTAGTACAGATGACTATGTTACCTATAGATGGGTACTAGTACAATTACTATACCTACTATATGGGGGTCACTAGGCTACGAGATACTATGAGTACTATGGGGCACTAGTACAGATACTATGTATATTATATGGGGCTACTAGTACAGAGCATATGTACATATATGGGTACTAGTACAGATGCCTTGATACTATATGGGCTACTAGTACAGATACTATGATACTATGGAATATAATCATCTATTGGGACAACTAGTGCAGAACTATGATACTATAGGGGCACTACAATACAGATACTATGATACTATAATGGACACTATGTACCGATAATATGATATATCTGTTGTATCAATTAGATCAAACGGACTTGAATGTAGTTCCTTGAAGACGTGTTCGCTAGTCATCCGAATGCTCTTTCTTGCAATTCAGAAGACTTTGTACAAGAATCGTGGCAATTAGTACCTGGAAATCCAATAGACATTCACGCCAGGTGTTAAGGGTGTGATTGATAGTGGGCTAAAGGTGTCTAGGACACGCCCAGGTAAGGTGTTTTCAAAACGCATTGTACATGGCAGGACAGATTTGGGTGTCGAAACCCCCCACCTCTATTTAGGCTTGGTTTTTTTATTTCCACATAAATGGCCTCACCTTAACACCTCTCTTGAATCCAGCACGTTCCTTCGCCACGAGTATGTTAACTTACAAATCTTCACAAGGTATGTCCTTTCTCCTTTAAGATGCGATACACGGGCTGAGTCCTGACAGAGGAAATTTGGTACTGCTTCTGGCTGGGCCTACGTTGTGCGTTGCTGTTTGGTCCTCCCCCACATACAAATCAGAGCATTTCTTCCCTGCACTGCCACCGCATTGATGTCGCTTTTATTTGTGTTTTGGGTTTATTGGGTCTTTCGGAGTTGGTACCAATTGCCTCCGTCAGTGTGTTGTTCGTTTTAAACCAGACAGGGATCAACGATGTATTTGAAATTTCTTCTTAATTTCTCGGAACCCCTGCTACATTATGGGATGACCATTGTTTCCTCCACTGTCTGTCTTTTCCCCTCACTGTTGGTATTTGTGTTCTTTTCTTTCCTTCTACTTCTTTCTGACAAAGGCCCGTCTGGATAAGCTCACAAGTTTCTTAAGTGGCTCATCCTGAGAGTATTCATTTCCTTTAGACACTTCGCCTCTGTGCTAGTGGGATGGTAACATGTTTATCGGCCCTCATAAAAATGTTTTGCAGGGTTTCTGGATGGACACCCAGCTTTGTGATCTAAATGGTGGTGGAGTCAAACATCAAATACTGATCTCGTGTGTTGGTTTTCTGGTAAACCTCTACTTCCCAGTTTCATTTTCCTTAACTGTCTACCAAGCATTCCGAGCAGAAAGCCAGTTGGTGTGTTGTTTTTTACATCTTCTTGTGATTAATGTTTTGTCTCACCGCATTATATAGTGTTCTGTGAAGCTTTGTACTTCCGTGGTGTCCTTCTGTGATTAACCCAGGTGTCATCACATATCTGAACCATGGCTGCGGTGCTGAAGCCCTTAAGGTATTTAAGCCGCCTGTTGTTTCTATACCTCTCAATGTAAACGGTTGGCCCAATAGGTGAACTGGAGATCCTTAGACATCCTGTTTTTGCTTATAGAACTATCCCTCCGCTGTATTGAAATAGGGGTTTCGGCACCAGTCCAACAAGGAACCCACCTGTTCGGGTTGAGATCAGTTCTTGCTTGGTAAGAGTGCTGTCTTGGCCCGCACGTTTCCTCACCATGTCAACAGCCCCTTGGTGGGTATACAAGTGAAGAGAGAAGTCACATCATAGGAACACACATGTTTCTTCTACAAGAGTCACTAATCTTCAATCTTGTTGGTGAAATTCCTGAGCATTCTGGAGGTGTGCTAGCTGAGTAGAACTGTCCACACCAAAGGTGTAAAGGGAGGCCCATTTTATGTTGAAAATTAAAGAAACCAACCTAAATAGAGGTGGGGGGGTTCGACACCAACTGCTGCCATTACATGCTGTTTTAACACCTATACTCTGGGGCGTCCTATAACAACCTCTAGCCCCTATCTAATCACACACCCTAAGCACCTGGCTTGAATATGGGCTAATTGGGAGTTTTCCAGGGTACTAATTGCCACAGATTCTTGTACAAGTCTTCTGAATTGGAAAGGCCAGTCGGGATACTAGCGAAACGTCTTCAAGAACTAAACTTCAGTCCGTTGATCTTTTAATTGAATCCAACAGATATACCATGACCTGATGAATGAGAACCTTCCACAAGCAGATACTTTATACTATATGGGGCACTAGTCAGTACTATTATACTATAATGGGGGGCACTAGTACCGATACTATGATCACTATATGGGGCACTAGTAAGATACTAATGATCGTATAGTGGGGCACTAGTACAGATACTACTAATACTATATGGGGCACTAGACAGCATACTATGATCTATATGGGGCCTTTAGTACAGATCTATGATACTAAGAATGGGTACTAGTAACAGATACTATGATACTATAATGGGACACTAAGTGCAGATACTACTATGATATCTATATGGGGCAACTAATCCAGATACTATGAGACTATAATGGGACCTAGACAGATACTATGGGAATACTATATGTGACACTAGTACAGATACTATGAACTATATGGGGTTTAGTACGATACTATGATACTAATGGGGCACTATACAGATACTACGATACTAATAATGGTACTAGGACAGATACTATGATACTATAGGGGGTACTATTCAGATAACATGATACTTATATGGGGCACTAATACGATACTTATGATACTTAAATGGGACAACTAGTACAGAATACTATGATACTAATGGGACACTAGTAAGATACTATGATACTATTGGGACACTAGTCCAGATACTATATAACTTATGGGTAACTAGTTAATCATATACATATGATACTATATGGGGCACTATAAGATACTATTGATACATATGGGGTACTATACAATACTTGGATACCCTAATTGGGGTACTAGTACAATACTATGATACTATATGGGGCAACTAATAACGATACTATGATACTATATGGGACAACTAGTAGATACTATGATACTATAAATGGGACACTATACGCTAACTATTGATCTATATGGGACACTAGTACAGATACAATGATACTATAATGGGTTCCTAGTAGCAGATACTATGATACTATATGGGACACTCGTAACAGATACTATATCTATATGGGGCACTTAGTACATATACTAATGATACTATTGGTCTATTCCATATCTATGATAATATGGGTACAGTACAGTACTATGCTACTATATGGGGCCTAAGTACGATACTATACCTACTAATTGGGCACTAGAAATACAGGAGATTCCCCCCTGAAGGACGTACCTGACCTTGTCCTTCGCTGCTCTTGCTCTGCGGCTGATGTTTCCTCTATGACATTTCCTTCCCTATAGAATTTTAATACTGTATGATTCCCTCCCCTTGATATTCTATAAACTAAGGGGTTTATATGGGATGTATATGTGGCCCTAGGATGTGAAGGGTCCATTGTTATAAACATATTAGGTTGTATTATTTAGGGTGTTTTGACCTCGCTTTCTTAGCTATTGTTTTATTCTGTATCTGGTCATGTGTTTTTGGTTGGTAAAGGGGGTTCTAACACGCTGATTCATGTCTATCTCAATCTAAACGATAACTCCCGCATTCTCCTGAACACCATGCTTGTTCTACATCAGCTGGAGAGCTTGATGTTCGCCCTTTGGCCTCTGATTCTCATTTGAAAAATCTCCATAATGCACTGAGAAGAAATCAGAGGACATTATCCAGTACAAATCTGATCCACGGGGATGGTGGTGACTCCACCCTGACCTTAACCTATGGTCCGTCCCATTCAAGAATCCAACACATCTTTCTAAACAATTTCCTTTTTTAAAATCCATAAGACAGAAGAGTTTTATTGAAGGTCTTTATATGAACCATAAAATCTCTCTTTTTTTACTTCCCCTTTATTTTCATGAACGTATTACAACATGGAGCATCCCCGGCTGACCTTAATTCATGGTGAGGCCCCTACCTCTTGTAAGGAGAAAGGGAGATGGCGGCAAAGGCGAAGGATCCAGCCTACTGTAACTGAAGGAAGTCTCGGATCTTTTGTCCTGTTCAAGATCTCTCATTGCTGCTGGATATATAGAGCCACCAAACCCACTACCAGGGGAGAGGCTTCAAGAGAGGGAAGACATTACGAATTACATTTTTATATGAAACGTATATGACGGAGCAGAAATGGAGGACAGGAGACGTGCAGATAAACCATAGATGTTTGAGAAACCATAGAGTTGGGCGTTGGGGCTGGAAGGAGAGAAATACAGGAAGGGAAGAGGGGGAAGACGTGGGTGGATGGGAAGTAAATTGGGTTTTTTGGCAGAGAAATGAACGAAACGTTTTCTGATTCACACACACCGACATATACTGGTGTGGAGGGCCACATAAAGTCTGTAGGGGCCCCCTGGGTGTGGGGCCAGAGTAATGTCTGTAGGTGCCCCCTGGGTGCGTGAGGGGGCCAGTGTATTTCTGTAGGCCCCTGGGTGTTAGGGCCGAGTAATGTCTGTAGTGGCCCCCTGGATGTGAGGGCCAAAGTACTGTCTGTAGGGGCCCTGGGTGTGAGGGCCAAGTTATGTCTGTAGGGGCCCCTGGGGTGTGGAGGGCCAGAGTAATGTCTGTAGGGGCCCCTGGGTGTGAGGCGCATAGTAAATGTCGAGGGGCCCCTGGGTGTGAGGACCAGAGTAATGTCTGTCGGGGCCCCTGGGTGTAGGGCCAGAGTAATGTCCTGTAGGGGCCCCTGGGTGTGGAGGGCCAGAGTAATGTCCTGTAAGGGGGCCCCTGGTTGTGAGGGCCAGAGTAATGTCTGTAGGGGCCCCTGGGTGTGCGGACCAGAGTAATTCTGTAGGGGCCCCTTGGTGTGAGTGACCAGATTAATGTCTGTATGGGCCCCTGGGTGAGGGCCAGAGTATGTCCTGTAGGGGGCCCCTGGGTGTGAGGACCAGAAGTAATGTCCCTGTAGGGGGCGCCCCTGGGTGTGAGGCAATAGAGTACTGTTCTGTAGGGGGCCCCTGGGTGTGATGCATAGAGTAACTGTTCTGTAGGGGCCCCCCGGGGTGTGAGGGACAGTAATGTCTTAGGGGCCCCTGGGTGTGAGGCATAGATTAATGTCTGGTAGGGGCCCCTGGGTGTGAGGCATAGAGTAATGTCTGTATGGGGCCCCTGGGTGTGAGGGCGTAATGTCTTAGGGCCCCTGGGTGTGATGCATAGAGTTAATGTCTGTAGGGGCCCCTGGGTGTTAGGCATAGAGTAATGTCTGTAGGGGCCCTGGGGTGAGCATAAGTAAAATGTCTGTAGGGGCCCCTGTGTGTTAGGGACAGTAATGTCCTGTAGGGGCGGCCCCCCTGGGGTGAGGCTAGCGTAATGTCTGTAGGGGCCCCTGGGTGGTGAGGCATAGAGTAATGTCTGTAGGTGCCCTGGGTGTGAGGGACAGTCAATGTCTGTAGGGCCCCCTGGGTGTGAGGCATAGAGTATTGTCCTGAGGGCCGCCCTGGGGGTGTAAGGCTCGAGTAAGTCTTAGGTGCCCCTGGGTTGAGGACAGTAATTTCTGTAGGGGCCCCTGGGTGTAGGCATAGAGTAAATGTCCTGGAGGGGCCCCGGGTGTGAGGCTAGCGTAATGTCTGTATGGGCCCCGGGTGTGAGGCGTAGAGTAATGTCGGTAGGTGCCCCTGGGTGTGCGGAACAGTAATGGTCTGTCGGTGGCCCCGGTTGGGTGAGGCATAGAGTAATGTCTGTAGGGGCTCCCTTGTTAATCACTATGTTGGGGAATGGCTTCTGAGCTTATCCCTGTGGTAAAACAGCCCTGACTGGTGTTAACCTATAACTTAACTTTGCTTGTTATATCATATTTGTTCACGCAACTGTTTGTTTAACCTCCGACACGGACGTTGTATTTAACTTCATGGAAGTCAGTTTTGGATTTAACTGTAAGAATGTTTCCAGATTCCATTACCATGGCGCGTCAAATCTGTTCCTTTATCCCCCTAACGAGCCTGTCTTTACTCACAATGTGTCTATTAGCTCCTACGTGAACCACCCGATCATTAAATATTACACAGGGAGATTAAACGGTTCCGGCTTTATCTTGTGTGGGATAACAATCCGCCTCCCCCACAGGAATTACCTCCAGTTAGTCTGGTTGCAGGCCACATAGGGAATAATAAACGCCTCAGTGCGTGAACCCTCTCCATGTGGATACGGTCATAAACGGGGGACCCGGTGTACAGGAATATTATGTAATCACCATGGGAAGAGGCCCAACAATCGGTTTTCTTGTGCCAACAGGAATCCATCTGTTTGAGGGCATTTTCTGCATTTTTCCCCCCCCCTTAGTTTCCGTAGCCCTCCTTCCTAGTAGGTAGCAATTGGTTTTCGCACTGTCAGTCAGTGAGTACAGGAAGCCACCAGAAGGTCCATGTAACAGGATCAGGGAGAGGGAGGGGCTAGAGGATTCAATGAATGTGCGACCCTGTAAATCTGAGTCAGTGACCCACCTGCCGAATTAAACATGATTTTCGTAAAATGATGCCTTATTTTTAGGAGAGCGATACAGATAACCAATATAGAAAACTAATCCAGGGGTAATTACTTCCATTTAGCTCACCCCCTGTAAATTTCTGTATCAATGGAACATCATTTTTTTAATTAGCCTTACCTACGAATGAAGAAAATACCCGACACAAAACTAACATGTCCTGTGAGGACGGGATGTGGTCCAACATTGTTTAGTATGACAGCCATGAACATAAAGAAGAGACCTGACCAAGTTGAAAGGTGTCGCAGAGCGGATCATTTCTAAAAAGGAAAGGACTGGATTTATGGATTGGGGGAAGGCACAGAATAAATAATAAGAACAGAATAAATAATAGAACAGAATACAAGAATAGAACAGAATAAAAGAATAAGAACCGATAAGAATGGAATAAAGCAGAAAAAGAACAGAATAAACAGAATAAAAGAATAAGAACATATGAACAGAAAATAAAAGATAAAGAATAAGAACAGAATAGAAAAGAATAACAGAATAAAACACAATAACAGCAAAGAACCGAACTGAAACGAATAAACAGATAAGAAAAATAAACAGCATAAGACAGATAACAAATTAACAGAGAATAAGAAAATAACGAATAAGAACATAATACCAGAATGACAGAAAAGAAGGATACAGATAACAGAATGAACAGAAATAAGACAATACAGAATAATACCAGAATACAGATGACCAAGACAAGAAGATAACGAAATAACAGAATGAACAGAATAAGAAAATAACATAATAAAACAGAATAAACAAAATAAGAAAAATAACAGACTAACAGAATAAGAATATAACAGAAGAAGAACAGAATGAACAGAATAAGACAATAACAGAATAAAATCAGAATAACATAATGACAGATAAGACATAACAGAATAATAACAGAAGAACAGAATGAACAGAATAGAGATAACAGAATAAGAACAAATAGAGAATGAACAAATGAAAAGAACAGAATAACATAATTAACAGATAAGAAATAACAGAAATAAGAACGAAAATAACAGAATTAACAGGAAATACGAGAATAACAGAATAAGAACAGAATAGAGAATGAACAGATATAAAAGAACGAATAGGAGACATGAACAGAATAAGAAAATCACACGAATAATACATAATACCAGAATGAACATAATACGAAGCTCACAGATAACAGAATGAACAGAATAAGAAAGATAAAGAAATCACAGAATGAACAAATAGAAAATAACAGAAAATAAACAGAATAAGCAGAATACGACAATCAGAAGAAGAATATACAGAAATACAGAAACAGAATGAACAAATAAGAAAATAACAGAATAATAACAGAATGAACAGAATAATAAAAATAACAGAATAATAACAGAATAACAGAATGAACAAATAAGAAGATAAACAGAATAAAGAACAGAATTAAGAAATGAACAGAATCAGAAAAGAACAGAATAAACAGAATGAACAGAATAAGAAAATAATAGAATGAACAGATAAACAGAATGAACAGAATAAGGAAGATAACAGAATAAGAACAGACTAAGAGAAGAACAGAATAAGAAAAAACAGAATCAGAATGAACAGAAGAAGAAAATAACAGCATACGAACAGAATAACAAATGACAGAATAAATAATATACAGAATAACAGAATGAACAGAATAAGAAATAACAGAATAAGAACAGAATAACAGAATAATAAATAAAAAAACCAAATACGAATATAACCAGAATAAGAACAGAATGAACAGAAAAGAAAATAACAAATAATAACAGAATACCGAGAAATGAACAGAATACGAAATAACAGAATAAGACAGAATAACAGAATAAGAAAAATAACAGAATAACAGAATAAGAAGATAACAGAATAAAGAACCGAATTACAGAACAAAGCAACAAATAACAGAAAAGAACAAAATAACGAATGAAAACAGAAAAGAAAATAACAGAATAAGAACAGATAACAGAATACTCAAATAGAAGATAACAGAATAAGAAACAGAATAATAGAATGAACGAATCAGAAAGAACAGAATAACCGAATGAAACAGAATAAGAAAATACAGCTAAGCCAGAAGAACAGAATTAACAGAATAAAAGATAACCGATAATACAGAATAAGAGGAATGACCAGAAAGAAAAAAGAACAGAATAGGAGAATGACCCAGAATAAAAAATAAACAGAATAAGAACAGAATAACAGAAATGAACAGAATAAGAAGATAACAGAATACAAATGAACAGAATTAAGAAGATAACAGACTAACAGACTGAACAGAATAAGAAATACCAGAATAGAACAGAATAACAGAATAAGAAAATCACAGAAAAGAATAAACAGAATAAGAACAGAATGACAGAATAAACAATAACAGAATAAGAACAGAAGAACAGAATGACAGAATAATAAATAACAGAATAGAACAAACCAGAATGAAAAAATAAGAATATACATTAAGAACAGAATAAGAGAATGAACATAATAACGAAAGAAACAGAATAACAGAATGAACTAATACAGAAAAATAATAGAATAGAAACAGAATACCAGAAATGAACAGAATAAGAAGATACAGAATAACAGAATGAACAGAATAAGAAAATAACAGAATAAGAAAAATAACAGAATAGAAAATAAAAAGAATAACAAACTAAGAATATAACAGAATAGAGAACAGAATGAACAGAAATAAGAAAATAAACAGAATAGAACAGAATAAGAGAATGAACAAATAAGAAAATAACAGCATAAGAACAGAATAACAGAAAATGACAGAATAGAGATAACGAATAATGAACAAATAACAAATGAACATATATAAGAAAATAACAGAATAGAACAGAATAACAGAATGAACAGAATAAGAAGATACAGATGACAGAATACAGAATGACCAGAATAAGAATATAACATAATAAGAACAGAATAACGAAATGGAACAGAATAATAAAATGAACAGAATAACAGAATGAACAGAATAAGACAGATAACGATAATAACAGAATCACAGAATAAGAACGAATAAACAGAATCAATACATAATAAAACGAATAGGATTAGCCTGACCATGGTATGAAGGAAGAGAACAGGATAGTTATTTGTAACATATGATAACAATGGTACAATATATAAGACCATATAAGGTGAGTCTGTCAGTCACATTAACCCCCAATACTCCACCACTCTATTAACTGTCCTTCCCTTCCCCAGTCATTCATTGAGATGAGCCTAATGACATGACATCGCCTTTATGTTGGACGTACCCTTGTCCCTTACCGTACCATGCAGTTCCTCTACCTGGCCCTTCGTTTTGCTATTAAACACCATTTTTTGTGGGGTTATCCCAGGCTTTTGTTGGAATGTTGCGGTACCTTCTGAGGTACCTCCCTTAGTGTGTGGCCAGGAGCTTCCAGTACCAACACTCCGCTACCTTCTCAGAACTTTCCATCCTTAGCACTACAGTGATATGAGTCCTTGAAAACCAACAATTATTCTTTATAAGAGATTCCCGAACCTGAACACAACACTACCACCCCATAATGTATAACGTTTCTCTTACGTTCGGGATAGGTTTGGAATGTTGTGGCCAACGTTCCTCTCTGGGGCTCAGATCATCAACACTCCCAGTCAATCACTGCCATTGTTCCATTTGTTTCCTTGTATTCCTACCTGTTTCCATTACAGAGAATCCCAGCCAGTAATCTTTTCCAACATGTCTGACATCAGTTTTTCCTCACTTAGACGCTGATTGTGGATTCAGAATGTCATCTGGACGTTCATGTCTTACATATTCTATAGTGAAGCAAACGACCCTTGTGTCGTCATCCTGTAATCTAAAAATTGACCTTTATAATCAGCTCCAATGTCTCTCACTTACTTAACCAGATCTTGTCAATTTAGTAAAGAAAAAATGGTGTTTTCTGGGTCCACAAGCAAGCTTGGGCCGTGGTTATGGTCTAGATGAAACAATCTCCCAAGCCTCAATCCAGCTCTTAACAATAATAGGATGCTTTCCCTTTACATGCTTGTCCTGGTGTCATCTGAGCTTTGAAGATTGGCTTAGCCTACCTGTGATTGTAATGCAAAGTGTGACCTCATTTGTATAACATATGTGAAACGTATTGCAAGCATCATTAAAGTTGATAGACTAGAAGCCGTTTTGTTTATGTAACCATCACACGGTACGTCTCTTTAAATTATTTTTCTAACCGTAAAAGGTATCACCTTGATTGGTTGAGGTAAATGACATCTTATTAATAATCCACTGGCCATTAATAAACACTGAATTTAGCCGTACCGTCAGTAAATCAGTTCACATCCCATGGTAATAGTAGGGTCATTGAATTTCTGTAGAGCCGGTTCCTCCTGAAATCGTCATTCACTTATTATGTTATTGGATTTCACGTTGTGAGGAGCTAAGGCTTTAAACATTTCTTTCTGTATTGTCCGAGCAGAGATATGTTGTATCCCTTTGTATTGGCAAAATCGTCCAGGAAGGAATGGGAACGCTGAATCCCCATAGCCATGAAATGGAATATATATTAATGATCATAAATAGAGAACAGGATGAAACCTGGGCTGTTTGCATAGGAATGGTAGGGGTCGGTACGAGTGAGATAGATATAAATGGGGGTAATAGAGATAACGAACTGTCTTAATAATAAACATATGGGTCGTTAACGAGTTAGATAGATATGTAAATGGGATAATAGAGATATGAAATGTATTAAATACAATAGGGGTCGGTAGGGGTAATATAGATATGTAAATGAATGGGGTAATATAGGATATGAAATGTATTATAACGTAACAATAGGGGGCTGTAGGGGTAAGATAGATATTTAAATTGGGGGGTAATAGAGATGTATGAAATTTATTATAAGAACCAATTAGGGGTCGGAGGTTAAGATAGATATGTGAAATGGGATTAAATATACGAAATGTATTAGAATCAACAATCGGATCGGTAGGGGTAAGATAGATAATG
>CM033476.1:2101149-2113562 GCA_019447015.1 Hymenochirus boettgeri | reverse complement strand
GATACTATATGGGACACTAGTACAGCTACTATGATACTATATGAGACACTAGTACAGATACTATGATACTATATGGGGCACTAGTACAGATACTATGATACTATATGGGGCACTAGTACAGATACTATATGGGGCACTAGTACAGATACTATGATACTATATGGGGGTACAGATCTATGCATCCTATCTGGGACACTAGTACATCTATGATACTATGGGCAATAGTACAGATACTAATGATCTCATGGGACACTCTTACAGATAACATCTAATGATACTATATGGGGTACTAGTACAGATACTATGATACTATATGGGGTACTAGTACAGATACTCTATCTATATGGGAACCTAGTAACAGATACTATGATACGAGATGGGGGACTAGTACATATACTATGATACATCATTACAAAAAAAAAAAATATGGGATGGGGTACTGTACAGATCTATGCATACCTATCTGGGACACTAGTACAGTCTATGAATACTTATGGGCTAAGTACAGATACTATGATACATCATGGGGTAAACTTTACAGATAACATGATACTAATAATATGGGGACACTAGTAAGATACTATGATACTATGATGGGAACTAGTACAGATAATAGAGTACTTAAGATGGGCACACTAGTACAATACATATGATACTATATGGGACACAGTACAGATACTATATACTAGATGGGGCACTAGTACAGTACTATTATAGTTATTGGGGACTGAAACATAGTAAGATATATGATACTAATATGGGGCACTAGACGATACTATGATACAGTTGGGGGGCAGCTAGTACAGATACTATTTACTATAATGGGTACTAGTACAGATACTCGCCTACTATATGGGCACTAGTACAGATACTATGATACTATATGGGGCACTAGTACAGATATAAGATACTATATGGGGTACTAGTACAGATGCATATGTCACTATATGGCAGCTAGTACAGATCCTATGATACTATATGGGTACTAGTACAGATACTATGATACTATAATAACACTGGGACAACTAGTGCAGAACTATGATACTAGATGGGGCAACTAATACAGATACTATGATACTATAATGGACACTATGTACCGATAACTATGATATATCTGTTGTATTCAATTAGATCAACTGGACTTGAATGTAGTTCTTGAAGACTTTTCGCTAGTCATCCGACTGCTTCTGTTTCTTTTCGCAATTCAAATGAACTTTGTACAAGAATCGGTGGCAATTATGTACCTGGAAAATCCCAAGTAGCATTCACGCCAGGTGTTAATGGTGTGATTAGATAGTGGCTAAGAGGTGGGTTCTAGGAACGCCCAGAGTAAGGTGTTAAAACCGCAATGTAATGGCAGACAGAGTTTGGTGTCGAACCCCCCCACCTCTATTTAGGCTTGGTTTTTCTTTATTTTTCCAATAAATGGCCTCCTTAACACCTCGCTTGAATCCTACACTTCCTTCGCACAGTATGTGTAACTTACAAATCTTCAAAGGTATGTCCTTTCTCCTTAAGATGCGATACACGGCTGAGTCCTGACCGAGGAATTTGGGCTCTTCTGGCTGGGCCTACGTTATGCCGTTGCTTTTGGTCTCCCCACATACAATCAGAGCATTCTTCCCTGCACTGCACAACCGCAATATGATGTCGCTTTTAAATACTTGTGTTTTGGTATTGGGTCTTTCGTGATGTACAATTGCTGCCTCAGTGTGTTGTTCGTTTTAAAGCAGCACAGGGATAACGAGTAAACATTTGACAATTTCTTCTTAATTTCTCGGATACCCCTGCTACATATGGGATGACCATGTCTTCCTCACTGTCGTCTTTTCCCCTTCACTGTTGGTATTTGTGTTCGTTTCTTTCCTTCTACTTCTTTTGACAAAGGCCCTCTGGTATATCACAATTCAAATTAAGTGGCTCCCTGAAATGTATATTCATTTCCTATTAGACACTTCTGCCTCTGTGCTAGTGGGATGGAAACCATGTTCTCGGCCACTCATAAAAAACTGCTATTTTGCAAGGGTTTCTGGATGACACCCAGCTTGTGATCTAAATGGTGGGGTAGTCAAACATCAAATACTGATCTGTGTGTGTGGTTTTCTGTAAAACCTCTACTTTCAGTTTTCCATTTTCCTTAACTGTCTACCAAGCATTCCCAGAAGCCCGTTTGGTGTGTTGTTTTTGTACCGCTTTCCCTTGTGATCTACATGTTTTGTTCACCGCATTATGTGTTCTGTGAAAGCTTGTACTTCCTTTCCTTCTGGTGGGATTGTAACCAGGTGTCATCACATATCTGCACCATGGCTGGTGCGAAGCCCTTAAGGTATTAAGCGCCTGTTGTTTCTATCTACCTCCCTCCAATGTAACGGTTGGCCCAATAAGGTGAACTGGAGATCCCTAGCACATCCTGGTTTTTGCTTATAGAACTTATCCCATCCCCTGTATTTGAAATAGGTGGTTTCGGCACAAGTCCAACAAGGAACCCACCTGTTCTGGGTTGAGATCAGTTCTTGCTTGGTAAGAGGTGCTGTCCTTGGCCCCACGTTTTCCCTGCACCATGTCAACAGCCCCTTGGTGGGTATACCAGTGAAGAGAGAAGTCACATCATAGGAACACACCATAGTTTTCTTCTACAACCGAAGTACTATATCTTTCAATCTTGTTGGTGAAATTCCTGAGATTCTGGATGTGGCTGCTTAGAACTTCCCCCAAAGGTGTTAAAAGGAGGCATTTTATGTGAAAATTAAAGAAACCAACCTAAATAGAGGTGGGGGGGTTCGACACCAACTGCTGCCATTACATGCTGTTTTAACACCTATACTCTGGGGCGTCCTATAACAACCTCTAGCCCCTATCTAATCACACACCCTAAGCACCTGGCTTGAATATGGGCTAATTGGGAGTTTTCCAGGGTACTAATTGCCACAGATTCTTGTACAAGTCTTCTGAATTGGAAAGGCCAGTCGGGATACTAGCGAAACGTCTTCAAGAACTAAACTTCAGTCCGTTGATCTTTTAATTGAATCCAACAGATATACCATGACCTGATGAATGAGAACCTTCCACAAGCAGATACTTTATACTATATGGGGCACTAGTCAGTACTATTATACTATAATGGGGGGCACTAGTACCGATACTATGATCACTATATGGGGCACTAGTAAGATACTAATGATCGTATAGTGGGGCACTAGTACAGATACTACTAATACTATATGGGGCACTAGACAGCATACTATGATCTATATGGGGCCTTTAGTACAGATCTATGATACTAAGAATGGGTACTAGTAACAGATACTATGATACTATAATGGGACACTAAGTGCAGATACTACTATGATATCTATATGGGGCAACTAATCCAGATACTATGAGACTATAATGGGACCTAGACAGATACTATGGGAATACTATATGTGACACTAGTACAGATACTATGAACTATATGGGGTTTAGTACGATACTATGATACTAATGGGGCACTATACAGATACTACGATACTAATAATGGTACTAGGACAGATACTATGATACTATAGGGGGTACTATTCAGATAACATGATACTTATATGGGGCACTAATACGATACTTATGATACTTAAATGGGACAACTAGTACAGAATACTATGATACTAATGGGACACTAGTAAGATACTATGATACTATTGGGACACTAGTCCAGATACTATATAACTTATGGGTAACTAGTTAATCATATACATATGATACTATATGGGGCACTATAAGATACTATTGATACATATGGGGTACTATACAATACTTGGATACCCTAATTGGGGTACTAGTACAATACTATGATACTATATGGGGCAACTAATAACGATACTATGATACTATATGGGACAACTAGTAGATACTATGATACTATAAATGGGACACTATACGCTAACTATTGATCTATATGGGACACTAGTACAGATACAATGATACTATAATGGGTTCCTAGTAGCAGATACTATGATACTATATGGGACACTCGTAACAGATACTATATCTATATGGGGCACTTAGTACATATACTAATGATACTATTGGTCTATTCCATATCTATGATAATATGGGTACAGTACAGTACTATGCTACTATATGGGGCCTAAGTACGATACTATACCTACTAATTGGGCACTAGAAATACAGGAGATTCCCCCCTGAAGGACGTACCTGACCTTGTCCTTCGCTGCTCTTGCTCTGCGGCTGATGTTTCCTCTATGACATTTCCTTCCCTATAGAATTTTAATACTGTATGATTCCCTCCCCTTGATATTCTATAAACTAAGGGGTTTATATGGGATGTATATGTGGCCCTAGGATGTGAAGGGTCCATTGTTATAAACATATTAGGTTGTATTATTTAGGGTGTTTTGACCTCGCTTTCTTAGCTATTGTTTTATTCTGTATCTGGTCATGTGTTTTTGGTTGGTAAAGGGGGTTCTAACACGCTGATTCATGTCTATCTCAATCTAAACGATAACTCCCGCATTCTCCTGAACACCATGCTTGTTCTACATCAGCTGGAGAGCTTGATGTTCGCCCTTTGGCCTCTGATTCTCATTTGAAAAATCTCCATAATGCACTGAGAAGAAATCAGAGGACATTATCCAGTACAAATCTGATCCACGGGGATGGTGGTGACTCCACCCTGACCTTAACCTATGGTCCGTCCCATTCAAGAATCCAACACATCTTTCTAAACAATTTCCTTTTTTAAAATCCATAAGACAGAAGAGTTTTATTGAAGGTCTTTATATGAACCATAAAATCTCTCTTTTTTTACTTCCCCTTTATTTTCATGAACGTATTACAACATGGAGCATCCCCGGCTGACCTTAATTCATGGTGAGGCCCCTACCTCTTGTAAGGAGAAAGGGAGATGGCGGCAAAGGCGAAGGATCCAGCCTACTGTAACTGAAGGAAGTCTCGGATCTTTTGTCCTGTTCAAGATCTCTCATTGCTGCTGGATATATAGAGCCACCAAACCCACTACCAGGGGAGAGGCTTCAAGAGAGGGAAGACATTACGAATTACATTTTTATATGAAACGTATATGACGGAGCAGAAATGGAGGACAGGAGACGTGCAGATAAACCATAGATGTTTGAGAAACCATAGAGTTGGGCGTTGGGGCTGGAAGGAGAGAAATACAGGAAGGGAAGAGGGGGAAGACGTGGGTGGATGGGAAGTAAATTGGGTTTTTTGGCAGAGAAATGAACGAAACGTTTTCTGATTCACACACACCGACATATACTGGTGTGGAGGGCCACATAAAGTCTGTAGGGGCCCCCTGGGTGTGGGGCCAGAGTAATGTCTGTAGGTGCCCCCTGGGTGCGTGAGGGGGCCAGTGTATTTCTGTAGGCCCCTGGGTGTTAGGGCCGAGTAATGTCTGTAGTGGCCCCCTGGATGTGAGGGCCAAAGTACTGTCTGTAGGGGCCCTGGGTGTGAGGGCCAAGTTATGTCTGTAGGGGCCCCTGGGGTGTGGAGGGCCAGAGTAATGTCTGTAGGGGCCCCTGGGTGTGAGGCGCATAGTAAATGTCGAGGGGCCCCTGGGTGTGAGGACCAGAGTAATGTCTGTCGGGGCCCCTGGGTGTAGGGCCAGAGTAATGTCCTGTAGGGGCCCCTGGGTGTGGAGGGCCAGAGTAATGTCCTGTAAGGGGGCCCCTGGTTGTGAGGGCCAGAGTAATGTCTGTAGGGGCCCCTGGGTGTGCGGACCAGAGTAATTCTGTAGGGGCCCCTTGGTGTGAGTGACCAGATTAATGTCTGTATGGGCCCCTGGGTGAGGGCCAGAGTATGTCCTGTAGGGGGCCCCTGGGTGTGAGGACCAGAAGTAATGTCCCTGTAGGGGGCGCCCCTGGGTGTGAGGCAATAGAGTACTGTTCTGTAGGGGGCCCCTGGGTGTGATGCATAGAGTAACTGTTCTGTAGGGGCCCCCCGGGGTGTGAGGGACAGTAATGTCTTAGGGGCCCCTGGGTGTGAGGCATAGATTAATGTCTGGTAGGGGCCCCTGGGTGTGAGGCATAGAGTAATGTCTGTATGGGGCCCCTGGGTGTGAGGGCGTAATGTCTTAGGGCCCCTGGGTGTGATGCATAGAGTTAATGTCTGTAGGGGCCCCTGGGTGTTAGGCATAGAGTAATGTCTGTAGGGGCCCTGGGGTGAGCATAAGTAAAATGTCTGTAGGGGCCCCTGTGTGTTAGGGACAGTAATGTCCTGTAGGGGCGGCCCCCCTGGGGTGAGGCTAGCGTAATGTCTGTAGGGGCCCCTGGGTGGTGAGGCATAGAGTAATGTCTGTAGGTGCCCTGGGTGTGAGGGACAGTCAATGTCTGTAGGGCCCCCTGGGTGTGAGGCATAGAGTATTGTCCTGAGGGCCGCCCTGGGGGTGTAAGGCTCGAGTAAGTCTTAGGTGCCCCTGGGTTGAGGACAGTAATTTCTGTAGGGGCCCCTGGGTGTAGGCATAGAGTAAATGTCCTGGAGGGGCCCCGGGTGTGAGGCTAGCGTAATGTCTGTATGGGCCCCGGGTGTGAGGCGTAGAGTAATGTCGGTAGGTGCCCCTGGGTGTGCGGAACAGTAATGGTCTGTCGGTGGCCCCGGTTGGGTGAGGCATAGAGTAATGTCTGTAGGGGCTCCCTTGTTAATCACTATGTTGGGGAATGGCTTCTGAGCTTATCCCTGTGGTAAAACAGCCCTGACTGGTGTTAACCTATAACTTAACTTTGCTTGTTATATCATATTTGTTCACGCAACTGTTTGTTTAACCTCCGACACGGACGTTGTATTTAACTTCATGGAAGTCAGTTTTGGATTTAACTGTAAGAATGTTTCCAGATTCCATTACCATGGCGCGTCAAATCTGTTCCTTTATCCCCCTAACGAGCCTGTCTTTACTCACAATGTGTCTATTAGCTCCTACGTGAACCACCCGATCATTAAATATTACACAGGGAGATTAAACGGTTCCGGCTTTATCTTGTGTGGGATAACAATCCGCCTCCCCCACAGGAATTACCTCCAGTTAGTCTGGTTGCAGGCCACATAGGGAATAATAAACGCCTCAGTGCGTGAACCCTCTCCATGTGGATACGGTCATAAACGGGGGACCCGGTGTACAGGAATATTATGTAATCACCATGGGAAGAGGCCCAACAATCGGTTTTCTTGTGCCAACAGGAATCCATCTGTTTGAGGGCATTTTCTGCATTTTTCCCCCCCCCTTAGTTTCCGTAGCCCTCCTTCCTAGTAGGTAGCAATTGGTTTTCGCACTGTCAGTCAGTGAGTACAGGAAGCCACCAGAAGGTCCATGTAACAGGATCAGGGAGAGGGAGGGGCTAGAGGATTCAATGAATGTGCGACCCTGTAAATCTGAGTCAGTGACCCACCTGCCGAATTAAACATGATTTTCGTAAAATGATGCCTTATTTTTAGGAGAGCGATACAGATAACCAATATAGAAAACTAATCCAGGGGTAATTACTTCCATTTAGCTCACCCCCTGTAAATTTCTGTATCAATGGAACATCATTTTTTTAATTAGCCTTACCTACGAATGAAGAAAATACCCGACACAAAACTAACATGTCCTGTGAGGACGGGATGTGGTCCAACATTGTTTAGTATGACAGCCATGAACATAAAGAAGAGACCTGACCAAGTTGAAAGGTGTCGCAGAGCGGATCATTTCTAAAAAGGAAAGGACTGGATTTATGGATTGGGGGAAGGCACAGAATAAATAATAAGAACAGAATAAATAATAGAACAGAATACAAGAATAGAACAGAATAAAAGAATAAGAACCGATAAGAATGGAATAAAGCAGAAAAAGAACAGAATAAACAGAATAAAAGAATAAGAACATATGAACAGAAAATAAAAGATAAAGAATAAGAACAGAATAGAAAAGAATAACAGAATAAAACACAATAACAGCAAAGAACCGAACTGAAACGAATAAACAGATAAGAAAAATAAACAGCATAAGACAGATAACAAATTAACAGAGAATAAGAAAATAACGAATAAGAACATAATACCAGAATGACAGAAAAGAAGGATACAGATAACAGAATGAACAGAAATAAGACAATACAGAATAATACCAGAATACAGATGACCAAGACAAGAAGATAACGAAATAACAGAATGAACAGAATAAGAAAATAACATAATAAAACAGAATAAACAAAATAAGAAAAATAACAGACTAACAGAATAAGAATATAACAGAAGAAGAACAGAATGAACAGAATAAGACAATAACAGAATAAAATCAGAATAACATAATGACAGATAAGACATAACAGAATAATAACAGAAGAACAGAATGAACAGAATAGAGATAACAGAATAAGAACAAATAGAGAATGAACAAATGAAAAGAACAGAATAACATAATTAACAGATAAGAAATAACAGAAATAAGAACGAAAATAACAGAATTAACAGGAAATACGAGAATAACAGAATAAGAACAGAATAGAGAATGAACAGATATAAAAGAACGAATAGGAGACATGAACAGAATAAGAAAATCACACGAATAATACATAATACCAGAATGAACATAATACGAAGCTCACAGATAACAGAATGAACAGAATAAGAAAGATAAAGAAATCACAGAATGAACAAATAGAAAATAACAGAAAATAAACAGAATAAGCAGAATACGACAATCAGAAGAAGAATATACAGAAATACAGAAACAGAATGAACAAATAAGAAAATAACAGAATAATAACAGAATGAACAGAATAATAAAAATAACAGAATAATAACAGAATAACAGAATGAACAAATAAGAAGATAAACAGAATAAAGAACAGAATTAAGAAATGAACAGAATCAGAAAAGAACAGAATAAACAGAATGAACAGAATAAGAAAATAATAGAATGAACAGATAAACAGAATGAACAGAATAAGGAAGATAACAGAATAAGAACAGACTAAGAGAAGAACAGAATAAGAAAAAACAGAATCAGAATGAACAGAAGAAGAAAATAACAGCATACGAACAGAATAACAAATGACAGAATAAATAATATACAGAATAACAGAATGAACAGAATAAGAAATAACAGAATAAGAACAGAATAACAGAATAATAAATAAAAAAACCAAATACGAATATAACCAGAATAAGAACAGAATGAACAGAAAAGAAAATAACAAATAATAACAGAATACCGAGAAATGAACAGAATACGAAATAACAGAATAAGACAGAATAACAGAATAAGAAAAATAACAGAATAACAGAATAAGAAGATAACAGAATAAAGAACCGAATTACAGAACAAAGCAACAAATAACAGAAAAGAACAAAATAACGAATGAAAACAGAAAAGAAAATAACAGAATAAGAACAGATAACAGAATACTCAAATAGAAGATAACAGAATAAGAAACAGAATAATAGAATGAACGAATCAGAAAGAACAGAATAACCGAATGAAACAGAATAAGAAAATACAGCTAAGCCAGAAGAACAGAATTAACAGAATAAAAGATAACCGATAATACAGAATAAGAGGAATGACCAGAAAGAAAAAAGAACAGAATAGGAGAATGACCCAGAATAAAAAATAAACAGAATAAGAACAGAATAACAGAAATGAACAGAATAAGAAGATAACAGAATACAAATGAACAGAATTAAGAAGATAACAGACTAACAGACTGAACAGAATAAGAAATACCAGAATAGAACAGAATAACAGAATAAGAAAATCACAGAAAAGAATAAACAGAATAAGAACAGAATGACAGAATAAACAATAACAGAATAAGAACAGAAGAACAGAATGACAGAATAATAAATAACAGAATAGAACAAACCAGAATGAAAAAATAAGAATATACATTAAGAACAGAATAAGAGAATGAACATAATAACGAAAGAAACAGAATAACAGAATGAACTAATACAGAAAAATAATAGAATAGAAACAGAATACCAGAAATGAACAGAATAAGAAGATACAGAATAACAGAATGAACAGAATAAGAAAATAACAGAATAAGAAAAATAACAGAATAGAAAATAAAAAGAATAACAAACTAAGAATATAACAGAATAGAGAACAGAATGAACAGAAATAAGAAAATAAACAGAATAGAACAGAATAAGAGAATGAACAAATAAGAAAATAACAGCATAAGAACAGAATAACAGAAAATGACAGAATAGAGATAACGAATAATGAACAAATAACAAATGAACATATATAAGAAAATAACAGAATAGAACAGAATAACAGAATGAACAGAATAAGAAGATACAGATGACAGAATACAGAATGACCAGAATAAGAATATAACATAATAAGAACAGAATAACGAAATGGAACAGAATAATAAAATGAACAGAATAACAGAATGAACAGAATAAGACAGATAACGATAATAACAGAATCACAGAATAAGAACGAATAAACAGAATCAATACATAATAAAACGAATAGGATTAGCCTGACCATGGTATGAAGGAAGAGAACAGGATAGTTATTTGTAACATATGATAACAATGGTACAATATATAAGACCATATAAGGTGAGTCTGTCAGTCACATTAACCCCCAATACTCCACCACTCTATTAACTGTCCTTCCCTTCCCCAGTCATTCATTGAGATGAGCCTAATGACATGACATCGCCTTTATGTTGGACGTACCCTTGTCCCTTACCGTACCATGCAGTTCCTCTACCTGGCCCTTCGTTTTGCTATTAAACACCATTTTTTGTGGGGTTATCCCAGGCTTTTGTTGGAATGTTGCGGTACCTTCTGAGGTACCTCCCTTAGTGTGTGGCCAGGAGCTTCCAGTACCAACACTCCGCTACCTTCTCAGAACTTTCCATCCTTAGCACTACAGTGATATGAGTCCTTGAAAACCAACAATTATTCTTTATAAGAGATTCCCGAACCTGAACACAACACTACCACCCCATAATGTATAACGTTTCTCTTACGTTCGGGATAGGTTTGGAATGTTGTGGCCAACGTTCCTCTCTGGGGCTCAGATCATCAACACTCCCAGTCAATCACTGCCATTGTTCCATTTGTTTCCTTGTATTCCTACCTGTTTCCATTACAGAGAATCCCAGCCAGTAATCTTTTCCAACATGTCTGACATCAGTTTTTCCTCACTTAGACGCTGATTGTGGATTCAGAATGTCATCTGGACGTTCATGTCTTACATATTCTATAGTGAAGCAAACGACCCTTGTGTCGTCATCCTGTAATCTAAAAATTGACCTTTATAATCAGCTCCAATGTCTCTCACTTACTTAACCAGATCTTGTCAATTTAGTAAAGAAAAAATGGTGTTTTCTGGGTCCACAAGCAAGCTTGGGCCGTGGTTATGGTCTAGATGAAACAATCTCCCAAGCCTCAATCCAGCTCTTAACAATAATAGGATGCTTTCCCTTTACATGCTTGTCCTGGTGTCATCTGAGCTTTGAAGATTGGCTTAGCCTACCTGTGATTGTAATGCAAAGTGTGACCTCATTTGTATAACATATGTGAAACGTATTGCAAGCATCATTAAAGTTGATAGACTAGAAGCCGTTTTGTTTATGTAACCATCACACGGTACGTCTCTTTAAATTATTTTTCTAACCGTAAAAGGTATCACCTTGATTGGTTGAGGTAAATGACATCTTATTAATAATCCACTGGCCATTAATAAACACTGAATTTAGCCGTACCGTCAGTAAATCAGTTCACATCCCATGGTAATAGTAGGGTCATTGAATTTCTGTAGAGCCGGTTCCTCCTGAAATCGTCATTCACTTATTATGTTATTGGATTTCACGTTGTGAGGAGCTAAGGCTTTAAACATTTCTTTCTGTATTGTCCGAGCAGAGATATGTTGTATCCCTTTGTATTGGCAAAATCGTCCAGGAAGGAATGGGAACGCTGAATCCCCATAGCCATGAAATGGAATATATATTAATGATCATAAATAGAGAACAGGATGAAACCTGGGCTGTTTGCATAGGAATGGTAGGGGTCGGTACGAGTGAGATAGATATAAATGGGGGTAATAGAGATAACGAACTGTCTTAATAATAAACATATGGGTCGTTAACGAGTTAGATAGATATGTAAATGGGATAATAGAGATATGAAATGTATTAAATACAATAGGGGTCGGTAGGGGTAATATAGATATGTAAATGAATGGGGTAATATAGGATATGAAATGTATTATAACGTAACAATAGGGGGCTGTAGGGGTAAGATAGATATTTAAATTGGGGGGTAATAGAGATGTATGAAATTTATTATAAGAACCAATTAGGGGTCGGAGGTTAAGATAGATATGTGAAATGGGATTAAATATACGAAATGTATTAGAATCAACAATCGGATCGGTAGGGGTAAGATAGATAATG
>CM033476.1:2073431-2095931 GCA_019447015.1 Hymenochirus boettgeri | reverse complement strand
GGGTTAATAATTAATCACAAACTAACCTCAGCTATTTCTATGGCAAGTTCATAGCCCAATGGCCAGTGGGGGCCAATCTGCTCATCACAAGGAAAAAGACCTGCCCCATAATGCACAGCGTAAGGCTGCCAATCACTAGTGGGAGGCAGACGGTTATAGTTCTGCTTTCGGCAGTGAGTTTGACAAATGAATGGATAGAGTTTTGGCTTCAACGTTGGGTTTGAAAGGACAGGACATGGTGACTACACCAGTATTTAACCCTACCATACTAACCATCACCAGCCTACTACTAACCATACCCAAAGTACTAACCATCACCAGCCTACTACTAACCATATCCATAGTACTAACCATCACCAGCCTACTACTAACCATATCCATAGTACTAACCATCACCATCCTACTACTAACCATATCTATAGTACTAACCATCACCAGCCTACTACTAACCATCCCACCAGCCTATCACTAACCATATCCATAGTACTAACCATCACCAGCCTACTACTAACCATATCCATAGTACTAAAACCATCAAATCAAGCCTACTACTAACCATATCCATAGTACTACCCATCACCAGCCTCCTAATAACCATTCCATAGTCTAACCATCAACCATCCTACTACTAACCATATCCATATTAACTAACCATCAACCTCACCCCTACTACTAACCATATCAGTAGTACTAACCATCACCACCCTACTACTAACCATATCCTAGTACTAACCATCACACCTACTACTAACCATAATCCTAGTACTACCCATCACCAGCCTACACTAACATCTCCATAGTACTAACCATCACCAGCCCTACTACTACATCCATAGTACTTAACCCATCACCAGCCTCTACGAACCCTATCCATAGATATACCATCATCACCAGCCTACTACTAACCATCCTAGTACTACCCATCACCGTCCTACTACTAACCATATCCATAGTAATAACCATCACCAGCCTACTACTAACCATATCCATAACTAACCATCACAAGCCTACTACTAACCATACCCAATAGTACTAACCACACCATCCCTACTACTAACCATATCCATAGTACTAACCATCACCAGCCTACTACTACCATATTCCATAGTACTAACCTCACCAGCCTACTACTATCACAGATCCCAAGTCTAACCATCACCATCCTACTACTAACCATTCCTATTACGACCCATCACCAGCACCCCTCCCTACACTAACCATATCCAAGTACTAACCATCACAGCCTACTACTAACCATATCCATAGTAGAACCATCACCCAATCAGCCTACGGAATACTACACTAACCATATCCCAAAGTACTACCATCACCACCTACTACTACCTATCCTAGTAATAAACGCATCACCAGCCTACTACTACCATATCCATAGTACTACTACCATCACCAGCCTACCTATACTACTTACCATATCCAAAGTACTAACCATCACACCTACTACTAACATATCCAAAGTACTTAACCATCACCCAGCCTACTACAACCATACTCAAGTACTAACCATCACCAGCCTCTATAACCATATCCAAAGTACTACCATCACCTAGGCAAGCTTCGCCATTCCTACTACTAGCCAATGAAAACCTAAACTAAAAGAAAAACTCCTAAACAACTTGAACTAATACTAATACTACTACTAAGTAAAAACTAAATAAAATAAAACTACTATACTAAAAAAAAAAAACTAATACTCTATAAACAAGAACAATAACTACGGGAAAAAGAAAAACTTACTAAACTAGGAAGAAGGAACGGGGGGATGGACTAAAAAGGAAAATAAAACAGAAGGGGGAAACTGAATCTAACTAATGGGAGAAGAGCAAATCAAGGAAAAAAAAAGAAAATAACTAAAGTAAATACCAATATATCTACTACGGATAAAAAATAACTAACCGACTACCAACTGGGGGGAAATAACTAATATAAAAATAAATACTACGAAATACTAAATTAACCCTACTAAACTATAAAAAGGATAAAAAAAAAAAAAAAATACAATACTAAAACTACGAAATACTAAAATATACACTAACTAAAAACGCATATAAATATTCCGAGTAAATAACCTCCCAGCCGATACGACTCACCAAATCATCCACGTACTAACCACGAACATCACCACCTACTACTAACCATTCCAAATCTAACCATCACCACCTACTACTAACTATCCAAGAGTACTAGCCCTCACCATCCTAACTACTACCAGATTCCAAGTACTTACCAGCACCAGCCTACTCGACCATAGCCAAGTATAAAAAGCAAAAGCGAATATAACATAACAAAGTACCTACGCACCAGCCTACATCACTAACAGATCCAAAGTTAACCTCACCAGCCTACCTAGCCCATTCCAAATAACTAACCATCCGCCTAAATACTACCATATCCAAACAGGTAATAACCATCCAGCCGGACCTACTACCATATCACAAAATAATAAACTCACCGCCTACTACTAACCATATCCATAGTACTAACCATCACCAGCCTACTACTTATCATATCCAACAGAGTACTAACCATTACCAGCCTACTACTAACCATTTTCAACACAGATTACTATCACCAGCCTACTACTAACCATACCCAACAGACCACCAGACCATCACCAGTCTAGTACTAACCATATCCAGAGTACTAACCACCATTACCCTACTACTAAAATATGGACCCACATAGTAACTAAACCATCACAAGCCTCTATACTAAACCAACCATATCCAAACAATTAGGCTGGTATCCTCACTAACCTACCATTATTATTCAAAGGAGTAACATAACCATCACCCGAGCCTACATCTCTACCCATAGTCCAACGATATTCACCATTCGTCAGTACCACATACCCAATTTAAAACCATCCACTGGACCTTTCCTGATATCTAGAGAACAAGTCCGATATGTGCTACTACGAACCACGACTGACTACCTATTCAACTATCATACTAAATAATACGAAGACGTTATTCGTTATTAATTATTATTATACTATCATTACCACTCTACCAGTTATGATTCTTCTGTAGTATCACGAATATTGACTAAGAATGTTAGTACATCTAAGAAGCGTATGTCATTATTACTATTTTTTATTATCATCAATATTACTATTATTATTTTTATTCTATCACTAAATACAACTAATTATATTCCTACACTACTACCAATTATTATTATATTATTTTATTCTTATTATTATTAATTACTTACGACAACTACTATCATATTATGATTATTATTATTAGTATTATTATTATTATTATTATTATATATTACTAATCACTACTAACAACTAGTATTATTCGATTACTATTAATTACTAATTATTATTATTATTATTATTACTACTAGCTATCACGGGAGACGGGAGGGGGACACACTAACAACTGTTTTATGTTATCACTGGGAGGCGACTACCAACTATTACTATTATTATTATAATTTACATCACTACGACAACTATTATTTTACTTATAATATTCTGTATTATTATTTCACTACTAACACCTAGTATAGGGCAATGAATTTCTCAAGAATTCATATCTCATATATGGCAAATACAATGACTAAAAACGTGGCCCAGGGCTACAGATTCAAATAGATAAGGTATATCGTATCTACAGTCATCACGAAGCCATCACCCCGAGGACGAGGAGAGAGGAAAGCAACTGGATTGGCCGCTATTGCTCTGCCTGGTATTATCTATTATTATTATTATTAGGGGAAGTCACTACGGTAACGACTACGATTTTTTCTGACATCACTAGTAAACAACTATGAAAAAAACTATAAGTTATAATTATATCTTAGCATTATCACTGGCTCACTGTCTACAAAAAGGGCACTATTATTATATGGAGTACATTATTGTTTTCACTATCACTACTACAGACTATTATTTTATTGTCTATCATCCACGCATACAACTGTTATTATTATTATTTCGTTCATTATATTATTATTACTATCACTACTACAACAATACAAGAACTATTATTATTTATATGCTTAACTACATTACTACCAATATATGATTATTTATATTGGTCATTATTATTATGTGGTGGTATTATCACTACTTACCGGAACTATACGATTTTACACTACTCACAAATAACACTACTATACATTATTCTTATTGTGGTGCTATACACTGCTACCGACGATTATTATTTTACTACTATCACTACTAAAACAAATATATATTTACTATATTTTAATTAATTATCGATATAGGTTTATTGTTACTGATCACGTCTACTCATTATTATTATTATATTATTATTATTATTATTATTACTGCCTATTCAGACTACTACAACTATTATTATTGTTTGTCTGATTGTTGTTATTATTATTATTACAATCATATTCACTTTATTATTACTATTATTAACTTATATGAAGTATTAGTATTATATTAATTATTACTATAGTTATATTAGATGTAAAATTATGTATTATTATATTATTATTATTGTTTTAGGATTTATTACTTTTACTATTATTTTATTAGTGATAATGTCATTATATTATTATATGTTTATTACTACTATCACTACATCACTACTAACACTATAGGGTGGGGTGGGTGGATGTTGTATTGTTGTTATTATACTCATTATTACTATTAATTAGCATTATTTACTATTATTACTACTAAATATATCATTAGATATTACACTATTATAATTATTATATTATTATTATTAAAATATATTACTTTTACTACTACTGACATGAGCTAATTATGGTATTGATTATTATGTATTATTATTATTATTATATGATTATTAGTGGTATTATTATTATTATTTCTTCTACTATCACACTATCACTACTACACTATTTTATTGTTCTTATTATTTACGATATTATATTACAGTAAGCATATTACTATTATTAGTCATCAATGCATTTTACTCTTATTATTACTACTCCTATTTTTTATTAATATCTTATAATTACTATATTATTGATTATTATTATTATTACTTATGCCTATATTATTATTCTTTATGATTATTATTATTATTATTATACTTCCTGGGTGGTGCGTAACTTTATCCTCTGTCAAACATCCCAGAATAATCCAGATTAACACAAAATCCCAGGACGTGTTACCAGGACACGTCACGGTTATTGGCAGATAACGGAGGGTTTTGATCTAATGGGCTGATGACTAATGTGTAATAGGGAGACAGAATATTTTAAAAACCGGCTGGATCCAATATGGGAATCAATTTCCTTTCCGGGATTGTTATGGAGATGGAGATTTAATGGTTTCTCACGGGAACATTCTCATGTATAGATAACTGCTGATAACTCCGGTAGTACTCGATACCGTTGTCTTGGATGAAATGCAGATAAGACCACCAGGTCATGATTCGAACCGCCCCTACGGGGGTCTTTCTTTCATTAGCTAATACACCCAGAAACTCCTCCCCTGTCCGTAATTAAAGGGAGTTCGTAATATGGTTTTTGCAATTCTCACAATGGCCAGACTGCAAACAAGAGGGAGACGTGAAGGTCATCGGGGGCACGAGCCCCTGACCGAACCAAGTTAAAACCGCCGCCAAGGAAACTGCCAGTATCGTCTGTGTGTGCGTGTGTACAAACCTTGAGCCACAGAGCTGGCAATCTAACAGGGAAATGTAATCCTATTGGTTAACACGCCAGGAAGTGAGATAAGGAATTAACAGTTACTGTCAATTCAGTTCAATTAGAAATAATTCTCTCCTGTTATTTCTCTTGTAACATGGGATTAGGAAGGGAGAAATTCCTGCTGGCGCCGAGACCGTCTGCATCTCCGCAAGGCAACGTCTGAACCTAAGTGAAAGTGTCCCAAGACGTGTGGGAGAAGTCGGAATTCCCCAGGCCCGTGTGCACCAGTAACCCATACCACTGTGAAGTGCTACCGTTCTACGTTGTGCCTGTATCTGGTCTACCTCGTACAGGAGCGATCCTGTACCTGCTCTGCGGCCTTTCATCTAACACACCCCTACAGACTGGACTCCATGCTTCTGGCCTCGTATCTACCGCAGATACAAGGACTGAGACCTGCATCGGGCGGAGCCTGTCCTAATTCTCCTGTCACCTCTAGCAGAGCGCTGGTATCAACCTCGCTCTGTGCCTTGTAGTGCTACCCTCCATATTTTAGGCGACGCTGGTCTCTGGGCTGTAAATCATGAGCAACCTACAGCAGGATGGACCTGCTCTGGCCTGCTCCCCGCGTACCCTAACAGACGGATGCCACCTTCGCTGGGAGCCTGCTCTGCTCTCTTCATCGCTAGCGCTACGACTCTGCTAACTTTTTGACCCATGTTCTCTCGAGGAGACTGTCAGACAGCGCTACTAAATGCTAGCCTAAAGACTGAAATTGTGCGCCAGACTGAGCTCAGGATGGAAGCCAGTGAGGTACCGGTCAGCCCTACAGATGGACCTGTCTTCGGGCTGCCCGTTAACCCTACCTTTTTTCTCCACAGGCGTGTACTCTGTGTGCTCTTGGCCTCTGTATACCTACCCCTGACAGATCCTACTTCCTGCTCGCTCGAGCAACTCCATTAATGCTCTGGGCCCTGTAATCCTAAGCCTACGGATAGGACCCTCTGGGCCTGTATCTAACCTACAGCTGATGATCCACCGCCTATGCTCCTCCGGGCCTAGGTAGGTCGACGCTACAGAGATGTCACCTCTACGGAGACTCCTCCTGGGTTTCCTGTTACACCTACCTCAGAGATGGACCTGCTCGCGGGGCCTGTATCTACCTTACAGAGATGGCCTGCTCTGGCCTTACCTACTCTACGAGATGGACCTGCTCTGGGCCTGTACATACAGAATGGGACCTCTGCTCTGGGCCTCCGTTATCTACCAAACATACAGGGATGGTGACCCTGCTCCTGTGGCCTGTACAACCCTCCTCACCAGGGATCGCGACCTGCTCCCTCCGGGCTGTCCCTACTACAAGAAGATGTTACACCTCGCTCTGCTCTGTGGTCTCTGGGCTGTGTAATCGCTCCACCTTATCACCGCTTGTCTGGTGCCTCCCATTCTCCGGGACTAGACCTGTGCCTCGGGCCTGTAATCTACCTATCAGAGATGGACCTCCTCTGGCCTGTACCTACCTACAAGAGGGACCTGCTCGTGGCCTGTATCTAACCTACAAGATGACCTGCTCGGGCCTGTATCTACCTACAGAGATGGACCTGCTCTGGGCCTGTATCTACCTACAGAGATGGACCTGCTCTGGCCCTGTATCTACCTACAGAGATGGACCTGCTCTGGTTCCTGTATCTTACCTAAGAAATGGACTCTGCTCTGGCCTGTATCTACTCCAGGATGGACCTGCCGCTGGCCTGTATCTACCTACAGACATGGGACCTCTCTGGCCTGTATCTACCTACAGGATGGACTGCCTCTGCACCTGTACCTACCTACAGATGGGACCTGCTCTGGGCCTGTACCTACCTACAGAGATGGACCCTGCTCTGGGCCTGTGATCTACGCCTCCAGGGATGGACCTGCTCTGGGCCTGTATCTACCTACAGGGATGGACCTGCTCTGGGCCTGTACTACGCTACAGAGATGGACCTGCTCGTGGGCTGTATCTACCTACAGGGATAGACCTGCTCTGGGCCTGGTATCTCTACCTACAGGGATAGAACCTGCCTCCGTGGCCTGTATCTACTACCTACATAGATGGACTCCTCTGTGCCCTGTACCCTACCTACAGATGATGGACCTGCTCATGGGCCTGTATCTACCACAGATGTTGAGCCTGCTCTGGGCCTGTACCACCCTACAGAATGGCACCTGCTCTGGGCCTGTACTACAGAGATTGACCTTCTCTGGGCCTGTATCTACTCGCAGGTGGACCTGCTCTGGCCTGTACCTACCTACAGGATGGACCTGCTCTGGGCCTGTACTACCTACAGAGATGATGGACCTCGCTGGGCCTGTATATCTGGCCTGTATCTACCTACAGGATAGACTGCTCTGGTCCTGTAGCGACCCTACAGGGAATATACCTCCTGGGCCTGTATCTACCTACGAGAATGGACTGCTCTGGGCCTGTATCTACCTACAGAGATGGACCTGCTCTGGGCCTGTATCTACCTACAGAGATGGACCTGCTCTGGGCTTTATCACTACAAGGGATGACGCTCCTCTGGCCTGTATCTTGCGCTTACAGCAAGATGGACTGCTCTGGCCTGTATCTACCTCACAGAGATGGAACCAGCCTGGCGGTATCTACTACAGGATGGAGCCTGCTGCTGGGCCTGTATGCTACCTACAGAAATGGGGGACTGCTCTGGGCCTGTATTCTAACCTACAGGGATGGCCTGCTCTGCGCCTGTACCTACCTACGAGATGGGACCTGCTCTGGGCCGTAGCTACCTACAGAGAATGGCCTGCGTCTGGGCCTGGTATCTAACCTACAGGAGGGACCGCCTCTGGTCCTGTACCTACCTACAGGGATGGGACCTCCTCTGGGGGCTGTTCTAGCCTACAGAAATTGATCCTGCTCTGGGCCTGTTATCGACCTACAAGATGGACCAGCTCTGGGCGCCTGTATCTACCTCAGAGATAGGACCGTTTCTCCTGGCTGTAATCTCACTACAATGATATAGCGGATGCTCTGGGCCTGTATCTACTACGGGCTGGAGACCTGCTCTGGGCCTGTACCTACTACAGGCTGGCCCTGCCTTCTGGCTGGCCTGTATACTACCTACAGGGAATGGACCTGCCGTTCTGGGCCTGTAGCTCCAGGGATGGACCCTGCTCTGGGGCTGTAATCTGACAGGGATGGACCTGCCCTGGGCCTGTTATCTATCAGGTATGAGACCTCTCTGGGCCTGTTCTATAGGGGGGACCTCTCTGGGGCTGTATCTATGGGATGTACCTGCTCTGGCCCTGATCCCTACCGGGATGGTGACCTGCTCTGGGCCGTATCTACCTACGGATGACCCTGCTCTGGTGCCTGTTCTACCTCAAGATTGGACGGACCTGCTCTGCTCTGGGCCTCGTCTACCTACAGGATGGACTCGCTCTGGGCCCCTGTATCTACATGGTGGACCTGCTCTTGCCTTTATCTATAGGGATGGACCGCTCTGGCCTGTAATCTACAGGGATGGACCTTCCCTGGCCTGTATCTACTACAGGGATGGACCTGCTCTTGGCCTGTAATCTACCTACAGGATGGACCTGCTCTGTGACCTGTATCTAACAGTATGGACCTGCTCTGGCCTGTATCTACAGGATGACCTGCTCCTGGGCTGTATCTCAGGGATTGACCTGCCCATGGGCCGGTATCTACCTAAGAGATGGAACCTGCATGCTGTCGCCTGTTCTACCTACAGGTGATGTGACCTGCCTCTAGGGCCTGTATCTACCTCAGAGATGGGACCCTGCTCCTTCAACTGTCTCAACTCTCCGGGCCTTGTTGTATCTATCCGCTACAGTGATGGACCTGCTTTGGGCCTGGTATCTACAGGGATGGAACCTGCCCTGGCCTTACTACAGAGGATAGACCTGCTCTCCTGTGGCCTGTCTCTACCTACAGAGATGGATCCCTCCTCTTTGTGGTCCTCCTCAAGCTTGTGGTCCTCCTGTGTAGTCTCACAAACATCCTTATGGACCTGCTCTGGGCCATGCTACTACTCCATTCGGATGTTGCACCTGCTCTGGCCTGTATCTCTACCTACAGGGAATGACCTCTCTTGGGCCTGTATCCTTAATCCCGACATGATGGCTACCTGACTCTCTCAGGTTGGCCTCCACTGTAATCTACCATACAAGAGATGAACCGCTCTGGGCCTGTACCTACAGGGGATGGCCTGCCTGGGCCTGTAGCTATAGGGATGACTCCCTGTTCTCTCTGTGGCTGTATCTTCTCGACAGATATGGCCTGCTCTGGGCCTGGGTACCTACAGAGGTACACTGTATGGATCCTGTCCCTGGATGCCTATCTGCTCTTCTACATATCGGATGGAACTATTCCGCTTTTCAATGTGTTGCGCCCCTGTACCCAGCTCAGAGATGGACCCTCCCTGGCCTGTAACGCCCTGTCTGATAATGAAATTCAATATAATGTTATCACCCTCACCTGTGCATCCTCGCGGTGTTAGCATTTAAACACTCACCACAGGTATGTCACTGTTGTGATGTTTATCTGTCTTTTAGGTCACCAAGAGGGATATATTTAATATATATAAAACCAGCACATTAAAGGGGAACGTCGCACCCTAAAATTAACCATTTTCTGTAGTCGTTGGCCTCCCCCATCCCCGTGACCCTAACCGCAGGGTTTAAATTCTAAAAAAGTCCCCGAACCTCACCTACCAGACCGGGTTCCTTCAGCCTCTAATGCCACTGTCCGGAGCCGTGACCACGGAAGCGCTGGACCGATTGAACCCGTCTGGTGAGTCGTTCTGGGCGCTTTTTTAGATGTAACCCTGTGTTTAGGGTTGGGGTGGGGGCGTCTCCAATACAGAAAATACTTTTATTTTTTAAACAAACGGCTGGGCAGCTTGGAGGGAATCTGGATGGTTTGGAGGCTGGGAAGGCTCGCCAGGAGGATAGGGACATCTGGTTAGCCCAGAAGACTATTTATGGATATTTCAATGAGTAGAGAGACCGCATTACTTGGAGGCCCACACTTTATCCATGGCCGAACCGACAGTCGTTCAGAGTCCTTTCGCGCCGATCAAGTGTCCATACACGGCCTATTATCAGCCGAAACGGACGTTTCGGACACATCGTCGCGGCGCGGGTCGGTACGTGTGTACGAGGCTGTTAGATTATATCAGCCAGCCAGGGGTTTATTCATTGCTATGTGGAGGATTGTAGTCTTTATATTGGTGGAGTATTTCTGGAAGTACATAATAAAGGTTGCGATTTCAATTTTCTTTCCTGTAGAATAAGGCCAAGGCGTTATCTACAGGAGACTGTGGCCTGGAGTTCTCTACCCAGATTTTGGTAGTAATATTGTTGCCTTTTCCTTATTAGCACCACCTTTAAAGAGCTGTGCACTCTTAGGTCGTATCACTTGTCCTCTGTATACACTCGTTAACCCTAGCTAACACTGGTGCATTCAACAATCGCTACTACTCAAGCATTTCCAGATCTTTCACTTGCCCCCTCCCCTTGCCAGACGTAGCCGAATGGACGCTCCTCCTGCTAGCTCACACGGGCAAGTCTGAAGACCTCGCTGGTTGGGTAGGGAGGGGGTTACAAATGACTGTGGGTTGGGGTTCCATGCTCTAGCTCGAAGTTAGGAATCTACTTAGAAAGGGAAGTAATGCCAAATCATTTTTAACCAGCAGTTTTTTTCTGGGCTAAAAAATTTTGTTTTTTAATACCTTTAAATCTTGACATTTTATTCAGACTTAAGAACAAAGCAATAATAGAAGCAAGAGGGATAAAGTTCCAGAAAGTGACTTCTTGTTAAGGGTTTAAGCCATCCTGTAGGTACGTTGCGCTTCCTGATTACATCATTATGAATGCCGGCGGGGGAATCCCATCTGTTCGTGCCTCCGTGTCTCTTTGTGACATTGCAAGTCTGCTTCTCAGTGTTTGCTCCCGTAACTGTCCTCGGAGGATTCGGAGCTGCAGTTATCGTGTCGTTAGAATTGGAAGTACTGTTATCCCAGAAAACTGTCATTGTCCCCATCCGAATAATCTCCGACTCGGACTTGCTTCTCAACGACATTTGTTGCTACGGGTGTCGCCGTTAACCTGATCCAATTGTGCGATTTCATCACGCCGACTCGTCTATGTCTATGGTGTGTCTCTCGCTCTAACCGAGCTCACTGGCGGGCGCCAAGGGGTTGAATTTTGGAGTCTGTGCTATGGTGCTGTCCGGAATGACTCCGGGCGGATGGTGTTTTGGGCTTCCTTGCTGACTGTGCATCAAGCTCGTTCCAGCTTATGAATCGTACACATTTTGCCTTTCTTCTCGGACCCTCTTTCGGTGTACCGGTCCACTAAAGTCACCGAACTGTCACTTGTGGAGGCTCGCATGGTTAGTCATAAACTGGGAGTGTCAGTCCTGTGTCTGTGGTCTTTGACACACTCCATGGATGGCGTGCTTCTAAGCAGCGCATGTCTACTTTGTCTGTTTTGTCATCCTTGTGGGCCATCGTACCATACTCTTGAGAGTTACTTGATTCCGAAGTCTGGATCGGCCTTTTCGGTTGCTAGCCGGTCGGTCTAAACGGACGGGAGAGAGGAAGAGGAGGGGATAGTTCTTCTCGTCAATGTTACAGTGACTCACTGTAGCCCGGGCCGTCAGTTCAATCAGTTTTCCCCTGTGATCCGTTATGGTTGGTTTTATTTGACCATGATGATTTCGTTCAGTTCTCGTTCCTCCATCTGATCTGCGGCTAGCTCATCCGTGTGCAGACTCGGCAATTTACCGCGTCGTCTATTAGATTCGCAAGACTTGACCTGTCTGGAGAAGGCATCCTCACCCTCCGTAATGTCGTCGTCAAGTCATTCTGAGGCTGCCCGGAGATTTCATAGAGGCCTGTTCGCACAAGCCCGATCTAACGCATTGCGGACGTACAATACGCCCGCAGTATTTGGTCCCCTCGTGGACAAGAAACCTGCTTCCTTCCAAGTTGAGCTGTGGACTTTTTCGGGTCCTTCAAAGGAAAACGGCATCCTCATATTGGACAGAACGATTCGCCTCGACATGCGATTCTCAACATGGAACTGCGAAGGCGCTCAAGGTTCTTGGTCATCTGGTACTAGCTGAAAGCGTCCTGGATTGGTGCGGCATCAGGCGACTTACGTGGAGCGAGGGGACGGCCTCCTATTTTGTGCTCACGTTCAGCATTTCACCCGAGAAGAAAAAAAACCAATGAAGAATAAACTGGGGGAATTTCCATTATTACGGCACACGGTGGGGGCGTCCTGGAACTGCCCACAAAAGAACATAAACAGACAAAGGGATTATGGGGACATTAGAGAAACTATTAGAGTTTTTCTCATTTCATAAATGTTAAGATGGCTGAGTCATTCCAAACGTGATTGTGTTTCATAAAGTGAAAATAAGTTAAATGTACATTCTCCTGAAGTGTCACAAGGCATCTAGAGTAACAAATGTAAAAAAACACAACATGGGTAAAGTGGAGAGAAGTCCCATCTGTGCATATTATCACTTTCATACAGGGTCTTGTTACAACGGACTTTACTTTTCCTTTAGTGTGAACAATTAACCAAGTTTTGACATGAAAATGATGAATTGTAGAACCATTTACCCGCACATTGGAAATTAAGTAATGAAGCATTCCATTACCTAGTGAAGTAGTAATAGCATAATCTGTTCGATATCCGCATCTCCCCACCAAGTCAACCCCCCCGCCACGCTGATAAAAAGGATGCCCGACCTATTTGGGTGGCGGAGTTTTCATTCACTTCGCCTCCCGCGTTCACCATCAAACTTTCAGCACTAATCCTTTTGTACAAAATCCGGCACCAGAACCCACGTAATTACGGCCGAGAAATGATATTTACCTCTCTATCCTTATGGAACACATACACACCAGCTGCATTAGACCCGGAAAACGATTCCACAATAAACCAATGCTGTGAGTTAAGGGTACACACACGATGCCCCCATACGCTGTCCCCCCCACCCCAACAGCCACTGGTACAAATTTCACTATAATACCACGGAACGTTACTCAGGTGACATGGGAAGGGAAACCGTCCTGTCCAACCCACGTCAACTGGGTCAATCCCCCGCCTGCTAATCCCCCCCCAACAGCGTCTGTGGTGGGCAACAAAGGCTCGTCCTGGGACTGGGGGTTATTGTTTGATATTGAGAGGTGAAGATCAATGACTGCATGTTGCTGTGAAGTTGAGTTTCAGGGACAGAGTCAGTTGAACTACACCCCCTCGCCTTAAACTTCCGTTCCAGTAATCATGTTATATAACAGCGATTACATTAGGTTGAATGGGGATGTTGTTTGCTGAGAGCGCGGAACCATTCAAAACTTCAATCAGATTCCCGGGCAGAATGTAATGGGAGAAATCCCCAACGGTAAACAAGCGAAATGAAGAGAGGGGAGAGACCCCCAAGGGGGCATGACAACAAAAGGGACATTGTAACAAGTAAGTCAATGGGAACTGGGTCAACATTCTGGGACTCTCTAACCCAGCGCAGAGATTAGATTGTAAGCTCTATGGTGAGAGTAGAAATGGCCACTTACCACCCACCAGGGTTTTTTTGTTATTTTTTTATTTTTTTTTTTGTTTTTTTGTTTGATTTTTTTTCAGACTGGCAGCAGCCGAATAAGTAAGGGGGTGATGTATAGGCTGGAGGAGGTGATATCTTGGCGGAGGGGCACACAACATCGTCAACATATAGCATTATAGTCGTTATGGGGTGTAAATCTCGGCCACCGAAAATCGAGGATACAGTCCCGTCGAAACCACAAAAATCTAATCGTGAATACAACACGTGGCCACGGAGAAGAAAAGGGGGGGGCGAGGGATGCTTTAAAGCATCGGGGACAAGAACATCGATATGAAGTTATTCCTAATAAAGATGTCCACGCCTTAGCTACACACCCAGCACTGTCTGTCGGTCATGGTGACGGCACCGGAATATTGGTCAAGCCGAAGGACAAGATCACACACGAGCCCATATGTATATATACAGAGAAGGATTGTGGGAAGCTGTACCACAATATCCTATACCCGTCATACTGTACTGTCTAGGGGAAACAATATGGCAGCTCCCACCTTATGTTAATATCCAGAGAAGGAATGTTTCTGTCCCACATAATCTATACCCTCATACTGTCCTTTCAAGAGGAAACAATGCTGGCAGCTCCCACCCATCTGTACCGCGGGACAGGCTAATGTACTGGAGAGACCAGATCGAGAAGGATGTTCTGTACACACATAAGCTATACCCTCATCCTGTGCATCTAAGGGAACAAATGCAGCTCCCATCCAGATGTATCAATCTCACAGAGAAGCTGTTTCTGTCATACAATAATCTAGTCCCTCATACTGTACTGCTAAGGGAAACACTATGGCAGCTTCCCCCCCTATGTTATAATATAATAGACTAGAAGGAAATGTTCTGTAACATACAATAGCCTATACCCCCTAATACCGTACTGTTCTAAGGGGAAACACTACGGCAGCTCCCCATTATGTATAATAATAACGATACATCGAAGGAATTGTTCTGTCCATACAATAGATATCCCTCAAACTGTACTGTGTAAGGGAAACACTATGGGCAGCTCCCATCCCTTATGTATAAATATACAGAGAAGGATGTTCTGTACATACAATAACTATACCCTCATACTGTACTGTCTAAGGGAAACAATATTGCAGCTCCCACCCATATGTACAATATAATATACAAGAAGGATTTTTTCTGTACACACATAAGCGATCCCGCATAACTGTCACTGTCTGAGGAAACATAATGGGCGCTCCCCATCCATTGTATAATATAAATTCCAGAGAATGAATGTTTGTACATATAAGACAGTTCCATAGCTTTACCTTAACGTTCTCGACAGTGACAAACCCTTTCCCAACTTGACTTTATTATCAATCCGCGTACGTTAACATTCTTGTTTGTAGAAACTCATCCATCTTTTTATTAAACCTGACCAATGCACCGTGCCATAACAACGTCACTGGAAGACAAAATAATATCCATATTTACCGTTCTTCTCACAGTGACAAAGGACCCTTTCCAACTCTAATTTATGTATCAATACCGTAACTTTAAAACCGTTCCGTTTTTGTAGAAAACTCATCCAGCTTTTTTTATTAAACTTACCAATGAACCTTCATAACAACGTCCACTGGGAAGACAGTTCCATAGATTTTACCATTTCACTGACAACCCCTTTCCCCCTCTACTTTTGTATCAATACCGTAACTTGTACATGTCCTTCCTTGTTTGTCGAAACTCATCCCAGCTTTTATTAACTGACACTGAACCTGCCATACTCCAGAACCTTCACTGGAAAGACAGTTCCATACTTTAACCGTCTACACCAGTGACAACCCTTTCCCACTCTACTTTATGTATCAATCGCAGTACTTGTACCATTCCTTGTTGTTAGAACCCTCCGCTTTTTATTAACTGCCCAGATGATCCGCATACCAACGTCTCCGTGGAAGACCAGTCCTCTCCATATCGTTCTTGGCGCTCCGCCGCCCTCCTCCTCCCCCGTCACCCGTATCGGACCCTCACCCCTTTGGTGCCCCCTGCCCCAACTCTACTGGGTGTATGAGCACCCCGTAACTTACATTCCTGGTTTGTAGAAACTCATCCGCTGGTAATTACACTGCCAATGAACCTGCAAGACACAACGTCCACTGAAGACAGTTCATAGCTTTACCGTTCTCACAGTGACAAACCCTTTCACCAACTCACTTTTATGTAATCAATCCCATACTTGTAACATTTTCTTGTTTGTAGAAACTCATCCAGCTTTTTATTAAACTGACCAATGACCGGCCATAACACACGCACTGGAAGACAGTTCCATAGCTTTACCGTTCTCACAGTGACAAACCCTTTCCGCAACTCTACTTTATGTATCAATCCAAGTAACTTGTAACATTCCTTGTTTGTTAATAAACTCATCCAGCTTTTTTATAACTGACCAATGAACCTTCCATTACACGTCCACTGGAAGAAACAGTTCCATAGCTTTACCGTTTCTCCACAGTGACAACTTTCCCAAACTCTAACTTTAATGTATCAATCCCGTTCACCTTGTAACATTCCTTGTTTGTAGACAACTCATCCAGCTTTTTATTAAACTGACCGGATGAACCTGCCATAACAACGTCCACTGAAGACGTTCCATAGCTTTACACCATTCGCACAGTGACACCCTTTGCCACTCTACTTTATGTATCAATCCCCGTAACTTGTAACATTCCTTTTTGTAAGAAACTCATCCAGCTTTTATAAACTGACCAATACCTGCCATAACAACGTCACTGAGACAGTTCATATATGCCTTTACTTTATACCGTTCTCACGGTGACAACCCTTCCACTCTACTTTATGATATCAATACCAGTAACTTGTCACATTCCTTGTTTGTTAAAAACAGAAAACTCAATCCAGCTTTATTAACTGACCAATGAACCTGCCATATAACACGGCTACGGGCGGGAGGGGGGTTGCAGGAAAGTTAAAGAGAGAGGGAACACACTGACAGTTCCATAGCTTTATTCCCGTTCAGCTCAAAAAAACAGGAAAAAGAAAACCCTTTTGCCCCCCCAACTCTGACCCTTTTTTTTATTTGTATCAATAGGAAGCGCCGAATAAACGAGTGGTATAACGGATTCCTTGTTGTAGAACACCTACTCAAGTACCAGCTTTTTATTAAACTGACCAAGAACCATGAAGCACCCATAACGGAACTCCCACTGGAAGACATCCATAGCTTACGACAAAGTCATCAACCGGACCACACCCTTTGGGGGGGTCATCGCGACTCTACTTTATGTATCATCCCAGTAACTTGTAACTCCTTGTTTGCAGAAACTCAATACCGCTTTTTCTTAAACTGACCAATGAACTCATAACAACGTCCACTGGCAGACAGTTGTCCATAAGCTTTAGCCGTTCTCACAGTGCACACCAACCTTTCCCAACTCTACTTATGAATCAATCCCATTAACGATAGGTACATCGCTTGATATGTAGAACGTCATACAGCTTTTTATTAACTACAATGACCTGCCATAACAACGTCACACACGAGGTCTGCTGGACATAGATAAGAGCAGTTGTCCATAGCTTTAGGCAAAACTTGTCTCAATTCTCAGGGAGAGGACCACCCATTCGCACAAAGACACCTTGTCCAAAAGAAAAAAAAAGAAAAAAAGATCCCAAACTACTACTTTAAGAAAGGTCACTGATATCAATATGCCACAAGATAACTTGTAACTATCCTAGTGTGGGGAGTGCAAAACTCATCCGCCTATAATATTTATTAAACTGACCATGAAACGTGCCATACAACCGTCCACTGGAAGACATTCATCAACTGCTTAAAAGGTAATGCCGGTTGTACTTCGGGGGAACACAGAGCGGTGTAGCAAGGGGGACCCCTTCCAAACAGCTCACTTTATATATCAATAACAGGACATATGTGAGACAAAATTACTGTGTGTTGTAGCACTCAAGTCCGACTTTAAAAAATTTGCGACTGACCATGAACCTGCCTACGAGGGAAAAGAGGGAAAGACACCACGTCACGGCAGTGGACACGTTTCGTAGCTTACGGCGATTCTCAACGAGATGAACCGCCAACAGCTTAAAAAGATACGCCCACCTACTTTATAAATACCAGTACTTGTAACATTCCTTGTTTTTAGGCAGAACGGAGTGACGATGGCGGCAAAGGCTTTTTATTTAACTGACCAATGAACTGGGCCCAATGGAACAGCATAAGTGGACAAGGGTCGCACTACGACAATCTGTCAAGTATCAGTCGAAATATGGCTTTACCCGTTCTCAACAGGACAAACAAACCGCTAATATCCCAACTCTACTTTATGGCATACCAATCGGACCAGACGTCAACTATAGATAAATCCATATCCTTGTTATGTGCTTGAGAAACTCGTCCCGCTTTTTATTAACTGAACCATGAACCTGCCATAACAACGTCCACTGGAAGACAGTTCCATAAAAAGTCATTTACCGTAAGGATATCTGCACGAGTGCCAAAGGGGAAAAAAAGGCGAGGGACCTATACTCAACAGCAAGACATAACAGTGGTGTAGTTTACGCATATCCCAGATGAAAATTTACGACAAGGTCCATGGTTAGCGTCCTCCTCATACACAATCTTATACTTGTAACGACCAATGACCTCATAAGGAGGGGAAGAGAACAAACACGTAGAGACCGCAGGGATGAGAATCCATAGCTTTAAACGTTCTTCACAGTGCACCCTTTCCCCAACTCACGTTATGTATCAATCCCAGTAACTTGAACATTCCTTGTTTGTGAAACCCATCCAGCTATTTTATTAAACTGACCAATACCTGCCATAACACGTCCCCGTGAAACAGTTCCTAGCTTTACAATTACCGTTCTCACAGTGACAAACCCTTTCCAACCATACTTTATTTATCATCCCAGTAACAATTATGAACCTTCCTTGTTTGTAGAACTCTCTAAAACCAAGCTTTTTAATTAAACTGAACAATGAACCTCCAAAACAACTCCACTGGAAGTACAGTTCATAGCTTTAAACCGTTCTCACAGTGACCAACCCGTTTCCCAACTCTACTATCTTTATGTTCAATCTCCCATACTTGTAACCTTCCCTTGTTTGTAGAAACTCATCCATCTTTTTATTAAACGACCATGAACCTGCCATAACAACGTCCCCTGGAAGACAGTTCCTAGCTTTATTTACGTTCTCACCAGTGACAAACCCTTTTCCCAACTCTCTACTTATATATCAATCCCATTAACTTGTAAATTCCTTGTTTTTTAAGAAACTCCTGGGAGGGGCAAACAAACTTTTTTATTAACGACCAATGAAAACGCTGCCCATCCAACGTCCACTGAAGACATTCCATAGCTTTAAGGCTTTACCGTTCTCACAGTGAGCAAACCCTTTCCACCTTTCCCAACGCTACTTTATGTTCGGGTACCGTAGCCTTTAACATTCCTTGTTTTGTGAAACTCATCCAGCTTTTTTTAAACTGACCAAGGAACCTGCCATAACAACGTCCACTGGAAGACAGTTCCATAGCTTTATAACATAACCGTTCTCACAGTGATAAACCCTTATCCCAACTCTACTTTGATGTATCAATACCAGTAATAACTTGTAACCTTCCTTGTTTGTAGAAACTACTCATAAAATAGGGGGGAAACCAGCTTTTTTATTAACTGCCAATGCCTGCCACTCGGAAAAAAAAAAACAGACTCCACTGAGACAGTTCCATAGCTTTCCCGTTCTCACAGTGACACACCCTTTCCCAACTCTACTTTATGTATATCAATACCATAACTGGTAAACATTCCTTGTTTGTAGAGACCTGGCATCACGAGCTTTTTAAGTTAAAAACTTGCCCAATGAACCTGCCATAAACAGAGCTTCCACCGGACACAGGTCCCCATAACATTTATTACCAGTTCTCACATGACAAACCCTTTCCCACTCTAACTTATGTATCATCCCGTAGACTTGTAACATATCCTTGTTTGTAGAAACTCAATCCAGCTTTTTAGTTAACATGAAACCAATGAAACTGCTACGGAAGGAGAAGAGGGGACGGGGAAGATTATGGCAGCATCAGGTGTCGGGGGAGATGAGTGGAGGGACAAAAACGCCAGCAGGACTGGAAGAAAACTGCGAGTTCCGATAGCTTTAGCCGTGTTCTAACCAGCAGTGGACAACACCCCTTTGCCCAACTCACTGAGTTATCTATACAAAACCCAGTAACTTGTAACCATATCTACCATTAGGGTGTGTGTGGGTGTGTCTGCAAGACTCATCCAGCTTTTGAATTAACTGACATGAACCATGACCATAACACGAATCCACTAAGGAAGACAGTTCCATAGATTTACCGTTCTCACATTGGGTACAGGAACCATATTCCAAACTCAATACTAATTAGGGGTAGATCACGGTACACCGGAGAACGATTACACACTATGGCTCACGGCCCATTCCTTGGTTTGTCCGCAGAAAAGCGGTAGGACCGAAGAGGCAACGTCATCCGAGCATGCTTTTAGTCTAAAACTGCTACCACATAAAAGCACGCCAGTAACAGGGGAAGACACGAACAAAAGAACGAGAAAGCACGAAGAGCAGGAGGAACGTCCACATAAGGAAAGACAGTTCCATGCTTTACCTTCTCTGCCAGTAGAAAAGCCCTTATCACAGCGACATGCCTGGCACTAGTACAGATACTATGATACTATATGGGGTACTAGTACAGATACTATGATACTATATGGGGTACTAGTACAGATACTATAATACTATATGGGGCACTAGAAATACCAGAGATTCCCCTGAAGGGACGTACCTGACCTGGTCCCTCGCTGCTCTTGCTCTGCGGCTGATGTTTCTCTATTCATTTCCTTCCCTATAGAATTAGACTGTAGATTCCCTCCCCTTGATATTCTATAAACTAGGGGATTTATATGGGATGTATATGTGGCCCTAGGATGAGAAGGGTCCATTGTTTATAACATATTAGGTTGTATTATTAGGGTGTTGACCTCGCTTTCTTAGCTATTGTTTATTCTGTATCTGGTCATGTGTTTGGTTGGTAGGGGGTTCTAAAACTCTGATTCATGTCTAATCTCAACTAAACTATAACTCCCAGCATGCTCTGACAGCCATGCTTGTTCTACATCAGCTGGAGAGCTGATTGGTTGCGCCCCATTTGGCCTCTGATTCTCATTTTAATCCCAGAATGCACTGAGAAGAAATCAAGAGGACATTTCCAGTACCAATCTGATCCACGGGGATGGTGGTGACTCCACCTGACCTTTAACCTATGGTCCAGTCCCATTCAAGAATCCAACACATCTTTCTAACAATTTCATTTTTAATCCATAAGAACAGAAGAGTTTATTGAAGGTCTTTATATGAACCATAAATCTCTCCTTTTTTACTTCCCCTTTATTTTCATGAACGTATTACATGGAGCAGCCACGGACTGACAGTATTCATGGTGAGCCCTACCTCTGTAAGGAGAAAGGAGATGGCGGCAAAGGCGAAGGACCAGCCATACTTGTAACTGAAGTAAGTCTCGGAATCTTTTGTCCTGTTCAAGATCTCGTCATTGATGCTGGATATATAGAGCACCAAACCCACTACCAGGGAGAGGCCTTCAGAGAGAGGGAAGACATGACAGAAATTACATTTTTATTAGGAAACGGAGAGGACGGAGCAGAACTGGGAAGGAACAGGAGACGTGCAGATAAACCATAGAGGTTTAGAAAACCATAGAGTTGGGCGTTGGGCTGGAAGGATGAGAAATACAGGAAGGGAAAGAGGGGGAAGAACGTGGGTGGATGGGAAGTAGAATTGGGTTTTTGGCAGAGAATGAAAGAAACGTTTCTGATTTCACCGACATATAACTGGTGTGAGGGCCACAGTAAAGTCTGTAGGGGCCCCTGGGTGTGAGGGCCAGAGTAATGTCTGTAGGGGCCCCTGGGTGAGGGGCCCCTACAGACATTACTCTGGTCCTCACACCCAGGGGCCCCTGGGTGTGAGGACCAGAGTAATGTCTGTAGGGGCCCCTGGGTGTGAGGACCAGAGTAATGTCTGTAGGGGCCCCTGGGGGTGAGGGCCAGAGTAATGTCTGTAGGGGCCCCTGGGTGTGAGGGCCAGAGTAATGTCTGTAGGGGCCCCTGGGTGTGAGGACCAGAGTAATGTCTGCAGGGGCCCCTACAGACATTACTCTATGCCTCACACCCAGGGGCCC
>CM033476.1:1990952-2072326 GCA_019447015.1 Hymenochirus boettgeri | reverse complement strand
ACAGAATGAACAGAATAAGAAGATAACAGAATAAGAACAGAATAAGAGAATGAACAGAATAAGAAAAAACAGAATAACAGAATGAACAGAAGAAGAAAATAACAGAATAAGAACAGAATAACAGAATGAACAGAATAAGAAGATAACAGACTTCCCCTCCACCTCTCCCGCCCGCCCTCCTTCTTCCCCCTCCCCCCCCCCCCCGTCCTCTCCCCCTACCCCTCCTCACCCTGCCCCTCCTCCCCCTCCTCCTCCCCTCCCCTCGCCTTTTCCCTCCTCTACCCTCCCCTCCTCCCCCGCCTCCCTCTCGCCCCTCCGCCTTCCCTCCCCCTCCTCCCTCTCTCCCTCCCCTCCGCTCCCCTCTCGTCTCCCTCTCTTCCTCTAATTTCCTCCTTCCTCCCCCTTCATCCCCACCGTAATATACTTCTCCGCCTCCCTTCAAACCACCTACAGCCCACCACGACCCACCTCCCCTCCTTTCCACACACACTCCCGTCCTCCCCCCTCCCCACACCACCCTCTAACACTTTTTTGCAACCCACACGCCCCCTCTTTACCCCTCCTACCCGATGCACCGTCTCCGACCCACCCCATAGCACCCTCATCTCCTCCCCCCTCCTCCACCACACCTCCACAACCCCCCTTCCCACTCCCCTCCCCACCCACACCCCTCCCCTGACAACACCCACCAATCCCCCCCCCCCGACCTAACTACCCACCCACCCACCTTCTTCCTGACCCTCACGCCCCTCATTCCCCCCCTCTCCCCTCCCTCACTCTAGACCGAACCTTACCCCCCCCCGTCACCCCGAGGCCCCTCGCCCAAATTCGACCGTCCTCCTCCCCCTCCCTCTCCTTTCAGACCCTACCAGCCCACTCACCGCCCCCCCCTGCCCACCACCCTCCTCACCACGTCCCACCCTCCCCCCGCCCCTCTCCCCGCCCGCCCACCCACATGACCCCCCCCCTCGACACACCCAGACACCCTACCCCGCCGCATCCACGATCCGCCCTACCCACCCCCCGCCAAGACCCCACAACCATACCCCCTCGCTCTTCGCTTGACCGGCCCTCTCTCCCCGGCACGCTCGCCGCCCCCCCCCGACTACCGACCCGCCCCCGACTCGCGCCTCGGCCCCGCATCACCGCCACGAGCACATACCTCCCTCTCCCCCCCTCGCCTCAGCCCCGCCCGACCCCCCCGACCTAGTCCACACACTTTTGCATCGCACACAACCCCCCGACCGCATCAGAACGGCACGCAGCAAACGCCCTCCGCCCCGCCCCCGAGCCCTGAACCCGCAATACACAAGACAACCCCACCGCCTAATCAGGCACTATCGAACCCCCCGGCCGACGAAGACCATATCCACCGAATAACCTCCCCGACACTGAAACCCACCACAGATCCCATGAACAGCCACTTACGAAGCAACAACCAACCAGAAACACACAGATGACCGAATAAGTCAACCATACCCATCCAGCAACTAAGATACCAGCAGCCAATAACAGAATAAGGCACACAAACTAACAGAATAACAATAATAAGAAATAAACCGAATAAGAACAGGAATGAACAGAATAAGCCTAACTCACCCACCAAATACCACAGAACTCAAAGAACAGAAGTAAGAGAATGCACAGAATAGAACATAACAAGCATAAGAACCAAAACCCCCCCCCAAGACTTTCCACGACCTTATTTGACAGAAGAAGAACGACTAACAGAATAAGAACAGAAAACAGAATGAACCAGCCATAAGAAATAAACAGAATGGAAGAATCAGAAAACCGACCCCCTCGAGGAGAATGAACAGAATAAGAAAATAACAGAATAAGAACAGAATAACAGAATGAACAGAATAAGAAGATAACAGAATAAGAACAGAATAACAGAATGAACAGAATAAGAAAATAACAGAATAAGAACAGAATAACAGAATGAACAGAATAAGAAGATAACAGAATAAGAACAGAATCACAGAATAAGAACAGAATAAACAGAATATACATAATAACGAATAGGATTAGCCTGACATGGTATGAATGAAGAGAACAGGATAGTTATTTGTAGACATAATGATAAACATGGTACAATATTAAGACCAGATAAGGTGAGTCTGTCAGTCACATTAACCCCCAATACTCCCCACTCTAGTAACTGTCCTTCCTTCCCCAGTCATTCATTGAGATGAGCTAATGACATAGACATCGCCCTTTATGTTGGACGTACCCTTGTCCATTACCGTACCTGGCAACGTTCCTCTACCTGGGCCATTCGTTTTGCTATTAAACACCAGTTTGTGGCGGTTATCCAAGGCTTTGTTGGAATGTTGCGGTACCTTCTGAAGGTACATCCAGTAGTGTGTGGCCAGGAGCTTCCAGTACCAACAAATCCGCTACATTCTCAGAACTTTCCATCCTTAGCACTACAGTGATATGAGCCTTGAAAACCAACATTATTCTTATAAGAGATCCCAACCTGAACACACATTAACACCCCTATAATGGATAAAGTTCCTCTTACGTTCGGTAGGTTTGGAAGTGTTTGGCCAACGTTCCTCTCTGGGGCTCAGATCATCAACACTCCCAGTCAATAAATCTGCCATTGTTCCATTTGGTTTCTTGTATTCCTACCTGTTTCCATTACAGAGATCCAGCCAGTAATCTTTTCCTACATGTCTGACATACAGTTTACTCACTTAGAACGCTGATTGTGGATTCAGATGTCATCTGGACGTTCATGGGCATTACATATTCTATAGTGAAGCAACGACCTTGTTCGTCACCTGTAAATATAAAACATTGACACGTTAGAATCATCTACAGATGTCTCATCACTTACTTAACCAGGATCTGTCAATTTTATAAAGAAAAAATGGTGTTTTCTGGGTCCACAAGGCAAGCTTGGGCTTGGTATGGTCTAGATGAAACAATCTCCAAGCCTCAATCCAGCTCTTAACAATAATATGATCTTTCCCTTTAAATGCTTGTCCTGGTGTCATCTGAGCTTGAAAGATTGGCTTAGCCTACTGTGATGTAATGCAAAGTGTGACCTCATTTGTATAACATATGTATGAAACGTATTGCATCATTAAGTTGATAGAACTAGAGCCGTTTTGTTTATGTACCAATCACACTGTACTGTATCTTTAAATTATTTTTCTAAACCGGTAAAAAGGTATCATCTGATTGGTTGAGGTAAATTGACATCTTATTAAATAATCCACTGCCATATAAACACTGAATTTAGCCGTACCGTACAGTAAATCATTTCACATCCCATGGTAATAGTATGGTCATTGAAGATTCTGTAGAGCCGGTTCCTCCTGGAAATCTTCATTCACATTATTATATTTATTGATTTCACGTTGTTATGGAGCCTCAAGGCTATTAAACATGTCTTTCTGTATTGTACAGAGCAGATGATATGTTGTATCCCTTTGTATTGGCAAAAAATCGTCAGGAAGGAATGGGAACGCTGAATCCCCATAGCCATGGAAATGGAATATATATTAAATGAATCAATAAAATAGAGACCGGATGAAACCTGGGCCTGTTTCATAGGAATTGGTAGGGGTCGGTACGAGTGAGATAGATATGTAAATGGGGGTAATAGAGATACGAAATGTATTATAATAAACAATAGGGGTCGGTAGGGGTAAGATAGATATGTGAATGGGATAATAGAGATACGAAATGTATTATAATAAACAATAGGAATCGGGGCCACTAGTACAGATACTATGATTACTATATGGGGTACTAGTACAGATACTATGATACATATGGGACACTAGTGCGATACTATGATACTATATGGGGACACTATACAGATAATATGCTACTTATATGGGACACTAGTACAGATACTTATGCTATAATCTGTTGTATTCAATTAGATCATCTGGACTTGAAATGGGAGTTCTTTGAAAGGACGTTTCGACTGCTATAGTCATCCGACTGGTCTCTCAATTAAGAAGACTTGTACAAGAATCTGTGGCAATTTGTACCCTCGGAAAAATCCCAATTACATATCACAGCAGTGTGTAAGGGTGTGTTGATTAGATAGTGGCTAAGAGGGTGTTATAGGAACGCCCCGAGTAAGGTGTTCAAAACAGCATTGACTATGGCCAGGACAGTTGGTGTCGAACCCCCCACCGGCTATTAGGCTTGGTTTCTTTATTTTTCACATAAATGGCCTCCTTAACACCCTCTTGAACCAGTCACGGTCCTTCGCAAGTATGTTAACATCTCAAGCTTCAAAGGTTATGTCCTTTATCCTTAAGAATGCAGATACCGGCCTGAGTCCTGATCCAGAGGAATAGGGGAAAGGGAAGGCTTCTGTGCTGGGCCATAAGTTGATTGCAGTGCTGTTTGGTTCTCCCCCACATACAAAATCAGAGCATTCTTCAAGAACTGCACCGCATAGATGATGTCGCTCATTTTCTTGTGTTTTGGTATTGGGTCTTTTGGATGTACCAATTGCTGCTCGTGTGTGTTCGGTTTAAAAGCAGACCAGGGATACGATGGTTTTTGAAACTTCTCAATTTCTCGGAGACCCCTGCTACATTTATGGGTGACCAGGTTCTTCCTCCTGTCTTGCTTTTCCCTTCACTGTTGGGTATTTGTGTTCTTTCTTTCCTTTACTCTTTTGACAAGGGCCCAGTCTGGATATTCCACAAGTTTTAAGGGCTCATCTGCAGATGTTTTCATTTCTTTAGCTTCGCCTCTGTGACTAGGGAGTGGGGCTGTTCTCGGCTCTGTGTTGCAGTGGTCTGATGACACCCAGCTTTGTGATCTAAAGGGTTGGTGGGAGTCAACATCAAATACTGATCTGTCGTGTGTTGGTTCTGTTCTTGTAAACCTCTACTTCAAGTTTACCATTTTACTTAACTTTACCAAGCAGTCAAGAAAGCAGTTGTTGTTTTGACCTCTTCCCTTGTGAATTTTAATGTTTGTTCCAAGCCAATTAATGTGTTCTTTGAATGAAAGCCTTTTTTTTTTTTTTTGTTTTTTTTTTGAAAAAAAAAACTTCCCTTCTGGTGGATTTTAACCCAGGGTGTCATCAACATATCGGAACCAGTGGCTGGCGTGCTAAGCCTTAATTAAAGTATTAAGCGGCCTTGTGTTTCTACCTCATCCATGTAAAGGGTGGCCACCAATAAGGTGAAAACTGGGATGATCCCATAGCACATCCATGTTTTTGCGTGAACTGATCCCTGTATTGTGAAAATAGTTGTATTCAGGCACAAGTCCAACAAGGCAACCACACCGGTTCTGGGTTTGAGATCAGTTCTGCTGGTAAGAGTTGCTGTATTGGCCCAGCCGTTTCTCACCAGGTCAACACGCCCTCTTGGTGGGGGTATATACAAGTGAAGAGAGAAGTTCATCAACATATAGGACACCATAGTTTTTTCTACACGAGTAATTATCTTCAATCGTGTTGGTGAAATCTGAGAGTCTGGATGTGATGCTTAGAAACTTCCCACCCAAAGGTTGTTCGTTAAGGAGGCCTTTATGTTGAAAATAAAAGAAACCAAGCCACTAAATAGAGGTGGGGGGGTTCGGACACCAAATGTATGCCATGTACAATGCTGTTTTAACCACCTGCCTTACTCTGGGCGTCTTATAACACCTCTTAGCAACTATCTAATCACACCCTTAACACTGGATGTGATAGCTAATTTGGGATTTTCCAGGGTACATAATTGCCACAGATCTTGTTACAAGTCATTCTGAATTGAGGAAAGCAAGTCGGTAGGACTAGCGAAACGTCTTCAAGACTTAAACTTCAAGTCCAGTTGATCTAAGTGAATACAACAGAGATTACACATGACCTGGATGAATGAGAACCTTCACAAGCAGAACTAGGATACTATATGGGGCACTAGTACAGATTACTTATGATAATCTATGGGGCACTAGTTACATACTATGATACTAATGGGGCATAGTACAGATAATATGATTTATATATGGGGCACTAGTAACAAGAACGATAATACTAATATGGGGCACAGTACAGATACTATGATTACTATATGGGGAAATGTACAGATACTATGATACTATATGGAGGGGCGGGGTACTAGACAGATACTATGATACTATATGGGACACTAGTGCAGATACTATGATACTATATGGTGGGCACTAATACAGATACTATGATACTATAGGGGGACATAGTACAGATTACTATGATTACTATAGGGACCACTAGTACAGATACTCTGATACTATATGGGGTACTAGTACAGATACTATGATAATCTATGGCGGCACTCGTACAGATACTATGATACTTATTGCGGTACTAGTACAGATACTATGATACTAATAGGGGGGTCGGTACTAGTACAGATACTATGGTTACTATATGGGGGCACTCAATACAGATACTATGATCTTGGGGACACTAGTACAGATACTATGATACTATATGGGAGCACTCGAAAGATACTATTAGATATATATGGGACACTAGTACAATACTATGATACTATATGGGGCGGTGGTGGTTACTAGTACAGATACTATGATACTATATGGGGACTACTAGTACGATACTATGATATATATGGGGTACGTAGTACCGATTACTCTGATATAATATGGGGGAAGGTAACTATACAGATACTATGATACATTTAGGGGCACTTAATACAGATACTAAGGATACTATATGGTACACTAGTAAGATACTATGGATACTATATGGGACACTTAGTACAGATACTATGAGACTATATGGCGACACTAGTACAGATACAATGATACATATGGGTACTAGTACAGATACTTATACTATATGGGGACACTAGTACAGATACCCTATGATACTATATGGGGCACTACTAAGGACAGATATATGAAACTATATGGTGGGTACTATACAGATCTATGATACTATATGGCTGGGACTAGTACAGATACTATGAGACTATAGGGGGGTACTAGTAAGATACTATAATCCTATATGGGGCCACAGAAATCCAGAGATTCCCTGAAGGAAGTACCTGAACCTGGGTCCTCGCTGCTCTTGCTCTGCGGCTGAGTTTGCTCTATTCATTTCCTTCCCGATAGAAATAGGACTGTATATTTCCCTCCCCTTGATAGGCGAGAAAACGGAGGGGGGAGAGGAAAGAGGAGGGGGAGAAGAGAGAGAGAGGGAGGGGTGGAGAGGGGAAATAGAGAGGGAGAGGGAAATTGAGAGAGAAGTATGGAGGAGGGAGAGGAGAGGTAGGAAGAGAGGAAGAGGATAGAGAGATAAGTAGAGATAGATGATAGAGTAATGAATGAAATTAGATTAATTATTTATAATATATATATATAATTTGATATATAGTATATTTAATGAGTAGATAATATATTATATAGATTTGATATGATTTATTTAATATATAGAAGATGATATTATAGATAAATAAATATATATGTATATTTAACATTTATATGGGAGTATATGTGGCCCTAGGATGGAGAAGGAAGTACAGTGTTATAACATATTAGGTTTATTATTAGGGGTGACCTGCTTCTTAGCTTATTGTTTATTCTGTATCTGGTCAGTGTTTGTTGGTAGGGGGTTCTAAAAACTCTGGATTCATGTCTAATCTCAACTAAATATAACTCCCCAGCCTGCCGGACAAGCAATGCTTGTTCGACATCACTGGAAGAGCTGATTGGTTGCGCCCCATTTGGACATCTGATTCTCATTTTAATACCCAGAATGCACTGAGAAGAAATCAGGAGGACATTTCCTAGTACCAATCTGATCCACGGGGATGGTGTGACTCCACCTGACCTTAAACCCTATGGTCCCAGTCCCATTCAAGATCCAAACACATCTTTCTAACCCAATTTCATTTTGACCAATAGAACAGACGGAGTTTATGAAGGTCTTTATATGAACCATACATCTCTTCCTTTTTTACTTCCCCTTTATTTTAGTTGAACGTATTACATGGAGAGCAAGCCACGGAACTGACAGTATTCAGGTGAGCCTACCTCGATAAGGAGAAAGGATTGATGGCGGCGAAAGGCGAAAGGACCAGAAATCACTTGTAAACTGACAGTAAGTTCTCGGAACTCTTGTGCTCCTGTTCAAGATATCGTCATTGATGTTGCGACATTAGAGCACCAAAACCCATACCAGGGGAGGCCTTCAGAGAGAGGAAGACATGACAGAAATTACATTTTTATTAGGAAAACGGAGAGAGGACGGAGCAGAACTGAGGAAGGAACAGGAGACGTGCAGATAAACAATTAGAGGTTTAGAAAACCATAGAGGTTGGGCGTTTGGGCTGGAAGGCGAGAAAGAAATAACAGGAAGGAAAGAGGGGGGAAGAAAGTGAGGGGATGGGAAGTAGGAAGTAGAATGGGTTTTTGGCAGAGAATGAAAAAAAACGTTTCTGATTCACGACATATAACTGGTGTGAGGGCCACAGTGTAAAGTCTGGAGGGGCCCCTGGGTGTTTTTTGTTTGGGGGGGGGGGGGGGGGGGGGGAAAGGGGGGCCAGAAATGTATGTAGGGGCCCCTGGGTGTGAGGGCCAGTGTAATGTCTGTAGGGGCCACTGGGTGTTAGAGGGGCCAGAAGTAATGTCTGTAGGGGCCCCTGGAGTGAGGGACAAAGTAATGCTGTAGGGGCCATCTGGGTGTGAGGGCCAGAGTTAGTTATGTCTGCGGGGCACCTGGGTGTGAGGGCCAGAGTAATGTCTGTAGGGGCCCCCGGGGTGTGAGGGCCAGAGGAATGTCTGTAGGGGCACCTGGGGTGAGGACCAGAGTTAATGTCGGTAGGGGCCGGGTGTGAGGGCCAGGGGGGAGTAATGTATGTAGGGGCCCCGTGGGTGTTGAGGGCCAGCGTACGTAATGGCTGTAGGGGCCCCTGGCTGTGGAGGGCCAGAGTAATGTCTTGTAGGGGCCCATGGGTGTGAGACCAGAGTAATGTCTGTAGGGGCCCCTGGGTGTGAGGACAGAGTCAGTAATGTCTGTAGGGGCCCTGGGTGTGGAGGGCCAGAGTAATGTCTGTAGGGACCCCTGGTGTGAGGACCAGAGTATGTCTGTGGGGCCCTGGGTGGAGGATAGAGTAATGTCTTAGGGGGCCCCGGGGTGGGAGGCATAGAGTAATGGTCTGTAGGGGCCCTGGGTGTGTGGAGGGACAGTAATGTCGTAGGGGCCCCCGGGTGTGAGGCATAGGAGAATGTTCTTGGTAGGGGCCCCTGGTGTTGGGCATAGAGTAATGTCTGTGTAGGGGCCCCGGGTGTGAGGGACAGTTAATGTCGGTAGGGCCCCCTGGGTTGTGAGGCCTAGAGTAATGCTGTAGGGGCCCCTGGGTGTGTGAGCATTAGAGTAATGTATGTAGGGGCCCCTGGGTGTGAGGCCCATAGAGAATGTCTGTAGGGGCCTGTGTGGTGAGGGACAGTATAGTGTCTGTAGGGGCCCCCCTGGGTGTGAGCATAGCGTAATGTCTGTAGGGGCACCGGGTTGAGGAATAGGAGTAATTTCTGTAGGGGCCCCGGGTGTGAGGGACAGTATGTCTGTAGGCCCCTGGGTGTGTGTGAGGCATAGAGTAAGTGTTCTGTAGGGGCCCCCTGGGTTGTATGTAGGCATAGAGGTAATGTCTGTAGGTGGCCCCTGGGTGTGAGGGACAGTAAATGTCTGTAGGGGCCCCTGGGTTTGGTACAGGCATAGGAGTAGGTATGTAGGGGCCCCTGGGTGTGAGGCATAGAGTAATGTCTGTAGGGGACCCCTGGGGTGTGAGGCGTACGTTTTAGAGTTAGAGTAAGGTCTGTAGGGCCCCTGGGTCGTGTGTAGGGACAGTAATGTCTGTAGGGGCCCCTGGGGTGTGAGGCATTAGATAATGTCTGTAGGGGCCCCTTGGTACATCACTATGTGGGGGATGGCTCTGAGGCTTATCCCTGATGGAAAACAGCCCTGACTGGTGTTAACCTTATAACTTATCTTGCTGTGATATCAATATTTGTTCACCAGACTGTTTGGTTTAACACTCCGACACGGACGTTGTAGTAACTACAGGGAGTCAGTGTGTTGGATGTAACTGTAAGAATGTTTCCAGATTCCATTACAATGGCGCTTCATCTGTTCTTTATCCCCCCTACCGAGCCTGTTTACATCACCAATGTTCGAATAGATCCTAAGTGAACCACCGAGCATTAAAATAGAAAAGGGAGATTACGGTTACGGCTTATCTTGTTGGGGATACAATCCCCCCCACAGGAATATCCCCAGTTTAGTCGTGTGCAGCAACATAGGGGAATACTAACGCTCAGGGCGTGACCCTCTCCATGTGGATAAAAAACGGGGGTAATAAACGGGGGAAACCGGTGTTAAAGGAATATATATTATGTAATACACCATTGGAGCCCAACATGCGGTTTTCTTGTGCCACACAGGAATCCATCTGTAATTGAGCAGTTTCTGCCATTTTCTAGTTTCCGTAGCCCCTCCTTCCTAGTAAGTAGCAATTGGTTTTCTCACTGTCAGTCAGTGATACAGGAAGGCCACACAGAAGGTACATGACCAAGGATTCAGGGGGAGATGGGAGGGGTAGAGGTCAATGAGATGTGCGGACCCTGTATCTGAGTCAGTGACCCACCTGCAGAATTAAACAGATGATTTCTGTAAAATGATGCTGATTTTAGGAGAGCGATACAGATAACAATTATAGAAAACAGAAATCCAGGGGTAATTACTTTCCATTTAGATCACACCCTGTAAATTTCTGTACAAGGGAAACACAGTTTTAATTAGCCTTACCTGACAGAATGAAGAAAATACCCGACACAAAAGCTAAAATTGTCCTGTGAGGACGGATGTGTCCAACATTGTTTAGTATGAAGCCAATGAACATAAAGAAGAGACTGACCAATGGGAAAGGTGTCGCAGAGCGGATCATTTCTAAAAAAGGAAAGGACTGGATTTAGGGATTGGGAAGGCACAGAATAAAGGAATAAGAACAGAATAAAAGAATAAGAACAGAATAAAAGAATAAGAACAGAATAAAAGAATAAGAACCGAATAAGAATGGAATAAAAGCAGAAAAAGAACAGAATAAACAGAATAAAAGAATAAGAACAATATGAACAGAATAAAAGATAAAAGAATAAGAACAGAATTAGAAAAGAATAACAGAATAAGAACAAAATAACAGAATAAGAACAGAATGAACAGAATAAACAGAATAAGAAAATAACAGAATAAGAACAGAATAACAGAATGAACAGAATAAGAAAAATAAACGACTAAGAACAGAAATCAACAGACTGACAGAATAAAGAAGATAACAGCAATAACAGATAGAACAGAAATAAGAAGAAAAAATAAAACAGAATAAGAACAGAATGAATACAGAATGAACAGAATAAGAAGAAAAGAATAAACAGACCGGAACAGAATAAGAAAAATAACAGATAGAAGAACAGATAAAAGAATAAGAAAATAACAGAAAACAGAATAAGAATATAAAGAATAAGAACAGAATGAACAGGAATACGACAATAACACGCATAAGAACAGATATAACAGAATGAAGAGAATAAGAACATAACCGAAATAAGAACAGAATCAACAAGAATGAAACAGAATAAAGAAGATAACAGAATAAGAACAGAAGAAGAGAATGAACAGAATAAGAAAAGAACAGAATAACAGAATGAACAGAATAAAGAAAAATACAGAATAAGACAGAATAACAGAATAACAGAATAATGAAGATAACAGAATAAGAACAGAAATAGAGAATGAAAAGGAATAAGAAAAAAGAAAACAGCATAGGAGAATGAACGAATAAGAAAATAACAGAATAAGACAGCATAAAGAGATCGAACAGAATAAGAAGATAACAGAATAACAGAATGAACAGATAAGAAGATTAACAGAATAACAGATGAACAGAAAAGAAACATAAAAGAATAAGACCAGAATAACAGAATCAGAAAAATAACAGAATCAGAATATGAACAGATAAGACAGAATGAACAGAATAAGAAAATAAACAGACAATAAGAAAAAAAAACAGAATGAACAGAATAAGAAAATAACAGAATAAGAACAGAATACAGAAGTGAACAGAATTAAAAGATAACAGAATAAGAAACAGAATAAGGAATGAACAGAATAGAAAAGAACAGAATAACAGAATGAACGAATAAGAAGAAAATGTAAGAGGAAAAGAAAAGACTAACAGAATGAAAGAATAAGAAGATAACAGAATAAGGAACAGAATAGAGAGATAAAAGAATTAAGAAAAAACAGAATAACAGAATGAACAGAAGAAGAAAAAAGAACAGAAAAGAACAGAATAACAGAATGAACAGAATAAAGAAGGATAACAGAATAACAGAATGAACAGAAATAAAGAAATGCTTTTCGAAATAAACAAGAATAAAGAACAGAATAACAGAATAAGAAAATAAAAGAATAACAAAATAAGAATATAACAGAATAAGAACAGAATGAACAGAATAAGAAAATAACAGAATAAGAACAGAATAAGAGAATGAACAGAATAAGAAAACACAGAATCAGAATAAGAAAAGAAAATAAACAGAAATATAAGAAAAAATAAACAGAATAACGATAAGAATATAAACGGAATAAGAACAGAATGAACAGAATAAGACACTAAACAGAATAAGAACAGAATAACAGAATGAACAGAATAAAGAAAAATAACAGAATAAGAACCAGGAACTAACAGAATGACCAGAAAAATAAGAAATAACAGAAATAAGAACAGAATAAGAGAATGAACCAGAATAAGAAACGAACAGAATAACAGAATGAAACAGAATAAGAAAATAACAGAATAAGAACAGAATAACAGAATTAAAACAGAATAAGGAAGATAAGATAACAGAATAAGAACAGAAGAATAGATATGAATGAACAGAATAAGAAAAAGAACAGAATAGGAGAATGAACAGAATAAGAAAATAAACAGAATAAGAAAGAATAACAGAATGAACAGAAAACACAAAAAAAAAAAAAAAAAAAATAAGAAGATAACCAGAATAACAGAATGAACAGAGAAGAAGATAACAGAATAACAGAATGGAACAGAATAAGAAAAACAGAATAGAACAGGAATAGAAACAGAAAATACAGATAGACATATAACAGAATAAGAACAGAATACAGAAAAGAATAAACTGAAACAAAGAAATAGAAAACAGAAGAACGACGAACAGAATAGAAACTAAGAATAAAGCAAAAGGAAAATAACAGGAATAGAAGACAAGGGAATAAAAACAGAACAATGAACAGAATAGAAAGATAACAGGAATAAAGAAGAACAGAAGGAAGAAAAACAGACAAAGGGGAATAAGAAACAGAATACAAGAATGAACAGAATATAAGAATGAGATAGAAACAGAATAACGAAGACAGAATGAATAACAGTAACAAACAGAATAAGAAAATACAGAATAAGAAACGACATACAAGATAAGAAAATAAAAGAAAACAAACATAAGAAATAACAGAATAAGCAAACAGAATGAACAAGAATAAGAAAAGTAACAGAATAAAGCAGAATAAGAGAATGAACAGAATAAGAAAAAACAGAATAAGAACAGAATAACAGAATGAAAACAGAATAAGAAGATAAACACGAATAAGAACAGAAAACAGAATGAACAGAATAAGAAAATAACAGAATAAGAAACCGACTAACAGAATGAACAGGAATAAGAAGATAACAGAATAAGAACAGAATAACAGAATGAACAGAATAAGAAGATAACAGAATAAGAACAGATAACAGAATGAACAGAATAAGAAAATACAGATAACGAATAACAGAATGAACAGAATAAGAAGATAACAGATAAGAACAAGAATCACAGAAAAAGAACAGAAATAAAAAACAGAATATACATCAATAACGAATAGGATTAGCCTGACATGGTATGAATGAAGAGAACAGGATAGTTATTTGTAGACATAATGATAAAAATGGACAATATTAAGTACCAGATAAGGTTGAGTCTGTCAGTCACATTAACCCCCAATACTCCCCACTCTAGTAACTGTCCTTCCTTCCCCAGTCATTCATTGAGATGAGCTAATGACATAGACATCGCGCCCTTTATGTTGGACGTACCCTTGTCCATTTACCGTACCTGGCAACGTTCCTCTACCTGGGCCATTCGTTTTGCTATTAAACACCAGTTTGTGGCGGTTATCCAAGGCTTGTTGGAATGTTGCGGTACCCTTGAAGGTACATCCAGTAGTGTGTGGCCAGGAGCTCCTAGTACCACCAAATCCGCTACATTTCAGAAACTTTCCATCCTTACCTACAGTGATAAGCAGCCTGAAAACCAACATTTTCTTATAAGAGATCCCAACCTGAACACACATAAAACACCCCTATAATGGATAAAAGTTCCTGCTTACGTTCGGGTAGGTTTGGAAGTGTTGGCCAACGTTCCTCTCTGGGGCAAATGATCATCAAACATCCCAGTCAATAAATCTGCCATGTTCCATTTGGTTTCTTGTATTCCTACCTGTTTCATTACAGAGATCCAGCCAGTAATCTTTTCCTACAGGTGATGACATACAGTTTTTCACTTAGAACGCTATGTGGATTCAGATGTCATCTGGACGTTCATGGGCATTACATATTCTATAGTGAAAAGCAACGACCTGTTCGTCACCTGTAAATATAAAAACATGGACCAGTTAGAATAACTACAGATGTCTCATCACTTACTAACCAGGATCTGTCAATTTATAAAAGACAAAAATGGTGTTTTCTGGGTTCACAAGGCCAAGCTTGGGCTGTTGGTATAGATCAGGATGAAAACAATCTCCAAGCCTCAATCCAGCTCTTAACAATTAATATGATCTTTCCTTTAAATGCTTGTCCTGGTGTCATCTGAGCTTGAAAGATTGGCTAGCTACTGTGATGTAATGCAAAGTGTGGACCTCATTTGTATTAACATATGGTATGAAACGGATATTGCATCATAAGTTGGATAGAACATAAGCCGTTTTGTTATGTACCAATAACACTGTACTGTATCTTTAAATTATTTTTCTAAACCGGAAAGTAAAAGGGTATCATCTGAGTGGTTGAGGTAAATTGACATCTTATTAAAAAATAATCCACTGCCATATAAACATGAATTTAGCCGTACCGTCACAGTAAATCATTTCACATCCCATGGTAATAGTATGGTCATTGAAGATTCTGTAGAGCCGGTTCCTCCTGGAAATCTTCATTCCACATTATTATTTATTGATTTCACGTTGTTATGGAGCCTCAAGGCTATTAAACATGTCTTTGCTGGTATTGTACAGAGCAGAGATTGTTGTACCTTGTATTTGGCCAAAAAATCGCGTCCTAAGGAAGGAAGAAATGCGAGACGGACTGAATCCGGTCATAGCGATCAGGTAACATGGCATTATAATATACAATGTATATATAAAAACACGATATGAATGGGAAATAGATAATGAGTGTATTAGTCATAGGAATAGGTAGGGGTCGGTACGTAGTGAGATAGATATGTAAAGGGCGAAATGTGTTATAGGTAACGGGTAGGGGTGGTAAGATAGATATGTAAATGGATAATAGAGAATACGAAATGTATTATAATAACAATAGGGGTCGGTAGGGGTAGAGATAGATATGTAAATGGGGATAATAGAGATATGAAATGTTATTTATAATAAACAATAGGAGTCGGTTAGGGGTGAGGAGATAGATATGTTAAATGGGGGGTAGGGTGGGAATAGAGATACGAAAATGTATTATAATAAAACAATAGGGTCGGGTTACGATAGTGAGATAGATATGTAAAATGGGGGTAGGTAGGTAATAGAGATATGAAATGTATTATAATAAAACAATAGGGGTCGGGGGTTAGGGGTAAGATAGAATGTGAATGGGAGTTAATAAAAGATAGGGGGGGGGGGGGGGGGGGGGGGGGGGGGGGGAAAAAAAAAAATTGGTATTATAATAAAACAATAGGAAATCTGGGTAGGGTAAGATAGTAATGTAAATGGGGGTAAGTAATAGATATATGAAATGTATTATAATAAAACAATAGGGTCGTAGGGGTAAAGATAGATATGTTAATGGGATAATAGAGATACGAAATGTATTATAATAAACAATAGGAGTAGGTAGGGGTAAGATTAGATATGTAAATGGTAATAGAGATACGAAATGTAATTATAATAAACAATAGGGGTGGTGGTTTAGGGGTAAGATAGGATGTTAAATGGGGATAATAGAGATACGAAATGTATTATAATAAACAATAGGGTCTGGTAGGTGGGGTGAGATAGATATGTAAATGGGGGTGGTAATAGAGATAGAAATGTATTATAATAAACAATAGGGGGTCGGTAGGTGAAAGATAGAATGGTAAATGGGGATAATAGAGATATGAAATGTATATAAAACAATAGGGGTCGGGGTAGTGGTGGTAAGATAGATATGAAATGGGGGTGAATGGTAGGTTAATAGAGATATGAAATGTATTATAATAAACAATAGGGGTCGGGGGTGGTAGGGGTAAGATAGATATGTGAATAGGGTAATAGAGATATGAAATGTATTATAATAAACAATAGGAGTCGGTAGGGGTAAGATAGATATGTAAAATGGGGGATAATAGAGATAGAAATGTATTATAATAAAACCATAGGGTCGGTAGGGGTGAGATGAGTGATAGATATGTAAATGGGATAATAGAGATACGAATGTATTATAATAACAATAGGAGTCGGTAGGTAAGGTGAGATAGATATGTAAATGGGATAATAGAGCACGAAATGTATTATCAATAAACAATAGGAGTCGGTTTAGGGGAAGATAGATATGTAAAGGGCGGGTAATAGAGATATGAAAGTATTATAATAAACAATAGGGTCGGTAGGGGTTAAGATAGATATGTAATGGGAGATAATAGAGATACAAATGTATTAGAATAAACAATAGGAGTGTAGGGGTAAGATAGATATGTAAATGGGGATAATAGGAGATCGAATGTATTGTAATAAACAATAGGAGGTCGGTAGGGGTAAGATAGATATGTAAATGGGGATATAGAGAGTATGAAATGTATTATAATAAACAATAGGGGTCGGTAGGGGTAAGTAGATGTAAATGGGGGTAATAGAGAGGTAATAGAGATTGAAATGTATTATAATAAACAATAGGAGTCGGGGTTTAGGGGTAAGATAGATATGTAAATGGGGGTAATAGAGATATGAAATGTATTATAATAAACCAATAGGAGTCGGGGTAGGGGTGAGATAGATATGTAAATGGGATAATAGGAGATACGAAATGTATTGTAATAAACAATAGGAGTCGGTTAGGGGTTGAGGATAGATATGTAAATGGGGTAATTAGAGATACGAATGTATTATAATAAAACAATAGGAGTCGGGGTAGGGGTAGAGATAGATATGTAAATGGGGTAATAGAGATATGAAATGTATTATAATAAAACAATAGGAGTCGGTTAGGGGTGAGATTGATATGTAAATTGGAGGAATAATAGAGATATTGGAAATGATTATAATAAAAACAATAGGAGTCGGTTGGTAGGGGGGAAGAGAGATATGTAAATGGGAGATAATAGAGATACGAAATGTATTATAATAAACAATAGGAGTCGGTAGGGGTAAGATAGATATGTAAATGGGGATAATAGAGATACGAAATGTATTTAAAAAAACAATAGGGCGGTAGGGTGAAGTAGATATGTAAAGGGGTAATAGAGATACGAAATGTATTATAATAAACAATAGGAGTCGGGTAGGGGTAAGATAGATATGTTAAATTGGAGGTTATAAAGAGATATGGCAAATGTATTATAATAAACAATAGGAGTCGGTTAGGGGTAGAGGGTAAGATGATATGTAAATTGGGATAATAGAGATTACGAAATGTATTATAATAAACAATAGGAGTCGGTAGGGGGTAAGATAGATAGATAGATATGTAAATGGGGATAATAGAGATACGAAAATGTATTATATAATAAACAATAGGAGTCGGTGGGGGTAAGAAGTATGTAATTGTAATGGGGATAATAGAGATACGGAAATGTATTATAATAAACAATAGGAGTCTCGGGTAGGGGTGAGATAGATATGTAAATGGGGGATAATTAGAGATACGAAAGTATTTATATAAACAATAGGAGTCGGGTAGGGGTGAGATAGATATGTAAAGGGATAATAGAGGATACGAAATGTATATAATAAACAATAGGAGTCGGTAGGGGTTAAGATAGATATGTAAAATTGGAGGATAATAGAGATATGAAATGTATTATAATAAACAATAGGAATCGGTTTAGGGGTAAGATAGATATGTAAATGGGGGATAATAGAGATATGAAATGTATTATAATAAACAATAGGATGTCGGTTAGGGGTTGGATGAGAAGATATGTAAATGGGATAATAGAGATACGAAATGTATTATATAAACAATAGGAGTAGGTAGGGGTAAGATTAGATATGTAAATGGGATAATAGAGATACGAAATGTATTATAATAAAAATAGGAGTCGGGTTTAGGGGTAAGATAGATATGGTAAATGTGGGTGGTAATAGAGATACGGAAATGTATTATAATAAACCAATAGGGGTCGGTAGGGGTAAGATAGATATGTGAATGGGATAATAGAGATACGAAAATTATTATAATAAACAATAGGAATCGGTAGGGGTACAGATAGATATGTAAATGGGGAGATATAGAGATAGGAAATGTATTGTAATAAACAATATGGGGCGGTAGGGGTAAGATAGATATGAAATGGGAGAATAGAGATATGAAATGTATTATATAAACCAATAGGGTCGGTAGGGTATAGATAGATATGTAAAATGGGGGGGTAATAGAGATATGAAATGTATTATAATAAACAATAGGAGTCTGGTAGGGGTAAGATAGATATGTAAATGGGGGTAAGTAGATAGAGATTGAAATGTATTATAATAAACAATAGGAGTCGGTAGGGGTTAAGATAGATATATGTAAATGGGATAATAGAGATACGAAATGTATATAATAAAAACAATAGGGTCGGTGGTAGGGGTGGATAGATATGTAATGGGATAATAGAGATACGAAATGTATTATAATAAACAATAGGAGTCGGTAGTGGTTGTAGAGGTGTATAGATATGTAAATGGGATAATAGAGATATGAAATGTATTATAATAAACAATAGGAGTCGGTGGGTGGGTAGGGTGAGATAGTATGTAAATTGGGAGATAATAGAGATATGAAAGATATGGGATATATAATAAACCAATAGGAGTCGGTGGTAGGGGGGAGATAGAATGTAAATGGGGATAATATAGATACGAAATGTATTAAATAAACAATAGGAGTCGGTAGGGGTAAGATAGATATGTAAATGGGGATAATAGAGATATGAAATGTATTTAAATAACAATAGGGGTCGGTAGGGGTAAGATAGATATGTAAATGGGGGAGGTAATAGAGATATGAAATGTATTATTAATAAACAATTAGGAGTCTGTAGGGGGTAAGATAGATATGTAAATGGGGGGTTGGTAAAGAGATATGAAATGTATTATAATAAACAATAGGAGTCGGTAGGGGTAAGATAGATATGTAAATGGGGATAATAGAGTATGAAATGTATTATCAATAAACAATAGGTGAGTCGGGGTAGGGGTGAGATAGATCTGTAAATGGGGATAAATAGAGATACGAATGTATTATAATAAACAATCGGGGTAGGTGGGGTAAGATAGATATGTAAAGTAAATGGGGTAATAGAGATATTAATGAAATATTATAATAAACAATAGGAGGCGGTAGGGGTGAAGGATAGATATGTAATGGGGGTGGGTAATAGGAGATATGAAATGTATTAATAAACAATAGGAGTCGGTAGGTAGGGGTGAGATAGATATGTAAATGAGGATATAGAGATACGAAATGATTATAATAAACAAATGGAGTCGGTTTAGGGGTTAAGATAGATATGTTAAATGGAGATAATAGAGATACGAAAGTATTATAATAAACAATAGGAGTCGGGGTAGGGGTAAGATAGATATGTAAATGGGATAATAGAGATACGAAAATGTATTATAAAAACAATAGGGTCGGTAGGGGTGAGATAGATATGTAAATGGGATAATAGAGATACGAAATGTATTATAATAAACAATAGGAGTCGGGTAGGGGTAAGATAGATATGTAAATTGGAGATAAGAGATATGAAATGTATTATAATAAACAATAGGAGTCGGGTAGGGGTAAGATAGATATGTAAATGGGGGATAATAGAGATACGGAAATGTATTATAATAAACAATAGGAGTCGGTGTAGGGGTAAGATAGATATGTAAATGGGGATGATAATAGAGCTACGAAATGTATTATAATAAACAATAGGAGTCGGTAGGGGTAAGAGAAGATATGGTAAATGGGGGATAATAGAGATACGAAATGTATTATAATAAACAATAGGAGTCGGTAGGGGGGTGAGATAGATATGTAAATGGGGATAATAGAGATACGAAATGTATTATAATAAACAATAGGAGTCGGTTAGGGGTGAGATAGATATGTTAATGGTATAATAGAGATACGAAATGTATTATAATAAACACTCGGAGTCGGGGGTTCTAGCGCGGTAAGATAGATATGTAAATTGGAGAAAATAGAGATATGAACTGTATTATAATAAACAATAGGAGTCGGTAGGTTAGGGTAGGATATGTAATGGAAAGGGGATAATAGAGGATACGAAATGTATTATAATAAACAATAGGAGTCGGGGTAGGGGTGAGCTAGATATGTAAAGATGATAATAGAGATACGAAAGGTATTATAATAAACAATAGGAGTCGGTAGAGGTGAGATAGTATGTAAATGGGATAATAGAGATACGAAATGTATTATAATAAACAATAGGAGTCAGTAGGGGTGAGATAGATATGTAATGGGCTAATAGAGATCGAAATGATTAAATAAAAATAGGAGTCGGTAGGGGAGATATAGATATTAAAGGGATAATAGAGTCGACGTATTATAAAACAATAGAGTCGGTAGGGGTGGATAGATAGGGTAATGGAGGTATAGAGATATGACAATGTATTATAATAACAATAGGAGTCGGTTAGGGGTGGAAGATAGATATGTAAATGGCGAGATAATAGAGATATGAAATGTATATAATAAACAATAGAGAGTCCGGTATAGAGGGGAGATAGATATGTAAAATGGGATAATAGAGATACGAATGTATATAATAAACAATAGTAGTCGCGAGTTAGGAGGTGATAGATATGTAAATGGGATAATAGAGATACGAAAGTATTATAATAAACCATAGAGAGTCGGTAGAGGTAGGGTGAGTGAGAAGATATGTAAATGGAGATAATAGAGATACGAAATGTATTATAATAAACAATAGGAGTCGTGGTAGGTAGGGGTGAGAGATAGATATGTAAATGGGATAATAAAGATACGAAATGTATTATAATAAAACAATAGGAGTCGGTAGGGGTTAAGATAGATAGTAAATGTGATAAAGGGATATGAAATGATTATATAAACAATAGGAGTTCGGTAGGGGTAAGATAGATTATGTAAATTGGATAATAGGGATATGAAATGGTTTTTAATAAACAATAGAGTCGGTAGGGGTAAGATAGATATGTAAATTGGATAATAGGGATATGAAATGTATTATAATAACAATAGGAGTCTGGTTAGGGGTGAGATAGATATGTAAATGGGATAATAGAGATACGAATGTATTATAATAAACAATAGGAGTCGGTAGGGTGTAAGATAGATATTTAAATGGGATTAATAGGATATGAAATGTATTATAATAAACAATAGGAGTCGGTGGGGTAAAGATAGATATGTAAATGGGGATAATAGAGATGTGAAATGTATATAATAAACAATAGGATCGGTTGTAGGGGTGTAAGATAGATATGTAAAGGGAGTATAGAGATAGCGAAATGTATTATAATAAACAATAGGAGGCGGTAGGGGGTGGATAGATATGTTAAATGGGATAATAGGGATACGAAATGTATTATAATAAACAATAGGAGTCGGGGGGTAGGGTGAGATAGATATGTAAATGGATGATAATAGAAGATACGAAATGTATTATACTCCACAAGGTAGAGGGAGAGATATGTATGCTTCGGAAAAGAGAATGTGTTAGGGGTCGACGTTTATCAAGGGACCCCAAGTTGTTGTTATTAGGAGTAGACAGTGGTGTGTATAGGAATATGGCATGTGGATGGACAAGTACGAGAAGTGTCGTCTCGACATGAGTGTCGACAGTGGTTATAGGATTCCCCACGATTGTTGGTATCTGGAGAGTTAGTACAGTGTTGATCCGGGGAGTTAGTTACGGAGTGTGTGTTCAGAGTTGTTCGGCAGTGTGGTTATTCGGGACGTTAGTACGGACAGTTGTTGGTGTATTCTGGGACAGTCGAGTGTTTTACGGGACATTAGTCGGACAGTCATTGTTGGGTTTGTATCTCAGGGACATTGAGTAGGAAGTTGTTGGGTATTCGGCTCATGGGGCACATTAGTACTGACGTGTTGTTGTATATCTCAGGGACATTTAGTACGGACAGTTGTTGGTTTGTGTATCTCGGCTAGTAGGACATGTGTTCGGTAGTAGCGGACAGTTGTTGGTGTATCTCGGGGACTTATAGGACAGTTGTTGGTTGTATCTCAGGGAGTTAGTACGGGACAGTATGTTGGTGTATCTCGGGGACGTTAGTACGGACAGTTGTGTGTTCGGGAGTTAGAGGCATTGTGTATTCACTGTACGACAGGTGGGTTCAGAAGTTAGTACGGACAGTTGTTGGTGTATCTCGGGGACATTAGTACGGACAGTTGTTGGTGTATCTCGGGGCGTTAGTCACGGGACAGTTGTTGGTGTTTTTTGTGTTTTTTTTTTTTTTTTTTTTTTTTTTTTTTTTTTTTTCTTTTGTTTTTTTTATCTCGGGAGCCATTAGTATGGAAGTTGTTGCGTGTATTCAGGGAACATTAGTCGGAACAGTTGTGTGTGTATCTCGGGGACATTAGTACGGACAGTTGTTGGTGTATCTCGGGGACATTAGTACGGACAGTTGTTGTATTCGGGTATAGCGTGTGATTTCGGGGACGTTTGTAGGGAAAGTTGTGGATCTGAGTTAGTAGGACAGGTTGGTGTCTCGGCCTGTAGAGTTTGCGTATTCCTGGGGAAGTTAAGTACGGAACAGTGGTTGGTGTATCTCGGGGACTTAGGTACGGACAGTTGTGGGTATCTCGGGGGGACTTAGTACGGACAAGTTTCTGGTGTATTCGGGACATTAGTACGGACAGGGTGGTGTATTCGAGGCCATAGTACGGACAGTTGTTGTGGTGTATCCGGGACGTTAGTAGGACAGTTGTTGTTGTATTCGGGAACGTAGGTACGGACAGTTGTGGTGTATCTGGGGGACGATTATTATGGACAGTTGTTGGTTGGTTGGATCGGCGGAACATTAGTACGGCGACAGTTGTTGGTATCTAGGGGACATAGGCGACAGTTGTTTGGGTGATCTCGGGGACATTTAGTACGGGACAGTGGGTGTACTCGGGGGACGTAGTAGGCGACAGTGTGGTTGTATGTCGGGGATTGACAGTTGTGGGATTAGGAATTAGTACGGACAGTGTTGGTGTATCTCAGGGACGTATCGTAGGAAAGTTGTTGTGTGGTATCTACGGGGAATTAGTAGGAACTGTTGGCGTATCTCGGGGGACGTTTAGTACGGACAGTGTTGGTGTGTAATTACTTGTCAGCAATGGGTACTGGACGTTAGTACGGACAGTGGTGGTGTTCTCGGGGGAAGTTGTACGGACAGTTGTTGGTGTATCTCGGGACGATTAGTACGGAAGGTTGTTGTATCTCGGGGAATTAGTACGACAGTTGTTGGGTATACTCGGGGACGTTAGTAACGGACATGTGTGTTTAGGGACATGTACGCAGGTTGTTGGTGTATCTCGGGGACGTTAGTACGGACAGTTGTTGGTGTATCTGGGGACTTAGTTACGGGACAGTTGTGGTGTATGTCGGGAATTGTAACGGACAGTTATGTGGAATACGGGGACAGTTTTGGTGTATCTCGGGGACGTTAGTAGGCGACAGTTGTTGTGATCTCGGGGACGTTAGTAACGGACAGTGGTTGGTGATTCGGGGAATTAGTAGGAAGTTGGTGGGGATTCCTAGGGACAGTTAGTACGGAAAGTTGTTGGTGTATAGTAGGGAAATAGTCACAGGACAGTTTGTGGTGATCCGGGACCAGTTAGTACGGACATTGGTGGTTATATTGGGACGATTAGTACGGACAGTGGTGGTGTATCTGGGGACGTTGTAGTACGGACAGTTGGTTGTGATTTATCTGGAGGGGACATAGTACGGACAGTTGTGGGTATATTCGGGGACGTTTTTTTAGTACGGACAGTTGTTGGTGTATCCTCGGGCGTTAGTACGGGACAGTTGTTGCGTGTATGCGACTAGTGGACTTGTATTAGACATTGTACGGACAGTGTTGGTGTATCATGGGGATAGTAGCGACAAGTTGGGTGGTTGTATATCCGGGAGGAACGGTAGTAGGACAGTTGTTGGTGTATCGTCAGGGACGTATTTAGTGAATTGTGGTACTCTGGACATAACGGACAGTTGTTGGTGTATCTCGGGGACGTTAGTACGGACAGTGTTGGTGATATTGGGGGACATTAGTTAGACAGTTGTGGTGTATCTCGGGGACGGTTAGTACGGACAGTTTGTTGGGATAACGTTGTATATTAGGGACGTTAGTACGGACATTGTTGTGTATCTCCGGGGACATGAGTACGGACAGTGGTTGGGTATCTCGGCGGACGTTAGTACGGACAGTTGTGGTGTATCTCGGGGAATTAGTCGGACAGTTGTTGGTGTATCTCGGGGAGGGGACATTAGTACGGACAGTTGTTGGTGTATATCGGGGACGTTAGTAGGGACAGTTGTTGGTGTATCTCGGGGACATTAGTACGGACAGTTGTTGGTGTATATTAGGGACGTTAGTACGGACAGTTGTTGGTGATCTCGGGGACGTTAGTACGGACAGTTGTTGGTGTATCTCGGGGACATAGTAGGACAGTTGTTGGGTAGTTATTATTAGGGACATTAGTACGGACAGTTGTTGGTGTATCTCGGGGACGTTAGTACGGACAGTGGTTGGTGTATCTCGGGGACGTTAGTAGGGACAGTTGTTGCGTGATATAGGGGACATTAGTTGTTTTTACGTTGACAGGTGTGGTGCTTTTTTGTGTTATTCGTGGGACTTGTATGTTTCGGAACAGTGGTTGGTTGTATATCGGGGGGACGTTAGTACGGACAGTTTTGGGTGTTTATCTCAGGGACGGTAGTTGACGGACAGTTGTGGGATTCGGGCGAATTAGTACGGACAGTTGTTGGTGTTACTCGGGGACGTTAGGAGGACAGTTGTGGTGTATATTAGGGACATTAGTACGGACAGTTGTTGGGGATCTAGGGGAGTTAGACGGACAGTTGTTGGTGTATCTCGGGGACGTTAGTACGGACCAGGTTGTTGGTGGAATCTCCTGGGGACGTTAGTACGGCAGTTGGGTGATCTTGGGACGATTAGTACGGACAGTTGTTGGTATCTCAGGGACATTAGTACGGACAGTTGTTGGTGTATCTTAGGGACATTAGTACGGACAGTGTGGTGTATCTCGGGGACGTTAGTTCACGCAGGACAGTTGTTGGTGTATGATAGGGACATAGTAACGGACAGTGGTTGTGTATATTAGGGACATTAGTACGGACAGTTGTTGCGTGTATTATTAGGGGACATTAGTAGGACAGTTTTGGTTTGTCATTAGGACATTAGTACGGACAGTTGTTGGTGTATATTAGGGACATTAGTACGGACGTTGTTGGTTGTTTGTTGTTGTATCTCGGGGACATAGTACGGACAGTTGTTTCGGTGTATCTCGGGGGGGACGTCCGGGGGACGTTAGTTTACGGACAGTTGTTGGTGTATATTAGGTACACTCGTACGAGACAGTTGTGTTGGTGTATATCAGGGACATTAGTACGGACAGTGTTGGATGTATCTCGGGGACGATACGGACAGTTGTTGGTGTTGTATCTCCGGACATGAGTACGGACAGTTGTTGGTGTAACTCGGGGACGTTGTACGGACAGTTGTTGGTGTGTATATTATAGGGACCATTAGTAACGACAGTTGTTGGTGGTATATCAGGGACATTAGTACGGACAGTGTTGGTGTATCTCGGGGACGTTATTACGGACAAGGTGTTGTGTATATTAGGGACTTAGTACGGAAAGTTGTTGTGTATCTCGGGGACGTTTAGTACGGAAGTTGTTGGTGTATCTCGGGAGGGACGTGAGTCGGACAGTTGTTGGTGGTATCGCGGGGACGTAGTACGGACCGTGTGGGTGTATTCTCGGGGAGGACATTAGTCGGACAGTTGTTGGTGTATCTCAGGGGACATTAGTACGGACAGTTGTTGGTGTATATTAGGGACATTAGTACGGACAGTTGTTGGTGTATCTCTGGGGGGAAATAAGTACTGCGACAGTTGTTGGTTGCTATCTCAGGGACTTGTACGCGAAAGTTGTTGTGTATATTAGGACCATTAGACGGACAGTTGTGGTTGGTATCCGGGGACATTAGTACGGACAGTTGTGGTTGTATTCGGGGACGGGTTAGTACGACAGTTGTTGGTGTATCTCAGGGGACAGGGGACATTAGTACGGAATAGTTGTTGTTTGTATCTCAGGGGACATTAGTGACGGGGACAGTGTTGGTGTATATTAGGGACATTAGTACGGACAGTCTGTTGGTGTTATCTCGGGGGACATTAGTCCCCACGGACAGTTGTTGGTGTATCTCGGGGACGTTGTACGGCACAGTTGTGGTGTATATTAGGGACATTAGTACGGACAGTTCGTTGGGTATTCGGGGACATTAGTAGGACCAGTTGTTGGTGTATCTCGGGACGTCTAGTACGGACAGTTGTTGGTGATATTAGGGGACATTAGTACGGACAGTTGTTTGGTGTATCTCAGGAGAAATGAGACGACACGTTGTTGTGTTATTCTCAGGAACATTAGTAGGACAGTTGGTTGTTGGGGTTGTTATCTCGGGACATTAGTACGGACAGTTGTTGGTGTATATTAGGGACGTTAGTACGGACAGTTGTTGGTGTATCTCGGGGACGGTTAGTAATAAAGGGACAGTTGTTGTTTGGTTTTTCTGTTTTTAATCCACCTTTTTTTTTTTTTTTTTCGGGGACATTAGTACGGACAGTTGTTGGTGTATCTCAGGGACATTAGTACGGACAGTTGTTGGTGTATATTAGGGGACATTAGTACGGACAGTTGTTGGTGTATATTAGGGAATTAGTTGACGGACCAGTTGTTGGTGTATCTAAGGGACATTAGTACGGACAGTGTTGGTGTATCTCGGGGACGTTAGTACGGAAAGTTGTTGGTGTATTACGGGGACATCGTTACGGACATGTTGTTGGTGATCTCGGGGACATTAGTTTACGGACAGTTGTTGGGGTATCGCGGGGACCATTTAGTACGGACAGTTGTGGTGTATCTCGGGGACATTAGTACGGACAGTTGTTGGTGTTATATTGGGACATTAGTACGGACGTTGTTGGTGGATTCAGGGACGTTTAGTACGGACAGTTGTGGTGTATATTAGGGACATTAGTACGGACAGTGTTGGTGTATCTCGGGGACGTTAGTAAGGACAGTTGTTGGTGTATATTAGGGACGTTAGTACGGACAGTTGTTGGTGTATCTCAGGGACATTAGTACGGACAGTTGTTGGGGTGTATCCAGAGGGACATTTAGTACGGACAGTTGTTGGTGTATCTCAGGGACGTTAGTACGGGACAGTTGTTGGTGTATATTAGGGACATTAGTACGGACAGTTGTTGGTGTATATATAGGGGAACATTAGTACGGGACAGTTGTTGGTGTATATTAGGGACATTAGTTCGGGGGGGGAAAAAAAAAAACCCCCCAGTTTTGTTGTGGTGGCTGTAATCGCGGGGACATTAGTACGACAGTTGTGGTGTAATTCAGGGACATTAGTAGGACAGGTTGTTGGTGTATCTCAGGGACATAGACGGACGTGTTGTGTTATTCAGGGACATAGTACGGACAGTTGTTGGTTTGTATATTAGGGACATTAGTACGGCAGTGTTGTGTATATTAGGGACAGTAGTAGGACAGTTGTTGGTGTTATCTCGTTGTGGGGTATGCTCAAGGACATTAGTTACGGACAGTTGCTGCGGTGTATTCAGGGACATTAGTTAGGACAGTTGTTGGTGATCTCAGGGACCATTAGTACGAGACAGTTGGTGGGGTAGAGTAGGACAACCCCCCAATAGTCACGGACGTGTTGGTGTATCTCAGGGGACATTAGTACGGACAGCAGTTGTTGGTGTTGTATATCAGGGACCTTAGTAAGGGACAGTCCCCCCCAGACAGTTGTTGGTGTATCTCGGCGACGTTAGTACGCGGACAGTTGTGGTTGTATATTCGGGACAGTAGTACGGACAGTGTTGGTGTATATCCGGGGAAATTAGTACGGACAGTTGTTGGTGTATCTTTCAGGGACATTAGTACGGACAGTTGTTGGTGTATCTCAGGGGACATTAGGTACGGACAGTGTTGGCTGTACTCAGCGGGACATTAGTACGGACAGTTGTGGTTATATTAGGGAATTAGTAAGGACAGTTGTTGGTTGTATCTCAGGGCCATTAGTAGGGACCAGTGTTGGTGTATCTCAGGGACATTAGTACGGACAGTTGTTGGTGTATATCAGGGACAGAAGCAAGTTGTTGGTGTATATCAGGGACCTTAGTAAGGACAGGGTGTTGTGTTAATATTAGGACATTAGTACGGACGTTGTGGTGTATCTCAGGGACATAGTACGGACAGTGTTGTGTAATCTCAGGGACATTTAGTACGGACAAGTTGTGTTGTATCTCGGGGACGTTAGTACGGACAGTTGTGGGATCTAGGGACATTAGTACGGGGACAGTTGTTGGTGTATCTCCGGGGACATTAGTTACGGACAAGTTGTGGATGTTGTAGCTCAGGGCCGACATTAGTACGGACAGTTTGTTGGTGTATATCAGGGACAGTGTACGGACCGTTGTTGGTGTATATGTATATAGGGACATTAGACGGACAGTTGTGGTTGTTTAGATTAGGGACATAGTACGACCAGTTGTTCGGTGTTATTAGGGACATTAGTACGGACAGTTGTTGGTGTATATTAGGGACATTAGTACGGGACAGTTGTTGGTGTTATCTATAAGGGACATTAGTACGGAAGGGTTGTTGGTGTAATTAGGGGACATTAGTAAGGACAGTTGTTGGTGTATTCGGGGACATTAGTACACGGACAGTGTTGGGTATTAGGGAAATTACGTACGGGACAGTTGTGGGTGTATTAGGGACATAGTACGGACAGTGTTGGTGGTTATCCAGGGAAGGTAGTTAGTACGGACAGTTGTGGGTGTATTCTCGGGCGACATTGGGACATTAGTCGCGGACAGTTGTGGTTGATATTAGGGACATTAGTACGGACAGTTGTTGGTGATATAGGGGAATGAGTACGGACAGTTTGTTGGTGTATACTGGGGACATTAGTACGCGGGGACAGTTTGTTTGGTGTATCTGGGGACATTAGTACGGACAGTGGTTGGTGTATATTACTAGGGAACATTAGTAACGCGACAGTTGTTGGTTTATCTCGGGGAGATTAGTACGGACAGTTGTGGTGTATATCGGGGCAGTAGTACGGACAGTTGTTGGTTTATATTAGGGACATTAGTACGGACAGTTGTTGGTGGATATTATTAGGGACATTAGTACGGGACAGTTGTGGTGTATCTTCGGGGAAATTAGGACGGACAGTGTTGTGTTTGTATCCAGGGACATTAGTACGGGACAGCAGTTGTTGGTGTATATTAGGGACCTTAGTACGGACAGTGTTGGTGTAGCTCGGGGTACATTAGTACGGACAGTTGTTGGTGTATCTCAGGGACATTAGTACGGACAGTTGTTGGTGTATATTAGGGACATTAGTACGGACAGTTGTTGGTGTATATTAGGGACATTAGTACGGACCAGTGTGAGTGTATCTCAGGGACATTAGTACGGACAGTTGTTGGTGTATATTAGGGACATAGTACGGACAGTTGTGGTGTTATATAGGGAATCATAGTACGGACAGTTGTTGAGTGTATCTCATGTTTTGTTAGGGACATTAGTACGGACGTTGTTGGTGTATCTCAGGGACATTAGTACGGACAGTTGTTGGTGTATATTAGGGACATTAGTACGCACAGTTGTTGGTGTATATTAGGGACATTAGTACGGACAGTTGTTGGTGTATATTAGGGACATTAGTACGGACAGTTGTTGGGTTTTAGGGACATTAGTACGGACAGTTGTTGGTGTATCTCAGGGACATTAGTACGGACAGTTGTTGGTGTATATTAGGGACATTAGTACGCGACGTTGTGGGTGTTATTAGGGACATAGTACGGACAGTGTTGGTGTATTTCAGGGACATAGTACGAAAGTTGTCGTTGGTGTATATTAGGGACATTAGTACGGACAGTTGTTGGTTGTATCTCGGGGGACCATTAGTAAGGACAGTTGTTTAGTTGTGGTGTAATTTTCGGGGGAGGGACATTAGTACGGACAGTTCTTGGTGTCTATAGCGGCGGACCATAGTAGTACGGCAGTGTGGTTGTATCTCAGGGACATTAGTACGGACAGTTGTTGGTGTATCTCAGGGACATTAGTACGGACAGTTGTTGGTGTATATCGGGGTACATTAGTACGGACAGTTGTTGGTTGATATTAGGGGACATTTTAGTACGGCCAGTTGTTGGTGTATCTCAGGGACATTAGTACGGACAGTTGTTGGTGTATATCAGGGACATATGTACGGACAGTTGTTGTGATCTAGGGGACATGTACGGACAGTTGTTGGTGTATCTCGGGGACATTAGTACGGACAGTTGTTGGTGTATCTCGGGGACATTAGTACGGACAGTTGTTGGTGTATCTCGGGGACATTAGTACGGACAGTTGAAGGGTATTATGAGTTCATCCCTAGGCCATGGTGATCTAGACCTTACGTAACATTCCATTTTAACTGATGTTTCCCAGTCAATATTTCCCTCAACACAGCAGCGCAGTTTGGGGTGGGAGGAGGGGACATGTGACATCCCACCATGCATTGCTGTTGGGGAAAGTAACCCTTGCTTTACATTCTGGTACATACCAAGGGTCATTTTTGATAAAAAAAAGATAATCGTGAATCCCAGTGTGTGCCCAACCAGCGACCAACAGGTGTTTGATAACTACAACTCCCAGCATTCCCTATCAGCACAGGGCAGCAAGGAATGATGGGAGTTGTATTTTCACACTACCTCAAGTGCCTCAGTTCTATGTGTTTGTGCTCTGGTGAACCATTGGTCTCTCACCTGCCAGGAAGCAGACCCTCCATAGGCCGGAATGGAGAGACATCTTGATCTCGGTGCTCTGGTTCTGTGGCAGGATGATCCCTTCCTCCAGGTAGAGCCAGTAGTCTGTACTGACCGCGATTCCCAGCAGCCCCAGGCTGCAAACGGCGAACACGCTACTGAGCAGGGTCAGAGCTTTCCTACTGCACGCGCCCATGTCACAGACAATCAGCTCCTGGCTCATGCAACGAAGAAACTGGGAGAGAGAGGATGGACAATACATAGTGATCATTTATATGCTTATAATCTACAGTTACCTACTGAGGACATTGTAAAGCAGTGCTTATAGCTGATGACATCATTAGAATGTAAATCACATGACTTGTTACATGGTCTGTAGGGGATGCAGATAAGTAGTTGACTGTTTGAACGGACACTATAAAGCAGCCAATCAGAATCAGGGTGACTCCCCCCTGGCACCAGACTCTGTCTCTTGTCCCCAGTGTACATTTCAATTAGGACTTGGCATTTATGGTAAATCTCATTAAGGGTCTTATTGGCATTACCGAAATATTTACATAAAATTTAATTTTTTTATAAAGGGGAACAGTAGCCTTAAGGCTCGTACACACGTGCGATGGTGGGTCCCGACGCAGGATGTGTACGAACGAACGTTTCGGACGATAATTGGTCCGTGTGTCGGCACAGAACACCGTGGGTCGGGACCCTCCATCGCACGTGTGTACGAGCCTTTACCCTGGGGCGCCAAGAGCAACATTTAGTTCTACACCACATGGATTAGCTAATGATGTTACCAGATAAGGGTTAATGTTAGCAGACGGATCGATTCGATTGGAGGATGCAGGGAAAACAATTCATATGTCAGTTCTGCCTTATCATGACCTATTGGCCCCAATTAGCACTCATCCATTCAGTGTATAATGAATGACTAAGTAGCTGTGGGACACACATGCATATTAATAAGGGGACACAGTCCTCTACATTAGATCCCTGACTCACCAGGGTTTAACCCCTTCATAGCCTGCTTAGGAGATTTGTCCAGTATTAACCCCTTCATAACCTGCAGAGCACATGAACCAGGATTAACCCCTCTATATCCAAGGTCTTGCCAATGACCAAACAGAAATCTATTTACATTACTCAAACACCCGTCAAACACTTGCACAGTCACAATTTTCCGACCTGATTCAGTCAATTATACAATCAATATCCCTTTGTATGTTCCCTCTGCTGGGTGGATTCCCCACAATCATTAAGACTGACAGATTGTATGTGAAATAAAGAGTTGATTGTAAGCTCTTTGGGGCAGAACCTGATGTGAATGTATACATGTAAATGTAAAGACATTAATGTCTGTGTGTTGTGTTATTTGGAGGGGACAGCACATTATATATACAAGCTGTATACAAACTCAACATGGGCAAGACTGAACATTTCATTTTCCCCTCCCTAGTCTCACTATTAATATTAACAACACACCCATATCTCCATCTCCTCATGTCCGCTGCCTGGGAATAACGCTAGATTCCGATCTTACCTTCAAACCTCATGTCAAGTCATTTTCCAACTCCTGTCGGCTCCAACCTAAAAATCATCTCCCACATCCGACCCTTCCTCTCGAAAGAAGGTACAAAAATCCTAGTCCATGCCCTAATCATATCCCGGCTAGACTACTGCAACACACTCCTGGGTGGTTTACCAAACAACCGCCTGGCACCACAATCTATCCTAAACTCTGCTGCCCGGCTCATTCATTTCTCTTCTCGCTTCTCTAATGCCTCTCCTCTCTGTCAGTCCCTCCACTAGTTGCCCATCACGCAAAGGATTCAGTTCAAGCTGCTTACCCTATCCTATAAAGCACTATCCAACAAATCCCTCCATATATCTCACCCTATCCTATAAAGCACTATCCAACACATCCCTCCATATATCTCACCCTATCCTATAAAGCACTATCCAACACAGCCCTCCATATATCTCACCCTATCCTATAAAGCACTGTATCCAACACCACCTGAAACATGCAAGATCAGCAGGCCACATGACAAGAGAAATGGCAGGAACCAAGCATTCGGCGCCAGTGTAGGAGCCACCGGGATGATAGGATAACAGCTGGCAGGAGATGGCAGCAAGCGGCACAGACAACAGGCGCCAAGGGACCAGGGGAGCAGGCAACAGGACCAGAGAAAAGGGGGGGGGGGAAAGGCCAAGAAAAAGGAAAAAAGAGTAGGAGGAGAGGATGGGAAGAAATGGAAAGGAAGGGGCGGATTCGGAAAACCGCCCCCTCCATTATCTCCCCCTATCCTATAAAAGCACGTCTCAACACACGCACCCTCCTATATTCCACCCTATCCTATAAAGCACTATCCACACAGCCCCTCCAAATATTCACCCTACCTATAAAGCACTATCCACACAACCAGCCCTCCATATATCTCACCCCTATCCCTATAAGCACTATCCAACACAGCACCCTCCATATATCTCACCCTATCCATAAAGCACTATCCACCACGCCCTCCATATATCTTCACCCTATCCTATAAAGCACTAATCCAACACAGCCCTCCATATATCTCACCCTATCCTATAAAGCACTATCCAACACAGCCCCTCCATATATCTCACCCTCCATAAAGCACTCCACACAGCCCTCCATATATCTCCACTATCCTATAAAGCACTATCCAACACAGCCCTCCATATATCTCACCCATATCCCTATAAAGCACTATCCAACACAGGACCCCTCCATAATCTCACTCACCCTATCCTATAAAGCACTATCCACACACAGCCCCCATATATCTCACTCTACCATCCTATAAAGCACTATCCAACACAGCCCTCCATATATCTCCCCTACCTATAAAGCACTATCCAACACACCCCTCCATATATCTCACCCTATCCTATAAAGCACTATCCCACCAAGCCCTCCATATATCTCCCCTATCCCTTAAAGCAACTATCCAACACAGCCCTCCATATCTCAACCCTATCCTATAAAGCACTATCCAACACACCCCTCCATATATCTCCCACCCTATCCTATAAAAAGCACTATCCAACACAGCCCCTCCATATATCTCCTACCGTATCCTATAAAGCACTATCCAACACAGCCCTCCCATAATATCCCTCACCCATATCCTATCAAAGCACTACCAACACATCCCCTCCTATATCTTACCCTATCTTAAAGCACTAACCCCACGCCCCTCCTATATTTCCAACACGAGCCCTCCATATATCTCAACCCTATCCTATAAACACTTCCAACACCCGCCCCTCCATATATCTCCCCTATCCTATAAAGCACTTCCAACACATCCCTCCATATCTCACCTCTATCCTATAAAGCACTATCCACACAGCCCTCCTATATCTCACCCTATCCTATAAACACTATCCAACCAGCCCCTCCATATATCTCCCCCTATCCTATAAAGCACTATCCAACACAACCCCTCCATATATCTCACCCTATCCTATAAGCACTATCCAACACAGCCCCTCCATATATCTCACTCCTATCCTATAAAGCACTATCCACACAGCACCCCCATATATCTCACCCTCATCCTATAAAGCACTATCCAACACGCCCTCCATATATCTCACCACCCTCATCCATATAAGCCTATCAACAACACAGCCCCTTCCATATATCTCACTCCCCTATCCTATAAAGCACTATCCAACACAGCCCTATATGGGCGGTCAGAGTTCCCTTTACTATATGTGGGTCAGAGTGCCCTTTACTATATGGGGGTTCAAGTGCCCTTTACTATATGGGGGTCAGAGTGCCCTTTACTATATGGGGGTCCAGAGTGCCCTTTACTATATGGGGGCAGAGTGCCCTTTACTATATGGGGTCAGAGTGCCCTTTACTATATGGGGTGTCAGAGTCGGCCCTTTACTAATGGGGGTCGAGTGCCCTTAACTATATGGGGTCAGAGTGCCCTTTACTATATGGGGTCACAGTTCTCTTGAACCTTGCCACTCCACATGTTTAGAAACTACAACTCCCAGCAACCAAAGCATGCTGGGAGTTGTAGTTTCCAAACATCTGAAGAGCCAAGGAATTGGGGTAACTGGTACTGGATTTGGCTACTACTGTATGGGATTAATGTTTTGTACAACACAAGATTTGTACAAAAGTCCCCTCAATTCGTAGGGTCTCTCCTCCACTGGAACTGTCAACCGGTAGCTAATAATGCAAAATAAATGATGGAAGAGGACATTAATCTGAATGTGCTTTATTGCTGCGACATTTTTCAAACAGCAAAGTGTTAGTTATTAAACATCAAGCTGTCATGTCTCAGCCATAAAGCACATTCAGTTTAAACTGCTTTTGGATGTTCTCTTCCATCATTTATTTTCCAGAATTCTGCTGTACATTTAAAGGGCAACTTAAGCCACAAAAAATACTGAATCAGAAGGCAGTAGTGGTGATAATTTCTACCCTCGACTTATAATCGAGTCAATCAGTTTTCAGGTAAAGATAGGTACCTCGGCTTATATTCGGATTTACTTATACTCAAGTATATACGGTAATAATAATAGAAATAATAAGAATAGTAAAAATAATTGTAAATGTATCTACCCCTGTATGGTTAGATTTACCTACCCCTGTATGGTTAGATTTACCAACCCCTGTATGGTTAGATTTACCTACCCCTGTATGGTTAGATTTACCTACCCCTGTATGGTTAGATTTACCTGTCCCTGTATGGTTAGATTTACCTACCCCTGTATGGTTAGATTTACCTACCCCAGTATGGTTAGATTTACCTACCCCTGTATGGTTAGATTTACCTACCCCTGTATGGTTAGATTTACCTACCCCTGTATGGTTAGATTTACCTACCCCTGTAGGGTTAGATTTACCTACCCCTGTAGGGTTAGATTTACCTACCCCTGTAGGGTTAGATTTACCTACCCCTGTAGGGTTAGATTTACCTACCCCTGTAGGGTTAGATTTACCTACCCCTGTAGGGTTAGATTTACCTACCCCTGTTAGGTTATATTTTACTCACCTACCCCTGTAGGGTTAATTTACCTTTTTTCTACCCCTACCCTATAGTCTTACCTACCTATCCCTACAATATAACAGATATAGGCTAAAGGATGTTGTCACTCTGTCCTTTCTTCTATGGTAATTCTTTACTTCGAGATTCACCTGTGACGTCAGTAACATTTCCCACTGCAGCCAAGCCCTGAAATGACTTTCTCTCTCTCCCCTTAGCAAGGACATACAGAGCAGCTGATTGGAACAGCTCCTGACTTCAGGTGGTGCAATCCCGTAGATTTTGCTTTTGCACATAACTCTGTACCCAGAATGCTCCGGGGGTCAGGATGATGCCGTTAACGCCTTGTATACCTTATATAAAAGGTCTGAACTGGGGGGGACAATTCCATCCCTGTGGCTGTTAAAAATTAAACCCTTTCTATTTCTCACTGCATTGAGAAATATTGTCCCTTCCCCTTACATATGAATTAAACACAAGAAGTAGAGAGGGTAATGACTGAGAGGCACCTTGTACAATCTCTTCTCACACGCAGGGACCTGCTAATGGGCCCAAAGGCCAGAATCTCCCTTTCTAATCCCCCGCGGCAGGGAGTCCTCTCTGTGAATGCTGGATCTTAGACCCCAACCCCGTACTATGCCCTACAATAAGGGACATCCACACATACGATGTACTGTATATATACTGTGTGTTACTGTCCATACCGTATGTATGTAATGTAGGTTACTGTATATAATTCTAATATATGTTTCTGTTGTACTATATATATATATGTACTGTAGTATGTACTGGATGTAAGTACATACCGTAGTCATTAATGTAGGTACTTGTAATATAATTCTAATATATGTTCTGTATGTTACTGTATATAATATATGTACGTTGTATGTACTGTATGTACTGTATGTAATGTACATACCTGTATGTATGTATGTAGGTACTGTAATATAATTCTAATATATTTTGTTTCTTTTAACTATATATAATATATGTACTGTATGTATGTATGTACTGTATGTAATGTACTACCGTAGTAATGTAGGTACTGTATAATAATTCTAATATATGTTCTGTACGTTTCTATATATAATATATGTACTGTTTAACTGTATGTAATGTACATACCGTATGTATGTAATGTAGGTACTGTATATAATTCTAATATATGTTCTGTATGTACTGTATATAAATATTTACTGTATGCATGTACTGTAAGTACTGTTATTAATCTAGTACTGTAGTACTGTATATAATACTGTATGTATGTAATGTAGGTACTGTATATAATTCTAAATATATGTTCTGTATGTACTAATATAATAATATGTACTTTTATGCATGTACTGTATGTACTGTTGTAAATGTACATACCGTATGTATGTAATGTTGTACTGTATATAATTCTAATAATGTTCTGTATGTACTATATATACTATATTACTGTATGTATGTCTGTATGTACTGTATGTAATGTACATAACCGTATGTATGTAATGTATTTACTGTATATAATTCTAATATATGTTCTGTATGTACTGGTACATATATGTACTGTATGCATGTACTGTATTACTGTATATAATATATGTACTGTATTTACTGTATAATATACTGTATAGTATGTAATGTAGGTACTGGTAATATAATTCTAATATATGTTCTGTATGTCTATATTATAATATATGTACTGTATGCATGTACTGTTGTACTGTATATAATATATGTACTGTATATGCATGTACTGTAATGTACTGGTACTATAATATTGTATGGATGTCCTGTATTATACTGATTTTGTAATGTAGGTTACTGTATACTAATTCAATATGATGTTTCTGTATGTACTATAATAATCTAGGTACTGTATGCATGTACTGATGTACTGTAATAATAATATGTACTGTATGCCATGTACTGTATGTACTGTATATAATATATGTACTGTACTGCATGTAACTGTATGTACTGTATATATTATGACTGTATGCATTACTTATGTACTGTATATATATATGTACTGTATCATGTACTGTATGTACTGTAAAATATATGTACCTGTATGCATGTACTGTATTACTGTATGAATATATGACTCTTATGCAATGTACTGATGTTACTGATATATGTACTGTATGCATGTACTGTATGTACTGTATATAGTTAATATATGATCTGTATGTACTTTATATATATGTACTGTAAGTACTGTATAATGTACTGGTATGCTGTACTGTATGTGACTGTATATAGTTATAATATATGATCTGTAATGTACTGTATATATGTTCCTGTTATGTCACTGTATATATTACTGTATGCATTTACTGTATTACTGTATATACTTATACTAATATGATCTGTATTACTGTAATTACTGTATCATGTACTTAGTACTGTAATAGTTCTAATTATGTCTGTATGTACTTATATGTAAACTGTATGCATGTACTTATATATTATATATATGATCTGTATGTACTGTAATCTGTACTGTATGCATGTACTGTATGTAGTTATAAATTATGATCGTGTAATGTACTGTATATATATATCACTGTATTGCATGTACTGTATGTACTGTATATATTTAATATATGATCTGTATGTCCTGTATATATAATGTACTGTATGCATGTACTGTATGTACTGTATATAGTTATAATATATGATCTGTATGTACTGTATATAATACTGTAGCATGTACTGTTGTACTGTATATAGTTATAATATATGATCTGTATGTACTGTAATGACTGTAACTGTCTATAGTTTTGTATAGTATATGAATCTGTATGTACTGTATATATGTCTGTAGCATGTACTGTATGTAGTTATTGATTTAATATATGATCTGTATGTACTGTATATATAGTCTGTATGCATGTACCTGTAATTACTGTATATAGTTATATATATGAACTATATGTTACTGTATAGTATGTCCTGTATGCATGTACTTGTAGTACTGTATATATTATAATAATAGATCTGTATGTACTGCATTTGTACTGTATGCATAGTACTGGTATGTACTGTTATAGTTATATATATGATCGTATGCTGTAGAGTATATATATAACTGTATGCATGTACTTATGTATCATTATCTAGTTTAATATATGATCTGTATGTACTGTATATATGTACTGTATGTTAGTTAGTATATATATGATCTGTATGTACTGTATTATGTACTGTATGCCATTACTGTCTGTCTAGTTATAATATATATCTGTATGTAACTGATATTATGTATCTGTATGCATTACTGTATAGTATTACGTTATATATATGATCTTTATTTTCTGTATATGTACTGTATCATTACTGTATTACTGTATATAGTTATAATATATGAGTCTGTATGTACTGTATATATGTACTGTATGATAGTTTATAAATATTATCTGTATGTTGTTACTGTATATAAAAATATAGTGACTGTATGCATGTACTCTATTACTGTAATAGTTTATTAATATATATCTGTATGTACTGTATTATATGTCCTGCATGCAATGTGCTGTATATGTTATAATATAATGATCTGTAGTACGTTATAATGTACTGTATGCATTACTGTATGTATGACTGGTAATAGTTATATAATGATCTGCATGTACTGTAATGTATGTACTTATATAGTTATAATATATGATCGTATGTATGTACTGTATATAATATATGTCTGTCTGCATGTATTGTAATGTACTTATATAGTTATAATATATGATCTGTATGTATGTACTGTATATAATGTACATATCTTTGATGTTGTAATGTATGTACTGTATAGAATTATATATCCAGAATACTGTATGGCTTGTACTGTATAGGTTTATCTGTATGTACTGTATAATAACGTATTGTATGCCTTCTTTACTGTATGTACTAAAGCTGCAGATTGCATTCTATTGCAATCTATATATATTATCCCCTAATAGGGTTTTTCTAGTGCCAAGATACATGTCTGTACAAGGTACCGTTGTATGTACTGTGTGTAGCTGTATGTATGTACTTAGTATTACTGTAGGTATTAGTACTGTATGCACTATATGTAATATAATGTATTGATGCACTGTATGTATAATTAAGTACTGTAATTTTGTATGTTCGTGGTATTATGTACTTGTATAATAATTGTTACGTACTGTATGTATTTATGTAACTGTATAATATTGTAGACCTACTGTAGTGTTAATCTTTTATGGATTCTGTATGTAGGTACTTGTATATATGTATGGTTACATATGTTATTTAATGTTTCTGTATGTATTGTATATGTACTGTTATAATGGTACATCTGTAGTAACTGATTTATACTGTATGTAATGTATGTACTGGTTATTCTAATTTATGTTACTGTATAGTTTACTGTACTATAATGTTATGATGTCCTGTAATATATATGTAATGTTTACTGTATATAATTACATACTGTATGGTAATGGAATGTAGTCACTGAATAGATTATAATATACGTACTGTATCTGTACTGTATTGTGGTGTTGTTCTATGTCACTGTATAATATACGTTATTGTACTGCTTATACTGTATGTACTAAAATCTGCAGATTGCATTCTATTGCAATATATACTATATCCCCTAGCAAATAGGGTTTTTTATAGTGCCATACCTCCTTACAGATACAGACTTTTAATAACCAGGACACAGGGTTAGTTTCCCTTTATCTGGGGTCGTCTATGAAGGTTTCCGTCATCTAGTCATGTATAGCCCACAGTAAAAGTTTAAATTCAATTCCAACTACATCCCGTGGCAGCTTCCAATTTCTGCTTTGTAGGACTGGGAGGGGGTTTACGGATTTGTTGTATCAAGAGTCATGTCGGTATTGCCCAAAGTTTCAGACGCTATGAGGAAGGTCAGAACGACCCGTAAATCCACTTTCCATTAGTGCGCGCGCTGCAAGTCTTGTTCGTCCTTTGTGCGCCCACAAAAGCCTTGCTTGGGCTGAAAATAACTTCGTCATCATCCTCTGGGAAATGCTTCTCCGACATGTGGTGCTGCACTTCAGCGCTGGTGACTTGGACGGCGAACTCTCCTCCCCCGGGGAACAATTCAACTGCCTGTTCCCCTACGCGTGAGCACCCGGGGAACATCGTATCATATGACAAACCATTTATTCCTTATTATTACACACCCACAATACATGGCCATTCCTTCATCCCATCTCATCTGCCGCCATAAGGTCCCAATAAATCCGGTACGCATGACACAACGGGTCATTTTTTGTAAGGTTTCGGCTGGTTGTTTTTCGGGCACGCAGTGGGGGGAGATTCGCTAACCTGAAAATTCCCTTTCTAATCAACAGAACGGGCGAACTATCACAGGATGATTAAAGTCCATCCGGATATTAGAGTCCGTGAGAAGCAACAAGAGCAGGGATTCCCTTTAATTAATTTTGGGAGCTGACGAAAGCTAAAGACGGTGCGTGGCCCAGTTGGATGCAAATGGACACAGATTTTCAGATTTGATCTGTTATCTGACAATCTTTTCATTACTGCACACGGCTTCCCCCCCTCCATCCATGACAGTTCAATAGTACAAAAGAAGCAGCAGAACGAATGTAGGGGCCCCCGGGGACCATTCACAGCTTTCGTCGCCTTCTACTAAACGCATTCTCAGTTTCCGGAGATCCAGTCCTCAATTAAGCAAAACGACAACACAGACACTTATCACAATGTCCACAGTCACTCTTGTCTCTAGTCCATTTACAGATCCAAAGCATCTCAACTGCGACACACCGCAGCCAAAAATAATAACCATCACCCCTTCCCCCCAACAAACAATCCCCCTCCCCTCAAATATAAATATACAGAGAGAGATGTTTCTGTTACCAAATAAGCTATACCCACCCCCTCATACTCTGTAGCGTGTCTAAGGGAAAAAAATATGGCAGCTCCCACCCCTATGTATAAATATAAATTACAGAGAAGTGAATGTTTCTTACACACACATATCTCTATACCTCATAACTGTCCTGTCTCAAGGGAGAACATATGGCAGCTCACCCCATATGTATAAATAAAATATACAGATAGGAATGTTCTGTACATACAATAGCTATACCCTCATACTGTACTTGGTCAAGGAAACAATATGGCAAGCTCAACCCCACACCCATATGTATACATATAATATACAGAAAGGATGTTCTGTTACCACCCAATAAGCTCATTACCCTCATATTAACCTGTACTCAGGAAGGCAATATTGCCTCTCCACCCTATGTATAAATATACAAGAGAAGGATGTTCTGTACACACAATAACATACCCTCATACTGTACTGTCTAAGTGGAAACAATATGGCAAGCCTCCCACCCAGATGTATAATATACCAGAGACAGGAATGTTCTGTACACTACAATAAGCTATACCTCATACTGTACTGTCTAGTGAAACAATATGGCAGCCTCCCACCATATGTAATAAATATACAGAGAAGGAATGTTCTGTACATACATAGCATACCCTCATACTGTACTGTCCTAAGGGAAAACAATATGGCAGCTCCCCCGCCATATGTAAAATATACGAGAAGGAATGTTCTGTACATACAATAAGCTATCCTTTCCACCACTGTTCGTTCTAAGGGAACACTATGACGGCCAATCTCCCACCCCTTGCATACATATAACCAATACACCATTTGAGGGCAATTTGGGGGGAAGTGAGTTAATTATAATTGTCCTTTCAACTTGTCTTCTATTTCCTACTAACAAATATCCTTTAAAACCACAAAATCTGGTTTAATCCTCATACATTTCATTTGTTGTTTTGGGGAATACAACTTCTTGTAAATACCCCTTCCAGCACGTTGTTCTGTAATTGTGGCATCTACCTCCCCTGTCCCTGAGGCTAGATCGAGTTCTCCCCTTTCATCACTACAGGCTACCACCTACCTGTCCCTCTGTCCCTGAGGCTAGTCTTCGATTCTCCCTTTATACTATATTCACCCTACTGTCGCCTATCCTGGAGCTAGATTCGATGTTCCCCCTTTTCATACTATATGTCTACACCTACCTGTCCCTATCCTGGAGGCTAGAATCAGTTCCCCTTTCATACTATATGTACACCTACTGTCCCTTCCTGGAAGGCTCAGATCGAGTTTCCCCTTTTTCCATACTAACAGCTAACACCTACCTGTCCCTATCCTGGTGGCTAGATCGAGTTCCCTTTCATACTATATGCTACACCCTACCTTGTCCCTTTCCTGGAGGCTAGATCGAGTTCCCTTTCATACTATATTCTATCACCACCTGTCCCTTCCTCGGAGGCTAGATCGAGTTCCCCTTTCATAGCTGACCGGCTAACCTACCTGTCCCCTGTCGCTGGAGGCTGATCGGTTCCCTTTCATACTATATGCTACACCTACCTTCTCATCCTGGGAGAGTAGATCGAGTTCCCTTGTCATACTATATGCTTCACCTACCTGTCCCTGTCTGGAGGCTAGATCGAGTTCCCCTTTCATACTATATGCTACACCTACCTGTCCCCTATCCTGGATGCTAGATCGAGTCCCCTTTCCATACTATATGCTTACAACCTACCTGTCCCTGTCCCTGGAGGCTAGATCGAGTTCCCCCTGTCATACTATAATGCTACACCTACCGTCCCTTTCCTGGAGCTAGATCGGTCCCCTTTCATCGACTATATGCTACACCACCTGTCCTATCCTGGAGGCTAATCGAGTTCCCCTTTCATACTATAATGCTACACCTACCTGTCCCCTATCCTGAGGGCTAATCGAGTTCCCCCTTCTCATACTAACAGGCTTCACGCCACCTGTCCCTATCCTGGAGGCTAGATCGAGTTCCCGTTTCATACTACAGGCTACACCTACTGTCCCATCCGGAGGCTAGAATCGAGTTCCCCCTTTCATACTATATGCCTACATACACCTACCTGTCCCGCTGTCTGGAGGCTTAGACGGTTCCCCCCTTTCATACTATAAATAAAGCTTACACCTACCTGTCCCTATCCTGGACTAGATTCGGTTTCCCCTTTCATACTACCATTCTTACACCTACCTTGTCCCTATCCTGGGCTAGTCCGTTCCCCTTTCATACTACAGGCTACACCTACCTGTCCCTATCCTGGAGGCTAGAACGCAGTTACCCCGCTTCAACTTACAGGCTACCCTAGCCTGTCCCCTATCCTGGAGGCTAGATCGATTCCCCTTTCATAACTACAGTCTACCCTACCTGTCCCTATCCTGGGGCAGATCGAGTTTCCCCTTTCACTACTCAGGTCTACACCTACCTGTCCCTATCTGGAAGGCTAGAGCGAGTTCCCCTTTCATACTACAGTCTACACCTACTCTGTCCCTATCCTGGAGGCGTAGATTCGAGTCCCTTTCCTCACTACAGCTACACCTACCTCCCCCTGTCTCCGGAGCTGTTCGAGTTCCCCTTTCATACTACAGAGGCTCACCTACACAATATATTAGAAAAAATAATAAAATAGGTGACAAAAGATATACAAGCATAAAGCGAACCTGTACACATGCCATACAACGGTTGATTACATTACATACAGTCATTACAGTACATACATACAGTACACTATATATATATAGTATACAGACATATATTAGGAATATATACAAATATCACATACATTACCTACCATACGTATGTACATTACATACATACATACAGTACAGCATTACAGTACACCTATAATATATAGACAATACAGAACATATAATAAATTATATACAGTACCTACGATTACATACCATAAAGTATATATATCCAGTACATACGACATCATATATTATATACGTACATACAGACATGCATACAGTACAGTATATTATATCACAGTACATACAGAAACAATATATTAGAATTCATATACAGTCCTACCATTACATACACAGGTATGTACATATACATAGTACACCAGTACTATCAATTCAATAACATACGTACATATATTAGATGATATACATACCTAACAGAACAATATTAGAACTATATACATACCTACATACATCGATTAACATACTACGTACATAACATACTAGTACATATATATATATATAGACATAAGAACATATATTAGAAATTATATACATACCTACATACATACAGACGTATGTAACATTACATACAGTACATACAGTAAATACATACAGTACATATATTATATTACAGTACACAGAACATATATTAGAATTATATAACAGTACACTAAACATTACATACAAAATACGGTAGGTACATTACACTACAGTACAAGACATTACAGTACAATATATTATATAATAGTAACATACAGAACATATTAGAATTTATACAGTACCTGACATTACATATCAACGGTACTGTTCCGTACACACAGTATATATTACCAGTACCATCGTAGTGTAGTCCCTTTATTTAGGGCCTAGTCCTAGGGTGGGTGGGTACTATAGATCCAGCAATATCACAGAGAGGACTCCCTGCCGCGGGAGATAGAAAGGGGATTCTGGGCCTTTGGGCCCATTAGGCAGGTCCACTGCAGGTGAGAAGAGACTGTACAAGTTGCCTCAGTTCCAATTACCCTCTCCTACATCTTGTGTTTAAAATTACATTGTAATGGGGAGGACAATATTTCTCAATTGCAGTTGCAGAATAGAAAGGGTTAAATACAGCCACAGGATGGAATTGTCGCCTCCCCAGTTCAGACCTTTTATATAATGTATTACAAAGGTTACGGAATCATCGGACCCCCCGAGCATTCTGGGTACAGAGTTATGTGCAATAAAGCACAATCTACGGGATTCTACACCACCTGCAAGTCAGAGCTGTCCAATCAGCCTGCTCTGGTATGTCCCTGTGCTAAGGGGAGAGCAGAGAAAGTCATTTCGGGCTTGGGCGGCTGTGGGAAAGTTACTGACAATGTCAAGGTGAATCTGCTAAAGTAAGAATTACATAAGAAAGACAAGTGACAACAATCCTTTAGACCTATATCATGTTATTATTAGGGATAGGTAGGAATAATACAATTAGGGGTAGGTAAATCTAACCCTAAGGGGTAGGTAAATCTAACCCTACAGGGGTAGGTAATCTAACCTACGGGTAGGAATCTACCACAGAGGTAATCTACCCTACAGGGGTAGGTAAATCTAACCCTACAGGGTAGGTAAATTAACCCTACAGGTAGTAATCTACCTACAGGGGTAGGTAAATCTAACTCCTACAGGGGTAGGTAAATCTAACCATACAGGGGTAGGTAAATCTAAACCATAAGCAGGGTAGGTAAATCTAACATATACAGGGGTAGGTAAATCTAACATACTGGGGTAGGTAAATCTAACCATACATCGGGGTAGGTAATCTAACCTATACAGGGACAGGTAAATCTAACCATACAGGGGTAGGTAAATCTAACCATACAGGTGGTAGGTAAATCTAACATACAGGGGTTGGTAAATCTAACCATACAGGGGTGGTAAATCTAACCATACAGGGTGTAGATACATTTACATATTTTTACTATTCTTATATTTCTATTATTATACCGTATATACTTGAGTATAAGTAAATCCGAATATAAGCCGACGGTACTATCTTTACCTGAAAATGATTGACTCTTTAAGTCAGGGTAAAATTATCACCACTACTGCCTTCTGATTCAGTATTTTTTGTGGCTTAAGTTGCCCTTTAAATGTACAGCAGAATTCTGGAAAATAAATGATGGAAGAGAACATCCAAAAGCAGTTTAAACTGAATGTGCTTTATGGCTGAGACATGGACAGCTTGATGTTTAATAACTAAACACATTTTGCTGTTTGAAAAATGTCGCAGCAATAAAGCACATTCAGATTAGTGTCTCTTCCATCATTTATTTATTTGCTTATTGCTACCGGTTGACAGTTCCAGTGGAGGAGAGACCCTACGGAATGAGGGGACTTTTGTACAAATCTTGTGTGTACAAAAACATTAATCCCATACAGTAGTAGCCAAATCCAGTACCAGTTACCCCAATTCCTTGGCTCTTCAGAGTTTGGAAACTAACAACTCCCAGCATGCTTTGGTGCTGGGAGTGTAGTTTCTAAACAGTGTGAGTGGCAAGTTCAAGAGAACTGTGACCCCAAATATAGGGCCTCTGACCCTCATATAGTAAGGGCACTCTGACCCCCATAGTAAGGGCACCGTACCCATAGAAGGACACTCTGACCCCATATAGTAAGGGCACACTGCCCCATATCAGAGGGCACTCGACCCCCATATAGTAAAGGCACATCCAAATGACCCCCATATAGTAAAGGGCACTCTGACCCCCATATAGGTAAAGGGCAACTCTGACCCCCATATAGGTAAAGGGAACTCTGACCCCAATAATCGGGCTGTGTTGGATAGTGCTTTATAGGATAGGGAGATATCTGGAGGGGCTGTGTGGATAGTGCTTTATAGGATAGGGTGAGATATAATGGAGGCTGTGTTGGATAGTGCTTTATAGGAAGGGTGAGATATATGGAGGGGAGGCTGTGTTGGATAGTGCTTTATGGATGAGGGTTATATGATATGGAGGGGCTGGTTGGATAGGCTTTATAGGATAGGGTGAGATATAGGAGGGGCTGTGGTTGGATAGTGCTTTTATTTTTATAGGATAGTGGTGAGATATATGGAGGTGGCTTGGAGTTTGGAAGTGTTAAGGATAGTGTAGATATACTGTGAGGGCTGTGTTGGATAGTGCTTTATAGGATAGAGGTGAGATTATGGAGGGCTGTGTTGGATTAGTGCTTTATGGATAGGGTGAGATATATGGGGAGCTTGTGGATGCTTTATAGGATGGTGTGATATTGGAGGGCTGTGTTGGATATGTAGGAGGGGCTGTGTGGTTTAGTGCTTATAGGATAGGGTAAGATTATGGAGGGGGCTTGTTGGATAGTGCTTTATAGGATAGGGTGAGATATATAGGGCAATGGGGGCTTTTTTGGTTAGTGCTTTATAGGATAGGGTAGAATATATGAGGGGCTTGTGTTGGATAGTGCTTTATTAGGATAGGGTGAGATATATGGAGGGTGCTGTGGTTTGGATGTGCTTTATATTAGGGATATGTGAGATATAGGAGGGCTGTGTTTGGATAGTGCTTTATAGGATAGGGCGAGATATATGGAGGGGCTGTGTTGGATAGTGCTTTATAGGATAGGGAGATATATGGAGGGGATGTGGTGGATAGTGCTTTATGGAGGAGGTGTAAGAGATTAATAGGAGGCTTGTTTGGATAGTGCTTTATGGATAGAGTGAGATATATGGAGGGCTGTGTTGGATAGTGCTTTATAGGATAGGGTGAGATATATGGAGGGGCTGTGTTGGATAGTGCTTTATAGGATAGGGTGAGATATATGGAGGGGCTGTGGTTGTGGATAGTGCTTTATAGGATAGGGTGAGATATATGGAGGGCTGTGTTGATAGTGCTTTATAGGATAGGGTGAGATATATGGAGGGGCTGTGTTGGATAGTGCTTTATAGGATAGGGTGAGATATATGAGGACTGTGTTGGATAGTGCTTTATAGGATAGGGTGATATATATGGAGCTGTGTTGGATAGTGCTTTATAGGATAGGGTGAGATATATGGAGGACTGTGTTGGATAGTGCTTTATAGGATAGGGTGAGATATATGGAGGGGCTGTGTTGGATAGTGCTTATAGGATAGGGTGAGATATATGGAGGGGCTGTGTTGGATATGCTTTATAGGATAGGTGAGATATATGGAGGGCTTTGTTGGATGTGGGCTTATAGGTATAGGGTGAGATATATGGAGGGGCTAGTGTTGGCTAGTTATAAAACACTATCCAATACAGCCCCTCCATATATCTCACCCTATCCTATAAAGCACTATCCAACACAGCCCTCCATATATCTCACCCTATCCTATAAAGCACTATCCAACACAACCCCTCCATATATCTCACCCTATCCTATAAAGCACTATCCAACACAGTCCCTCCATATATCTCACCCTATTGTATAAAGCACTATCCAACACAGCCCTCCATATATCTCATCCTATCCTATAAAGCACCATCCAACACAGCCCCTCCATATATCTCACCCTACCTAAAGCACAGATCCAACACAGCCCTCCCATATCTCACCCTACCCTCCTATAGCACTATCCAACCACTCCCCTCAATTATCTCACCCTATCCTATAAAGCACTATCCAACACAGCCCCTCCATATCTCCCCCTATCCTATAAAGCACTATCCCACCACAGCCCTCCATATATCTCACCCTATCCTATAAAGCACTATCCAACACATCCCTCCATATATCTCACCCTATCCTATAAAGCACTATCCAACACAGCCCCTCCATATATCTCACCCTATCCTATAAAGCACTATCCGACACAGCCCCTCCATATATCTCACCCTATCCTATAAAGTACTATCCAACACATCCCCTCCATATATCCACCCTATCCTTAAGCCTATCAACGCCCAATATCTACTTCCAAACCTACAACGCCCCTCCATATATCTCCCCCTATCCTATAAAGCACTATCCAACACAGCCCCTCCATATATCCTCACCCTATCCTATAAAGCACTATCCAACACACCCCTCCATATATCTCACCCCTATCCTAGAAGCACTATCCAACACAGCCCCTCCCTATATTTACCCTATCCTATAAAGCACTAACCACACAGCCCTCCATATATCTCACCCTAACTCTCCGATAAAGCACTAATCCAACACAGCCCCTCCATATATCTTCACCCTATCCTATAAAGCACTATCCAACACAGCCCTCCACCTCCATATATCTCACCCTATCCTTAAGCACTTTCCAACACCCCCTCCACATATCTCCCCTATCCTATAAGCACTACCCCACAGCCCTCCATATATCTCACCTTATCCTATAAGCACTATCCAACACACCCTCCATATATCTCACCCTATCCTATAAAGCACTATCCAACTCAGCCCCTCCATATATCTCCCCTATCCTATACAGCACTATCCAACACAGCCCCCCAGCCCTCCCATATATCTCACCCTATCCTATAAAGCACTAAACTACCACCCAGCCCCTCCATATATCTCACCATCCCCTATAAAAGCACTATCCACACAGCCCTCCATATATCTCACCCTATCCTATAAAGCACTATCCATCACATCGCCCCTCCATATATCTCACCCTTCCTATAAACACTATCCAACACAGCCCTCCATACTATCTCACCCTATCCTATAAGCACTAATCCAACCAGCCCGATATGGGGTTTCAGAGTTCCCTTTACTATATGGGGGTCAATTGCCCCTTTACGATATGGGGGTCAGAGTTGCCCTTTACTATATGGGTGCAGAGTGCCCTTTACTATATGGGGTCAGAGTGCCCTTTACTATATGGGGGTCCAGTGTGCCTTTACTATTGGGGGTCAGAGTGCCCTTTACTATATGGGGGTCCAGATAGTTCCCTTTACTATCTGGGGGTCAGTGCCCTTTACTATCTGGGGTCAGAGTGCCCTTTTAACTATATGGGTCACAGTTTTCTCCCTTGAACCTTCCACTCCACTTTTAGAACTACCAACTCCCAGCAACCAAATCATGCTGGGAGTTTGTAGTTTCCAACCTCTGAAGAGCCAAGGAATTGGGGTAACTGGTACTGGATTTGGCTACTACTGTATGGGATTAATTTTTTGTACACACAGATTTGTACAAAAGTCCCCTCAATTCGTAGGGTTCTCTCCTCCACTGGAACTGTCAACCGGTAGCTAATAATGCAAAATAAATGATGGAAGAGGACTTAATCTGAATGTTGCTTTATGCTGCGACATTTTTCAAACAGCAAAGTGTTAGTTATTAAACATCAAGCTGTCCATGTCTCATCCATAAAGCACATTCAGTTTAAACTGCTTTTGGATGTTCTCTTCCATCATTTATTTTCCAGAATTCTGCTGTACATTTAAGGGCAACTTAGCCACAAAAATACTGAATCAAAGGCAGTAGTGGTGATAATTTCAAATCCCCTCGACTTATAATCGAGTCAATCAGTTTTCAGGTAAAGATAGGTACCATCGGCTTATATTCGGATTTATTATACTCAAGTATATACGGTATAATAATAGAAATAATAAGATAGTAAAAATATGTAAATTATCTACCCTTTAGGGTTTAGATTTACCTACCCCTGTATGGTTAGATTTACCAACCCTGTATGTTAGATTTACCTGACCCCTGTATGGTTAGATTACCTACCCCTTGTATGGTTAGATTTACCTGTTCCCTTATATGGTTAGATTTACCTACCCCTGTATGGTTAGATTTACCTACCCCTGCTGGTTAGATTTACCTACCCCTGTATGTTAGATTTACCTACCCCCTGTATGGTTAGATTTACCTACCCCTGTATGTGTTATGATTTACCTACCCCTGTAGGTTAGATTTAACCTACCCCTGTAGGGTTAGATTTTACTACCCCTGTAGGGTTAGATTTACCTACCCACCCTGTAGGGGTTACTGGTTAGATTTACCTACCCCTTTATGGTTAGATTTACCTCCTACCCCTGTAGGGTTAGATTTACCTACCCCTGTAGGGTTAGATTTACCTACCCCTGTAGGGTTAGATTTACCTACCCCTATATGTCTTACCTACCTATCCCTACAATATAACAGATATAGGCTAAAGGATGTTGTCACTTGTCTTTCTATGTAATTCTTACTTAGAGATTCACCTGTGACAAGTCAGTAACATTTCCCACTGCAGCCCAAGCCCTGAAATGACTTTCTCTCTCTCCCCTTAGCACAGGGACATACAGAGCAGCTGATTGGACAGCTCCTGACTTGCAGGTGGTGCAGATCCCGTAGATTTGCTTATTGCACATAACTCTGTACCCAGAATGCTCCGGGGGGTCAGGATGATGCCGTTAACCCTTTGTATACATTATATAAAAGGTCTGAACTGGGGAGGGACAATTCCATCCCTGTGGCTGTTTAACCCTTTCTATTTCACACTGCATTGAGAAATATTGTCCCTTCCCCATTACAATGAATTAAACACAAGATGTAGGAGAGGGTAATGGACTGAGCACCTTGTACAGTCTCTTCTCACACTGCAGGGACCTGCTAATGGGCCCAAAGGCCAGAATCTCCCTTTCTATCCCCGCGGCAGGGAGTCCTCTCTGTGAATGCTGGATCTATAGACCCCCACCCAGGACTAGGCCCTACAATAAAGGGACATACACATACGATGTACTGTATATATACTGTGTGTACTGTACATACCGTATGTATGTAATGTAGGTACTGTATATAATTCTAATATATGTTCTGTATGTACTATATATAATATATGTACTGTATGTATGTACTGTATGTAATGTACATACCGTATGTATGTAATGTAGGTACTGTATATAATTCTAATATATGTTCTGTATGTACTGTATATAATATATGTACTGTATGTATGTACTGTATGTACTGTATGTAATGTACATACCGTATGTATGTAATGTAGGTACTGTATATAATTCTAATATATGTTCTGTATGTACTATATATAATATATGTACTGTATGTATGTATGTACTGTATGTAATGTACATACCGTATGTAATGTAGGTACTGTATATAATTCTAATATATGTTCTGTATGTACTATATATAATATATGTACTGTATGTACTGTATGTAATGTACATACCGTATGTATGTAATGTAGGTACTGTATATAATTCTAATATATGTTCTGTATGTACTGTATATAATATATGTACTGTATGCATGTACTGTATGTACTGTATATAATATATGTACTGTATGTACTGTATATATATACTGTATGTATGTAATGTAGGTACTGTATATAATTCTAATATATGTTCTGTATGTACTATATATAATATATGTACTGTATGCATGTACTGTATGTACTGTATGTAATGTACATACCGTATGTATGTAATGTATGTACTGTATATAATTCTAATATATGTTCTGTATGTACTATATATAATATATGTACTGTATGTATGTACTGTATGTACTGTATGTAATGTACATACCGTATGTATGTAATGTATGTACTGTATATAATTCTAATATATGTTCTGTATGTACTGTATATAATATATGTACTGTATGCATGTACTGTATGTATTGGTATGTACACGAACATTCCTTCTCTGTATATTATACAATGGGTGGGAGCTGCCATAGTTGTTTCCTTAGACAGTACAGTATGAGGGAATAGCTTATTGTGTGTACGAACATTCCTTCTCTGTATATTTATACATATGGGTGGGAGCTGCCATATTGCTTCCCTTAACAGTACAGTATGAGGGTATAGCTTATTGTGTGTACAGAAACATTCCTTCTCTGTATATTTATATTTTAACATATGGGTGGGAGCTGCCATATTGTTTCCCTTAGACAGTACAGTATGAGGGTATAGCTTATTGTATGTACGAACATTCTTCTCTGTATATTATCTTTATACATAGGGTGGGAGCTGCCATATTGTTTCCCTTAGACAGTACAGTATGAGGGTATAGCTTATTGTGTGTAAGAACATTCCTTCTCGTATATTTATATTTATACATATGGGTGGTGAGCTGCCATATTTTTTCCGCTTAGACAGTACAGTGAGGGTATAGCTTATTGTGTGGTACAGAACATTCCTTCTTGTATATTTATTTTGAGGGGGGAGTGTTTGTTGGGGGGAGGGGTTTCTGGTTATTATTTATGGCTGCGGTGTCGCAGTTGAGATGCTTGGATCTGTAAATGGACTAGAACATAGGGACTGTGGAACTTGTGATACGTGTCTGTGTTGTCGTTTTTTGCCTTTAATTGATGGACTGTGATCTCCTCCGGAACTGAGACTGCGTTTAGCTGAAGGCGACGAAGCTGTGAATGGCCCAGGGGGCCCAATTCGTCTGCTGCTTCTCTTGTATCATTGAACTGTCATGGAGGAGGGGGAGTCCGTGTGCCAGTAATGGAAAGATTGTCAGATACCAGATCAAATCTGAACTCTGTGTCCACTTTGATCAATCCCTGGGCCGCACCGTCGTAAGCTTTCGTCAGTCTCCCAAAATTAATTAAATTGGGAATCCCGCTCTGTTGCTTCTCACGGACTTAATTATCGGATGGACTTTAATCATCCTGATCAGTTCGCCCTGTTCTGTATTAGAAAGGAATTATCAGGTTAGCGAATCTCCCCCCACTGCGCTGCCCCGAAAACACAACCAGCCGCAACCTTTACAAAAATGACCCGTTGTGTCAATGTACCAGGATTTATTGGGACCTTATGGCCGGCAGATGATTGGATGATAGGAAATGCAATGTATTGTGGGTGTGTAATAATAAGGAATAATGGTGTCATATGTACGATGGTTCCCCGTGTGTCTCACGCGTAGGAAACAGGCAGTGAATTGTGTTCCCCGGGGGAGAGAGTTCGCGTCCAATCACAGCGCTAATTGCAGCCACATAGTCGGGAGCATTTTCCAGAGATGATGACGAAGTTATTTCATGCCAGCCAAATCAACTGGCTTTTTGTGGCGCACAAAAAGACGAACAGACTTTGCCAGCGCTCGCCTTAATGGAAGTGGATTGACGGTCGTTCTGGACCTTCCTCATAGCGCTGACCACTTTGGGACAATACCGACACTGACTCTTATACAACAATCCGTAACCCCCTCCCAGTCCTACAATAAGCAGAAATTGGGAGCTGCACGGGATTGTAGTGGAATTGAATTTAACCTTTTTACTGTGGGATATAAATGACCTAGATGACTGGAAACCTTATAGACGACCACAGATAAAGGGAAACTAACCCTGTGATCCTGGTTTATTAAAAAGTCTGTATCTGTAAAGGAGAGTTATGGCACTAAAACCCTATTTCTTAGGGGATATAATTATATTGTCAATAGAATGCAATCTGCAGCTTTTAGTACATACAGTATAGCACAATACGTATAGTATACAGTACATACAGAACACATATACAGTACAAATGCATACAGTAACTATATTATAATTCCTATACAGTACATACATACATACATACATCCAGTATGTACATTATATACACGTACATACATACAGTCACTATATTATATACATTTGAAGCATTACATACAGAAACATAAATTATAATTATATACAAGTAGGCATACATTACATATAAGTACATACATACAGTACATCCATACAGTATGTTAACATTATATACAGTACATAAATACATACAGAACATAATACATAGTACATACATGATATCATAATACTCATTACATTCCTAATACAGTAATAACATACAGTATGTACATTATATACAGTACATAAATACATACAGTTACATTATATACAGTACATACAGACACTAAACAAAATACAGTCGTTCATTATACACTGCATAATACATATATTACATATGTGCATACAGTACATACTACAGTACATACTTACAGTACATACATACAGTACACACAGTACATACAAATCTGCCTGACAGATCTGTATCTGGCACTAGAAAAACCCTATTAGGGTAACTATATATATTGCATAATGCAATCTTGCAGCTTTTAGTACTATACAGTACAAGCATCATACATATAGTATTTATACAGTACATACAGAACACATATACAGTACAAGCAGTACAGTAATGTATATTATACATATCTATACAGTACATACATTGCATACATAAATATGACATATATACGTACATACATACGATATATATTAACTATATCAGTACATCAATCATGCATACAGTACATATTTATCATACATTAATACATACAGATCATATACTTAATACCTATATACAGTACATACATACAGTACCAGATCTATATTATAACTATAACAGTACATACAGTACATGCATACAGTACATATTACAGTACATACAGATCATATATTATAACTATATACAGAACAGTGCATGCAGTACATATATACAGTACATACAGATCATATATTATAACTATATACAGTACATAGAGTACATGCATACAGTACATAATATTCAGATACAACATACAGATCATATATTATAACTATATACAGTCATATATACACGTACATACAGATCATATATTAATATAACATTACATACAGTACATGCACTACATACATATATACGACCATAAAGATCATAATATTATAACTATATCAGTACATGCATACGTACATATATCAGTACATACAGATCATATATTATAACTACATACAGTACAGCATACAGTACATATATACAGTACATACAGATCATATATTATAACTACATACAGTACATATATCAGTAATACGTCATCTTAAAATATATACAGTACAAACAGTACATGCCATACAGTATAATATATATATACAGTACATACAGCTACAGTTCATTATAACTATATACAGTACTATACAGTACAGCATACAGTAAACATATATGCAGTACATACAGATCATAAATATTATAACTATATACAGTACATACGACATGCATACAGACATATATCAGTACATATAGATCATATATTATAACTAGTATACAGTAAACACTACTACATGCATACAGTAATATCTAATACAGTAATACAGATCATATATAATAACTACATACAGTACATGCATACAGTACTATATACAGTACATACAGATCATATATTAGAACTATTACAGTACATGCATAATTACATACAGCATTATTTAACTCTATACAGTAACTACAGTCCCATGCATACAGTATATATATACAGTATACAGATCATCTATTATAATATATCAGTACATCAGTACATGCATACAGTACATTATACAGTACTAACAGACATATATTATAACATTACAAGACATAGTACTGCATCAGTAATATATTATACAGTACATACAGATCATATATTTATAAACAGTACATACATTACATGCATACAGTACATATATCCAGTACATACAGCAACATATATAAGTATAACTATATACAGTAATCATACAGTACAGATTACATACATACAGATCATATATTATAACTATACTAGTAACATAGAGTACATGCATACATATATCTATATCAGTACATACAGATCATATATTATAACATATACATACATACAGTACATGCATACAGTATATATTATACAGTACATAATCTACATATATAACAGTACTACAGCTCATATATTATAACTATATACAGTACATACAGTACATGCATACAGTACATATATACAGTACATACAGTACATATATTATATATAGTACATACAGATCATATATTATAACTATATACAGTACATACAGTACATGCATACAGTACATATATCCAGTACATACAGTACATGCATACAGTACATATATTATATACAGTACATACAGTACATGCATACAGTACATATATTTATACTACAGTAATACGTACATACGTACAATATTAATATACAGTACATCAGTACATGCATACAGTACATATATTAATATACATACTATACCGACAATGCATACGACATATTATATAGTACTACATAGTACAATACAGTACATGCTACAGACCTGTCCTATCCTGGAGGGGCTTAGACGAGTTCCCCTTTCAGACGATATGCTACACCTACCTGTCCCGATCCTGGAGCGCGTGGCTAGATCGAGGTTCCCTTTCATACTACAGGCACACCTACCGTCCCTATCCTGGTGGCTAGACGAGTTCCCCTTTCATTACTATATGCGACACCGACCTGTCCCTGCTGGAGGATAGATCGAGTTCCCCTTTCAAATATATGCTACACCTCCCTCCTACCGGTCCCTGTCATGGAGGCTAGATCGAGGTCCCCGTTCATACTTACAGGCTACACCTACCTGTCCCTGTCCTGGAGGCTAGATCGAGTTCCCCTTTCATACTGATGCTACACCTACTGTACTATCTGGAGGCTAGATCGAGTTCCCCTTTTCATCTATATGATACAATACAGGTCCCGGGCCTGGGGCTAGATCGAGTTCCCCTTCATACTATAGCTAACCTGTTACCGGTTCCTATCCGGCGGCTAGATCGAGTCCCCTTTCATACTATTATGCTACACCTACTGTCCCTGTCCTGGAGGCGAGAGCGAGTTCCCCTGTCATACTATATGCTACACCTACCTGTCCGTCCGCGGGCGAGATACGAGTTCCCCTTTCATATATATGGTACCACCTACCTGTCCCTAACCTGGAGGCTAGATCGAAGTCACACTTTCATAATATATGCTACACCTACCGGTCCCTATCCTGGTCCATGGAGCTAGAGATCGGTTCCCATTCATACTACAGGCTCACCTACTGTCCCTATTCCGGAGGCTAGAGCGAGGCCCTTTCATACTACAGGCTACACCTACTGTCCCTATCCTGAGGCTTCTAGATCGAGTGCCCCTTAACCTCTATGCTAACCTACCTGTCCCTGTCTGGAGTGCTAGAAGAGTTCCCCTTCATATATATGCTACACCTACCTGTCCCTATCCTGGAGGGTAGATCGAGTTCCCTTTCATACTGCGCTACACCGACCTGTCCCTATCCTGGAGCTAGATTCGATTTCCCCTTTCATTACCTACAGGCTACACCTAACTGTCCCTATCCTGGGAGGCTATAGGATCCGAGTTCCCCTTCATACTACAGGATACACCTACTGTCCCTTATCGGAGGCTAGATCGAGGAGTTCCCTTTCATACTACAGGCTACACCTACCTGTCCTATCCTGGAGGCTAGGTGGAGTCGAGTTCCTTCCGTTCATTACGACAGGCTTACAACCTACATGTCACTATCCTGGAGGCTTAGATCGATCTCACTTTCAAATACAGGCTTACACCCTACCTGTCCCTATCTGGAGGCTTAGATCGAGTTCCCTTTCATACTACAGGCTAACACCTACCTCCCCCTGTCCTGGAGGATAGAGGAGTTCCCCTTCATTACTACAGGCTACACCTAATGCCTATCTGAGCTTAGATCGAAGGTCCCCTTTAATAATAGAGAATTTCACATCAGTTCAGTTCTTTCTGACACAGATTCATTCATAATACATAGGAATTAAGGCTGAGGCACACACGCAAAAAGCGCCAGAAACGGCACACACCAACATGTGATTATCACCTGCGATTTGTGGTGTGCGATTCTGTGCATGTTGCACATGCGATTTTGCCATTTTCTTGTTTAAGAAAACTATGCGTTTATGCACCAAAAAAGTTGACCACGAGTTACAAATGGGAACCTCATGACGCAATCGCGAACGCCAAAAGCGTGTCAAAATACTCTAGTGTGGCCTAGCCCCTTACGGTCTATGAGATCAGGAATTCTGTGTGTACAACACTACATCACACTACCCACACACAACACAACACAAACATATTCATATAGTTTATATATTATACCACATGTAATGGTGTAAGATACAATGTATATATTTATACACAACACAAACTATATTCATATAGTTTAATATTTTAACGCATACGTATACACAATGTATATGTGTAATACAATGTATATATTTATACACAACACAAACTATATTCATGCACTCACCCACACTACCACACACATACACAACACAAACACACCCACACACAACACAAACTCGCCCACACACAACACACACCCACACACACTACCACACACATATACAAACCAACCCCTTTATTCGTATGTGAGTATTTTATCTATATGTGTACCTTTATTCTAATGTGCACTTAACTTACCTTTATTCTATTTGTGCACCTTATTCTATGTGTGGCACCTTATTCTATGAGTACTTTTATTCTACAGTATATGTGTACCTTTATTCTATATGTGTACATTTATTCTATGTAAGTACTTTTATTCTGTGTGTGCACCTTTGTTCTTTGAGTACTTTTATTCTACAGTATATGTGTACCTTTATTCTATATGTTCACCTTTATTCTATGTGAGTACTTTTATTCTATATGTGTACCTTTATTCTACAGTATATGTGCACCTTTATTCTATATGTTCACCTTTATTCTATGTGAGTACTTTTATTCTAATCGTACCTTTATTCTACAGTATATGTGTACCTTTATTCTATATGAGTACTTTTTTTTCTATATGGTACCTTTATTCTATTTGTGCACCTTTATTCTATGAGTACTTTTATTCTACAGTATATGTGTACCTTTATTCTATATGAGTACTTTTTTTTCTATATTGCACCTTTATTCTGAGTACTTTTATTCTACAGTATATGTGTACCTGTTATTCTATATGTGCACTTTATTGATGTGAGTACTTTTATTCTACAGTATATGTGTACCTTTATTCTATGTGTGCACCTTTATTCTATGAGTACTTTTATTCTACAGTATATGTGTACCTTTATTCTGTGTGCACCTTATTTCTATGAGTACTTTTATTCTACAGTATATGTGTACCTTTATGTCTATATGTGCACCTTTATTCTATTGAGACTTTTTTATAGTGTACTTTATCTATTGTTGTGACCTTTATTCTATATGTTGTACCTTTATTCTAATGGGCACCTTTATTCATATGTGCACCTTTATTCGATGTGACATTTTATTCTATATGTGGCTACACTTTATTCTATGTAGTACCTTTTATGTCTTATAGTGTATACCTTTATTTATGTGGTGCACCTTTACTATGAGTACTTTTATAAACAGTATATGTGTACCTTATTCTGTGTTGCCCGGCTTTTATTCTCGTAGATGTTACTTGATTCTATGTGCACCTTTATTCTCTTGAGTACTTTATTCTATATTTACCGTTTATTCATAGGTACCTTTATTCTATATGTGCACCTTTATTTCTATAGTGCACCTTTATTCTATATGTGTACCTTTATTCTATATGTGCACCTTTATTCTATGTGAGTACTTTTATTCTATATGTGTACCTTTATTCTATATGTGCACCTTTATTCTATATGGCACCTTTATTCTATATGGGCACCTTTATTCTATATGTGTACCTTTATTCTCTATGTGTACCTTTATTTCTCTATGTGCACCTTTATTCTATATGTGCACCTTTATTCTATATGTGTCAACCTTTATTCTCTATGTGTACCTTATTCTATATGTGTACCTTTATTCTATATGTGCACCCTTTTCTATATGTGTACACTTTATTATCTGTGTTGTACCTTTATCTATATGTGCTCCTTTATTCAATGTGCACCTTTATTCTCTGTGTACCTTTTTCTATATGTGCACCTTTATTCTATATGTGTACCTTTATTCTATATGTGTACCTTTATTCTATATGTGCACCTTTATTCTTATATGTGTAATTTTATTCTTTTGTGTACCTTTTATTCTCTATGTGTACCTTTATTTTCTGTGTACCTTTATTCTATATGTGCTCCTTTATTCTATATGTGTACCTTTATTCTATATGTGCACCTTTATTCTATATGTGTACTTTATTCTATTTGTGTACCTTTATTATATATGGTACCTTTTATTCTATATGTGCACCTTATTCTATATGTGTTCCTTTATTCTATATGTGCACCTTTATTCTATATGTGTACCTTTATTCTATATGTGTTCCTTTATTCTATAGTGCACCTTTATTCTATATGTGCTCCTTTATTCTATATGTGCACCTTTATTCTATATGTTGTACCCTTTTTGTTATTTATTCTATATGTGCTCCTTTATTCTATATGTGACCTTTATTCTAATGTGCTCTTATATGTGCTTATCGTTGTACCTTTATTCTATATGTGTTCCTTTATCTATATGGTGCACCTTTATCTATGTGTACCTTTATTCTATATGTGTCCTTTTATTCTATATCGTGCACCTTTATTCTATATGGTCCTTTATCTATATGTGCACTTATTCATGTGTCCATTATGTTTTTCTTTATATGTGCACCTTTATTATGTGCACCTTTATTTCTATATGTGCTTCCTTTTTTATATGTGCACTTATTCTATTGTGTACACTTATTCTATATGTGCACCTTTATTCTATATGTGTCCTTTTTTCTATATCTTGCACCTTTATTCTATATGTGTTCCTTTTATTCTATATGTGACCTTTAGTTATGTGCACCTTTATTCTATATGGTTCCTTATTCTATATGTGCACCTTTATTCTATATGTGTTCCTTTATTCTATATGTGCACCTTTATTCTATATGTGCACCTTTATTCTATATGTGTTCCTTTATTCTATATGTGCCCCTTTAGTCTATATGTGTTCCTTTATTCTATATGTGCACCTTATTCTATATGTGCACCTTTTATTCTTATTATGTGTCCTTTATTTTATATGTGCACCTTTATTCTATATGTGTTCCTTCCCTTATTCTATCGTGACCTTATTCTATATGTGTACCTTTATCATACTGTGCACTTTATTCTATATGTGCACCTTTATTCTATTATGTGTTCCTTTATTCTATATGTGCACCTTTATTTCTATATGTGCCCTTTTTTCTATATGTGTTCCTTTATCTATAGTGGGTAACCTTTATTCTATATGTGTACCTTTATTCTATATGTGTAACCTTATTCTAATGTGCACCTTTATTCTATATGTGTAATTTTTACTTATTTCTCTATGTGCACCTTATTCTATATGTGTTACCTGTCTTCTATATGTGTACCTATTTATATGTGACACTTTATTCTCTATGTGTACCTTTATTCTATAGGCACCTTTATCTTGTGTACCTTATTCTATAGTGCACCTTTATTCTCTATGTGTACCTTATTCTATGTGACCCTTATTCTCTTATGGTACTTATTCTATGTGTACCTTTATTCTATATGTGTACCTTTTTTTCTATATGTGCACTTATTCTCTAGTGTACTTATTCTTTTACTATCATAGTGACCTTTATCTTACCTCTATCAGCCTATTGACTGGTTAATACAGTAAGAACATGTTTTCCATACAAACCAGCCACCCTACAGATCTTGATGAACTACAAACCTCACCCAGAGCCCCAGGTTCCATTGTCTGTCTCCCCCTGGTGACAGTTTAACACATTCCTGCTGAATCCCAGTGAGATGCGATTTTCTGGTTGTTTGCTGACATTTCTATAGCCCTGCAGGGGACCAATCATCTTAAACACCAGTCACTGGAATTATTGTAGAATCTATTGTGTAAAAACCTCCAGCAATGTCTCCCCTCTCCCTCCCAGTCATTCAGAAAATTCATTACTGTTCCCTGTTCCAGATATTCATTACTAATACATACTAATGTTTTTTTTTTGTTTCATTCGGCCAAAATATCAAACGTTTGTACTGATGACATAGCTAAACACTGATTATAACTGATGACATAGCTAAACACTGATTATAACTGATAACTAGCTAAAACTGATATAACTGATGACATAGACTAAACACTGATCATAGATAACCTAGCTTAAAACATGATTATAACTGATGACAGCTAAACAATGATTATAATATGACATAGCAAACATGATTATAAACTGATGACATAGCTAAACACTGAATTATAAACTGATGACAATAGCTAAACACTGATTATAACTGATGACATAGCTAACAATGATTTATAACTGATGACATAGTAAACACCTGATTATAACTGAATGACATAGCTAAACACTGGATTAGTAACTGATGACATAGCTAAACACTGATTATAACTGATGACATAGCTAAACACTGATTATAACTGATGTCATAGCTAAACACTGATTATAACTGATGTCATAGAAAAGAAAATCGAACCTGACATTGATTTAAATGGTAAAAATCATTAACCCATTGCTATTTGTGTGGTATTAAATTCCCCTAATTAACCCCCCTCACACACAAACACATACAGATGAGTTGTTAGAGGGAATGTGACAATCTGCCTTTCACACCTTCTTGTACTGGGAAAGCTTCACTCTACCTAATGACTCACGTGGAAGGGTAAAGGCTATATAGGGCTATAGGTGTTACCATGGAGAGCAAGAGACTGGTCCTCATTGAGATTACTGGGAACTGACTGTCATTGTATCTCTTATACACATTTTCATTCTGTCCTTTCTTGTTCTGAATAGCAGCATGGAAGCTCCCACATATAAGACCTTTAGTGATAGATCTTCTATCCCTGTGTCTCTCCCTGTATCAGCATTAGGAGATTTCTCTGGGTCAGTTTATACTGGGAATGAATGAGACTGGGAGGTGTGATCCTCCAGTTAGTGATGGTGATTGGGGGTCTCATTCATGTTACATATTAACCCTTATATATTAACCCTTACATGTTTGTATGCAATGTATATATGTATTCATATGATATATATGTATACCTTACATGGAGCAAGTATAAGACAAATATAAAAGAAAAAACATAAAAAAACCCTACAGGTAGCAAGAGAAACATATAGAATTACAGAGTAGCAGTCATAGTACATATATATAGATATATTAAAATATAACCCTTACATGTTTGTAGGCAATGTAATAGAGTCATAATATAAGAATAGGAATAGTAACCCTTACTGTTTGTATGCAAGAGTAAGACAATGTATCTATATATAGAAATAACCCTTACATGTTTGTATGCAATGTATATATGTCTCGATATATATGATTATTCTATATATAATTATATATATATATATATATATATATCTATATATATATATATATTAACCCTTACATGTTTTGATGCAAATGTATATATGTATATCATAGTGTATATAATATAACACCTTACATGTTTGTATGCAATTATATATGTAATATGTTATATATATATTAACCCTTACATGTTTGTATGCAATGTATATATGTATCATATGTATATATATATTAACCCTTGCATGTTTGTATGCAATGTATTAATGTATCATATGTATATATATTAACCATTACATGTTTGTATGCAATGTATTAATGTATCATATGTATATATATATTAACCCTTACATGTTTGTATGCAATGTATATATGTATCATGTATATATATTAACCCTTACATGTTTGTATGCAATGTATATATGTATGATATGTTTTAACCCTATGTCAGACAGAGCTTGGAACTTTGATCTGCCAGAGATTTGTATTAAAGGGAACAGAGAAACAGTCAACGTTTACTCACACGGGGGGGATTAACCCGCTGTCTGCCAATAACACGAGAATAGCATTGTCCCCTCAATCCAACACAAGGAGCATCTAAAGTCTGTATCTTACCAACAGGACAGACCCCCAGTTATAAGAAGACCCCCAAACAGGATTCACAATGTCCCTAGTGTGGGGAATCTGTCACGATCTAAGGCTGGGTAACACACACAGAAGATATTTTGAGGAAATGCTCAGTACATATTGGGCTCCTCTAATCTGCAGCTAAACCATCTGGTTCTTGGCAGGGATCTGGAAAAACATCTCCACTGCCTGGGGCCCAATTCTACCTCTTAAGCTGGGTACACACATTAACGATTAAGCCCCGATACCGTCGGATCCGACGGTATCGGGGCTTAATCGTTACGTGTGTACGTTCGTTTCCCGAACGAGCGCGCGGCCACCAAACGATCGGGTCGGCTGAACGCTCGTTCGGGAAAGGCCGAAAATTTCCATCGGCCGCGCTATACTCCCTATAGAGGAGTCTAGCGTGGCCGATGGTAACACACAGTCCCGAGCGTTCTCCCTATAGGGACTGTGTGTTTGCAGATCTTTGAAAGATGGCAGACAGGATCTTGCAGATCATCTGTCATCTTTCAGAAATCTGTACAGTGTGTACCTAGCTTTAAGCTGGGCACACACGGGAGGACTGTTTGCTACTAGTGAGTGCTTGGTTGGGACAAATGACCGTACGTGTGGTCCTATAGGGAACAATCAGGCGTGATTTACCAACATCCAGCATTCGATGTATATCGGTCGGTTGGCCGGAAGTATCTCATGGTGTGTACCCAGCCAGAGTAGGATTGGTTAGTATTGGTCTGGGACTGGAATACATAGAGTTCAGATAATATCATCTAGGTCTTTTAAACAAGGTTGAGTTTGTTGGAGTCTTCTGCCCTCTACATTCTACATATCCTGGGTCCCTTCTAATCTCCATCTCACTGGTCAGACTGTGAGGGATTCAGACTCTCCTGCCGAATGTCACTTCTTGCCTCATTTCATGTGAGACTGTAACGCGGATACGATCTGTTAATTACCTGAAAGGCAATAGCTTTTATCATAAAGCCAAATGAGTCACTGCGGATTAATGTTGCAGAGGCCACATTAGGAGATAACGGAGAAATGCAGTCTTAGAGTTACTCTCTATACCTACAGCCATGTCAGACTGGATCCTGCCAGGAGGTTTGATGAAAGAAATCATAATCAGCGTTAAACAGAAGGAGTTCTGAAGAAGAACTAAGATTTTAATGCTAGGATTTGAAAGAGAAGTGAAATAGAGAAAAGAGAGAGAATCAAAATAGATTGTGAAGAGGGTGGCAATAAAAAGTGGGAGAGAATGGAGAGAAAAGAGGAGAGGAATGGAATGGAGAAAAGAGGAGAGGAATGGAGAGAAAAGAGGAATGGAATGGAGAGAAAAGAGAGGAATGGAATGGAGAGAAAAGAGGAATGGAATGGAGAGAAAAGAGAGGAATGGAATGGAGAAAAGAGGAGAGGAATGGAGAGAAAAGAGGAATGGAATGGAGAGAAAAGAGGAATGGAATGGAGAGAAAAGAGGAGAGGAATGGAGAGAAAAGAGAGGAATGGAATGGAGAGAAAAGAGAGGAATGGAATGGAGAGAAAAGAGAGTTACCATCATTTATCTGGGTGCTCCTTCTAATCTGCAGCTGGCTTTAGGATAAACCATTTCTGGGTTTATTTTGGCAGGGAATCTGGAAAAAAAAAATTAAGATTGGAATAGGATAAAAATAACAACATCTCCATGCTTCTGAGGGAAGGGTCCCTATATTTCTACCTCTTAAGCTGGTGTGTACACACATTAACTGACTTAAGCCCTCTGTTTCTGAGTTGCTGTGTGTAGGTCTTGTGATCTCGACGGTTTTTTGAATCGGGTGTGGTTATGGCTTTTTTCTTGTATAGTTGTTTATTTATTCTTTTTGTTGTTGGTTTATATCGGGTGGTGCCTTATGTGTGGTGGTGTTGTGGCGATTGGTAATGTGTGCTTCTAGGGGCTCGGTACTTACCTAATCGTAATGTGTTTGTGTACGTTGTTTCTCCGGATTACTGAGCGTGCCAACCTTAATAAAATCGATTCGGTGGTTTCAGTGTTATTTTGCATGCTGAAACGCTCGTGTTCGGGAATAGGCCGGACAAAAAAATCCGTGCGAAAATGCGAGGCGATGTGGAATTATTTTCCGATGCCTCTTATTGAGAAAATTTCCCCATCGGCGCTGGGCTGCTATAATCCCTCTATATGAGGAGGTCTATTGGTTTGTTGTGTCCTGTTGATTCCCGGTTAAACAACAGGTGCCCGATGAAGCGATTTGCGTACACTATAGGGACTGTGTGTTTGCAGATCTGTGGAAAGATGGGCCTGGACAGTGGATCTGTGCAAGATTTCTATTCTGTTTACATAGTTTCATGATAAGAATATCTGTACAGTCGTGGTGGCGGTACAGACTAGCTTTCTTTAAGCTGGGTCATCCAATACTATGGGGTAGAGTTGTGTGTAGGGTATGGTGTGTGCTTTATAGTGAGTGGCTTGGGTGGGGGACAATTATGACCGTAGTGTTGGTTATGTTGTTCCTTTTCCATATAGGTCGAAAACAATCAGGTGGGATTGTTTGGGGGTGTGGTGGTTTGGGGTGATTTACCCAACATCCAGTGCATTCGATGTTTAAATTTTTGTGTTTATGTTTTTTTTGATTCGGTCTGGTTTTGGCAGGATAGGGGAGGAAGTTATCTCTATGGGTTTGTGTTACCAGGCTCCAGGAGTTTAGGACATTGTGGTTAGTATTGTGTCTTGGGACTGGAAACAGATTTATTCATGAAGAGGTTTTCAGATATAATCATCTATGGTCTTTTAAATAAAGGTTTTTTGAGTTTGTTTTTGAGAAGTATTCTGCCCTCTAACATTCTACATATGCACTGTGGTGAGTTGGTCCCTTTGCTAAGTCTCCTTTTATCTAGGTGGTCAGACTGTGGATGGGGCATTTCAGAACTCTCCCTGTACCGATTGGTTGCCGTAAGCGATTTGTCCGGTTCCTCCGGAAGTGTCACTTCTTTGCTCTCTTTTCATGTTCGTAGATGCTGTAAGTGAGGATTGGGTACGATATGTGTTCTGGGTTTAATTACCTGATAGGCAATATCTGTTTATCATAAAGCCAAAGATGCACTGCGGTCTTGGCTTTAATGTTTTGTGGCAGTAGGCACACTGAATTTAGGACTGGATGGATAAGTTGATTGTGGACTAACGGAGTAGAAAGTAAAGAAAGGAATCATATAATGTGTTTAGGTGAAAAGAGAATGTTAGAGAAAAGGTTGGTGTTTTATGCTATATGTGAGGAAATTGCGTAAGTCTTTTAGAGGTTCTTCTTCTGTTATACCTGTTGACAGCCTATGTGCAGTGGATGTCCGCTCAGGGTTGTGAGGTTTGTGATTGTTTGCTCTTTGTGTTGCTTGCACTTGTATACTGCCGCACGAATGTGCGCAGCTCTGTTCTGACTTGCCGCAGGCCCGCTGCGCCGCCCTCCTGTCCTCCGCGTGTTTTTAAACAGGGGAAGGGGCGTGGCGGGAAGGAGAGGGCGGGAGAAGGATGAAGGGATAGAGAGGAGGAAGAAGGAACGAAGGGATTGGTGCATGCGAGAGGAGATGTGGCAAGTAGAAGTGCAATGGGGGTGAGAGGGTGAAGAGAGTAGGGACTGGGGGACGACGCCTTAGAAAGAGAGGGTGGAAAGGGGGAGCGGCGGTGGGGGGTGGGCAATGAAAGGAATAAGTGGGATGAGAAAATAAAAAGAAAATAAAATTGTTATACTAATTAGTGGTGAGGCGGTCGGTGGGTGAGAGGAGCGAGTAGTGGGAAGAGGGAAAAGAGGCGTTGGGTATGAAGAATTGAGGGGATTTTGAGTAGGATAATATTGGAATGGTGTTTGTGGTGGAGGGAGACGGAGGTGTGAAATGGATATGGAGGAAAGGGAATTAGATAACAGGGAGAGTTGGTGTAGAGGGATTATTGAAAAGAGGGAGTTTGGAGGTGATAAAAGTCTGGAGAGATACTCATTGGGATAAAGCGGAATGGTAGAGTGGCGGATGGAGAGAGAAATGTGGAGGATATGAATGTGAAGGCGGGATGTGTTGTGAGTTGTGGGAATAAGAGGGAAATGGATGTATAGATGATGGAGAAGAAACGGAGGAATGGGATTATGGAGGGTGAATAGAGAAAAGAAGGAGAGGGAATGGCGAGACATAGCGGAAATTGGAACGGTAGAGGGTAAAAGTAGATAAGAGGGAGAACCGACGGAATGGAAATTGGAGTGGAGAAAAGAGGGTAAAAATGAGGAGATGGCAAAATGGGAGATGAAAAGAGAGGAATTTTAATGGAGAGGAAAGGAGGGATGGGAGAGGATCTTCTCTTCCCCCTTCTCTGTCCCTCTCTTTTCCCATCCCCTTTGTATTCCTCTCTTACTTCTTTTCTTATCCCCCTCTTCCTTTCCCTTTTCTCTCCCCTCTTCCTTCCTTTCTCGTCCCCCTTCTTACTTTCCTTTTGTTCCCTTTCTTCTCTTCCTTTCTCTCCCCTCTTCCTTTCCTTCTGTGCCCCTCTCACCTCTCTTACCTTTTTCTTTTTTTCTCCTTGCTCTACCCTCTCTTCCTTCCTTTTGCTCTCCTATCAAAAGAGAGAGTGGAATGGAATGAGGGAGGAAGTAAGAGGGAATTGAATCTGGAGGAGAAAAGAGAGGAATGGAAGTAATGGAGAGAAAATGTAGAGGTATGTGGATATGTAGAGAGAAAAGATTGAGGAGATGTTGAATGTATGAGAGAAGAACAGATGAGAATGGAATGGAGAGAGATAAGAGGAGGGAAGGAGAGAAAAGAGGACGGTATGGATGGAGAGGAAGAGAAGGAATGGAGAAAAGAAAAGAGAGGAATTGAATGGCGAGAAAAGATGAGGAGAGGAATGGAGAGGAAAAGGAGGGAATGGATATGGGAGAGAAAGATGGGAGAGGATGGAGAGAAAAGAGAGGTGGAGCGGAAATGGAGAGGCAAGAGAGAGGGAGATGTCAAAATAGTTGTTTTGTGAAGAGGGTGGCCATAAAAAGTGGGGAATTTGAGAATCGGAGGAGAAAGAGGAGATGTGGAATGGTGAGAAAAGAGGAGAGGAAGGAGACGAGATGTTAGACTGGTATGGAAGGAGAGGATAAAGAGGACTGGAATGGAGAGAAAAGAGATTTGGAATGCGCCCTAAACGAGGAACATGGACTGGGAGTAAAAGAGCGAGAGGAATGGATATGGAGAGAAAGAGAGGGTGAGGGTAGAAGTGTGGAATGTGAGAGAAAAAGCGGAGGAATGGAAGTGAGAAATAGAGAGAATAATGGAGAGACAGAGAGGAGAGGAATGAGTAGGGAGAATAGGGAGCGAATGGACAAAGGAGGAACTAAGGAATGGAGGTGGGATGAAAAAGGGATGGAATGGGAATGAGAGAATAAAGAGGAATCTGGAATGGAGAGATGAAAGGAGGGAGAGGAATGGAGAGAAAAGACGAGGGAATGGATGTGAGAAAAGAGTAGGAATGGGAAATGGAGGAGTGACGAGTGAAGGGAAGGCAGGAAAAGAAAGGATGGAGAGAAAGGAGAGGAATGGCTGGAGAGAAAGAGGAAGAATATAGAGAGTGAGTAAAGTGATGAGGAGAAGAGAGGAATGAGATGGAGAGGTGAAGGAGATGGAGAAAAGAGAGGAGAGAGCTGGAATGAAGAGAGGAAGAGATGGAGGAAGAAGAAGGAGGGATGGGAGAAAAGGGAATGGATGGAGGAGAAAAGAGGGAGAGATGTAAGAAAGAGAGTTATGGGAGAGAAAGAATGTAGAAGAGAGGACTGAGAAGGAGAAAGAGAAGATGGAAGGAGAGGAAGAGTGGAGACGAAAGAGAGAGGTAAATGGAATGGGAGCAAAAGATGAGGAGAGCGAATGGAAGAGAAAGAGAGGGAGGAATGATAAATAGATTGGAGTGGACAATAAGAGAGGAATGGAGAGGAAGCAAGAGATGAATGGAATGAGAGAGGAACAAGAGGAATGATGGACGAGCAAGGAGAAGGACTGGAGAGGGAAAAGATGAGAATGGAATGGAAGGAAGGGGAGAAAAGGAGGTAGGAAGGAATGGAGAGAAAACTTTTTTGATGATAGGAATGGAATGGAGAGAATAAGAGAGGGCAGGAATGGAGATGAAAGGGATGAGTAAAGAGGAGATGGAAGAGAAAGAGAGGTAATGGAATGTGGTAGAGAAAGAGAGGAGAGGATATGGAGAGCGAAGAGAGGAAGGAAATGGAGAGAAAAGTGAGGAGAGTGCTATGGAAGAGAGTAAAGATGAGGAGAGGAAGGAGAGAAGACACGGCTTTCTCTCCATTCCATTCCTCTCTTTTCTCTCCAGTCCTCTCCTCCCTCTCTTTCTCTCTCTCCATTCTCTCCTTCCTCTCTTCTTCTCTCCATTCCATTCCTCTCTTTTCTCTCTCATTCCTCTCCTCTCTTTTCTCCTCCATTCCATTCCTCTCTTTTCTCTCCATTCCATTCCCTCTTTTCTCTCCATTCCATTCCTCTCTTTTCTCTCCATTCCATTCCTCTCTTTTCTCTCCCATTTCCTTCCTCTCTTTTCTCTCCATTCCATTCCTCTCTTTTCTCTCCATTCCATTCCTCTCTTTTCTCTCCATTCCTCTCCTTTTCTCTCCATTCCATTCCTCTCTTTTCTTCTCTTTCCTCTCCATTCCATCCTCTTTTCTCTCCATTCCATTCCTCTCTTTTCCTCTCCCCATTCCATCTCCTCTTCTTTTCTCTCCATTCCATTCCTCTCTTTTCTCTCCATCCTCCTCTTCCTCTCTTTCTCTCCATTCCATTCCTTCTTTTCTCTCCATTCCTTCTCTTTCTCTTCCATTTCCATTCCTCTCTCTTTTCTCTCCTTCCTCTTTTCTCTCCATTCCTCCTCCCTCTTTTCTCTTCTCTCTCCATTCCATTCCTCTCTTTCTCTCTCTTCATCCTCTCTCCTTCCATTCCCTCTCTTTTCTCTCCATTCCATTCCTCTCTTTTCCTCTCCATTTTCCATCCCTTTTCTCCCATTCCCTTCTTTTCTCTCCATTCCATTTCCTCTCTTTCTCTTTTCTCTCCATTCCATTCCTCTCTTTTTCTTCTCCATTCCTCTCCGTCTCTTTTCTTTCTCTCATTCCCATTCCTCTCTTTTCCTTCTCTCCATTCCATTCCCTCTCTTTTCTCTCTCCATGTTCCATTCCTCTCTTTTCTCCTCCATTCCATTCCTCTCTTTTCCTCCATTCCTCTCTTTCTCTCCATTCCATTCCTCTTTTCTCTCATTCCATTCCTCTCTTTTCCCTCCATTTCCATTCCTCTCCTCTTTTCTCTCCATTCCTCTCCTCTTTTCTCTCCATTCCATTCCATTCCTCTTTTCTCTCCTCTTTTCTCTCCATTCCATTCCTCTTTTCTCTCCGTTCTCTCCCACTTTTTATTGCCACCCTCTTCACAATCTATTTTGATTCTCTCTCTTTTCTCTCCATTCCTCTCCTCTCTTTTCTCTCCATTCCTCTCCTCTCCTCCTCTCTTTCTCTCCATTCCATTCCTCTCTTTTCTCTCCATTCCTCTCCTCTCTTTTCTCTCCATTCTTTCCTCTCTTCTCTTCTTTTCCTCTCCATTCCATTCCTCTTTTCGTTTCTCTCTCATCCATCTCTTTTCTCTCCATCCTCTCCTTCTTTCTCTCCCATTCCATTCCCTCTTTTCTCTCCATTTCCTCTCCTCTCCTTTTTCTCTCCATTCCATTCCTCTCTCTTTCTCTCCATTCCATTCCTCTCCTTTCTCTTCTCCATTCATCCTCTTTCTCTCCATTCCATTCCTCTCTTTTCTCTCCATTCCATTCTCTCTCTTTTCTCTCCCATTGCCATTCCTCTCTCTTTTTCTCCATTCCATTTCCTCTTTTCCTCTCCATTCCTCTCCTCTTTTTCCTCCATTCCATTCCTCTCTTTTCTCTCCATTCCATTCCTCTTTTCTCTCCATTCCATTCCTCTTTTCTCTCCATTCCTTCCTTCTCTTTTCTCTCCATTCCTCTCCCTCTCTTTTCTCTCCATTAAATTCCTCTCTTTTCTCTCCATTCCTCTCCTCTTTTCTCTCCATTCCATTCCTCTTTTCTCTCCATTCCATTCCTCTTTTCTCTTTCTCTCTCTCCATTCCTCTCCTCTTTCTCCATTCCTTCCTCCTCTTTTCTCTCCATTCCATTCCTCTTTTCTCTCCATTCCATTCCTCTCTTTTCTCTCCCATTCCATTCCTCTTTTCTCTATCCTTCCTCTCCTCTTTTCCCTCCATTCCATTCCTCTCTCTTCTCCCATTCTCTCCCACTTTTTTTATTGCCCACCGCTCTTTCACAATCTATTTTGATTCTCTCTCTTTTCTCTATTTCACTTCTCTTTCAATCCTAGCATTAAAATCTTAGTTCTTCTTCAGAACTCCTTCTGTTTTAACGCTGATTTATGATTTCTTTCATCAAACCTCCTGGCAGGATCCAGTCTGACATGGCTTGTAGGTATAGAGAGTACTCTAGACTGCATTCTTCTCCGTTATCTCCTAATGTGGCCTCGTCAACATTAATCCGCAGTGACTCATTTGGCTTTTGATAAAAGCTATTGCCTTTCAGTAATTAACGATCGATCCTCCGCGTTACAGTCGCACATGAATGAGGCAAGAAGTGACATTCGGCAGGAGAGTCTGAATCCCCCACAGTCTGACAGTGAGATGGAGATTAGAAGGGACCCAGGAATATGTAGAATGTAGAGGGCAAAGACTCCAACAAACTCAACCTTGTTTAAAAAAGACCTAGATGAATTATCTGAACTCTATGTATTCCAGTCCCAAACCAATAAAAAAAAAAAACTACACCACTACCGCACACAAAAAAAAAAAAAAAAACCCGACAAAGGCCCCCGACACGGATAAACTTATGTCCAAACACTCAAAAAAAAAAAAAAACCAAAAACAAAAAAAAAAGAAAAAAAACACAACAAGAAAAAAAAAAAAAAAACCTCCAGTTCCCAGACAATCACCAATCCTACTCTGGCTGGGACACACCATGAGAACGCCGCCAACCGACGATATACCGTATGCTGGATGTGGTAAATCACGCCGATGTTCCCTATAGGACCACCTCGGTCATTTTCCCAACCAAGCACGCCTAGTAGCAACAGTCCTCCGTGTGGCCCAGCTTAAAGCTAGGTAAACACTGTACAATTTGAAAGATGACAGATGATCTGCCAAGATCCTGTCTGCCATCTTTCAAAGATCTGCAAACACACAGTCCCTATAGGGAGAACCTCGGGACTGTGTTGTTACCATCGGCCACGCTAGACTCCTCTATAGGGATTATAGCGCGGCCGATGGAATTTTTCGGCCTTTCCCGAACGAGCGTTCAGCCGCCCCCGATCGTTTGGTGGCCCGCGCGTTCGGGAAACGAACGTACACACGTAACGATTAAAGGCCCGATAACCGTCGATCCGACGGTAATCGGGGCTTATCGTTATGTGTGTACCCAGCTAGAAGTAGAAGTGGGCCCCAGGCAGTGGAGATTTTTTTTCCAGTATCCCTGCCAAAACCAGATGTTTAAGCTGCAATTAGAGGAGCCCATATGTACTGGAGATTTCCCTCATTCCGCTGCTAGATAGACTGGACACTGTAACATGTGATCCGCAGGGGCCCTACAACACACGTCCCTCCTGTGGAGATGTTAGGGGCCCTGGGATCCCATGTTACAGTGTCCAGTCCTATAGAGGTAGATGTGAGGGGCCCCTGGGATCCCATGTTACAGTGTCCAGTCCTATAGAGGGAGATGTGAGGGGCCCCTGGGATCCCATGTTACAGTGTCCAGTCCTATAGAGGGAGATGTGAGGTGCCCCTGGGATCCCATGTTACAGTGTCCAGTCCTATAGAGGGAGGTGTGAGGGGCCCCTGGGATCCCATGTTACAGTGTCCTCCTATAGAGGGAGGTGTGAGGGGCCCTGGGATCCCATGTTACAATTCCATCCTATAGAGGGAGGATGTGAGGGGCCCTCGGGATCCCATGTATCAGTGTCCAGTCTAAGAGGGTAGATGTGAGGGGGCCCCCTGGGATCCCATGTTACAAAATGTGTCCATCCTATAGAGGGGGTGTGAGGGCCCGGGATCCCATGTTACAGTGTCCAGTCCTATAATGAGGTGTGAGGGGGGCCCCTGGGGATCCCCATTTTACGCAGTGCCCAGTTTCTATAGAGGGGTGTGGGAGGTCCCCTGGGATCCCATGTGTGTCCGTCCTATATGAGGGAGGTGTCCAAGTGCTGAATTGGTCTCTCTCTATTAATAATCACATGTTCACTGTGACCTTCTGACCCTGAGGTCCCTTTGTCCAATCCCCAATCTGTCCTCATTGTTCCAGTGGGAGGGACTTTGGGGGTTTCTCCTCCCACCTCACACGTGATGAGCCCAGAGCTGAACTAACAGGGAGACAGACAGGCAGTAAGTTGGCAGCCAGAGAGAGGTAGATAACTGTGCCCACGTGTTGCCCCCCACCCACCTCCCTGCCTGGCTGATGTTCCCCTCCTGAGGGGCAGAAGGTTCCTGGCAGAACACACAACCAGCAAAATCCTCTGCAGCTTCATCCAGGAGATCAACCTCCTCTCAACAGTACATGGAATGTGTAGATCAGTTTGTCTGTCCTGTGTGTGTGATATTCTGCTGTGTGTGTGTGTTGTGGACTGTCGTCGGTGTGGGGTTGTTGTCGTACTGTCTGGCTGTGTGTGTGTGTGTGTGTCGTGATCTGTTCTGTGGTGTAGTGATGCTGTCGTGTACTCCCCCCTGTGTGTGTAGATCTGTGTGTGTAGATCTGTCTGTCTGTGTGTGTGTGTGTATATTTGTCTGTCTGTGTGTGCGTAATTTTGTTCTGTCTGTTGTTTTGTGTGTAGATCTGTCTGTCTTTGTGTGTAGAATTGTCTGTGTGTGTGTGTGTGTGTGTAGATCTGTCTGTCTGTGTGTGTAGATCTGTCTGTGTGTGTGTGTGTGTGTGTGTTGACTTGTTGTGTGGTGTGGTGTGTGTTGTGTAGATCTGTCTGTCTCTGTGTTTGAACTGTCTGTGTGTGTGTGTGTAGATCTGTCTGCCTGTCTGTGTAATCTGTTATAATGTTTACACACAAAGGGACTATTTGTCCAAACCGAATGCTCTCTACGAGTGAGCGCTAGACCAGGACAAATGTTCGTCGGTCGAGGCAAATTCAGCCACGACCAAAAGTGCGAACAATCGATAGTGTGGCCCCATAGTGAACCGCTACATAGTCCTCCCGCTTACAATTAGAGGAATGGAATGGAGAGAAAAGAGAGGAATGGAATGGAGAGAAAAGAGGAATGGAGAGAAAAGAGGAATGAAGAGAAAAGAGAGGAATGGAATGAAGAAAGATCGACTCTAGCAGAACAATAACACTCTATAGGCCCGTGCAAAAACGACCCATTTTATTGGAACATAGTGAATCATAATTAAAACTTCACAGTTATCAACCCTCAACACCTCTTAAGTCTGCGGCTGCCATAAGAACCCTGGTGTTTGGCGAAGCGTTCCCAGCTCTATCATGGCGCCTTCCCCCTCTATTGAACTAAATCATGTCTGATGCTTGATGCTCCGACCCTTATGACTCCATTACTGACTTATCGGGTGACTTCTAGGACAGATTCGTATTTACCAGATCCCCGTTACATTTAACTGTGGTTAGAGGTGTTGAGGGTTGATAACTGTGAGAAGATTTGAATTATGATTCACTATGTTCCAATAAAATGGGTCCTTTCTGCACGGGCCTAGAGAGTGCTATTGTTCTGCTAGAGTTTATCTGTTTTGATATTTACTCTCCAGCACCTCCACGATATTTCCCTGGGTAATTATACTACTTTATGTGGTGCCCTGCAACCATCATTTATAATAAATAGGGACCGACAAGGATTCCATTCCGATCACATGTTAAAAAGCGCATGCTGGAGTTGTCCGTTGGGCTGTGATTGGCTTTGCAGAACACAGGCGGCCACCATTTTTGACCTCTGATAAAGGATTACTGGGATTGCAGTGCTAGTGGATAACAATGTGCATGAAATACACACGTGTTGTAGTGTGGCCTCAGCTTTACGGCAGGAAGCAGAAACCTCCATCCCTCTGAGACATAACCACCAGGGGGAGCTACCACAGAGGGTCCAGGGCCATTGGGGCCCCCAAAAATAGGAGGTACGTTTTTATTTTTAGTGAAAACCCACAACCTTAGTTTTCCTTTTATTCCAATTGATTTATTTATTTTCAGTAGACTTGTATATGATGGTTACGTGCGTACAGCCGGGCCCTGGTAATAAATAATAATGTGTAGTGTTTACTGTAATGACCGGCGCGGGAGAAATAACACACAAGCGGCTTTTATCGGGAGAGGATAAGGGGGCACCTGCCAGTCTCTCATTCCCCCCTATTGGTTTCCCCTCTGCTCTTTGCTAATGTAAGATCTGAAGTCACTGGCTGAACAGATAAAAGCCTCTCCTTCCACTTGGCCTAGTTGGATTTACATTTGCGGCGAATGGAATTTTACAAAGAGGCTGAAGTGCGAATGGGATGGGGGGGGGGGGGGGGTCCAGACACCAGAGTCCAAGTAATCAGGGAGAATAGACTCCGAGCTTCTCTATCAGGGTCATAGATTCTGCCTCATTGTTTGGGCTGAAAATAGAAAATCAGGAGAACTGCCAATTGCTCCAATGTGCTGCTGGGTAATAAAATATCTGGTTATGGGTCTAGGCTGATTATCTATGGGGTAATGGAGATTATACACATGCACATATATATTAATATATACCCTTGCTGGTAAAACATATTGTTGAGGGACCTTGGATGTAAATATAAATATATATATCGCTTTCAGTAAATTTAAGCTGCCACATGGACCACGGAGTTTGGACACTGAGAAAACAAGGAAATGTTTTCATCCTTTGCCTTCCTTACAAAAATCCAGCCTTATAAAGTGTTTCATTTATCCCAGTAGGCAGAGCCCTCCTGGTGTCCACCCCCTAGCCTGTTATATGGCCTGCACATGCTCAGTGCAGGGAGAGAACAGCTCTCTAGCTACTGCGTATTGTGTCAGGGAGTTTTAGCGAAGGACATGAAAAAGACATGAAATTGTTTCCTTCATTGTAAACTTGCTGTTTTCTAGTTCTAGATACTCAACTAGGAGTCACTGGGTCCCCAGCAAAACTAAAATGGGGACCCACTCCCTTCTACAGACATTTTCTGGGGGGGGCTGCATGTCATAGGGAATAGAAGATGGGGCCCCCGCTAGATAGAAAACAAAACTTGGGACTGAGTTGTACAGGTTCCATTAGTAGCTATGTGGATGGCAGAATGGAGAGACCTAGGGTACCATTTCAGTGATGTAATGTTCCTGTATTTGGTGGATTTATCTGATGAATATGGAGGTTAGAATGTCTCGGGCAGCAGGTTGATGGTTTCTCTGTGACTGATAAATATGGAGGTTTGAATGTTCCAGGTAGCAAGTTGATGGTTTCTCTGTGACTGATAAATATGGAGATTTGAATTTCCCAGGCAGCAGGTAAATGGTTTCTCTGTGACTGATAAATATGGAGATTTGAATGTCCCAGGCAGCAGGTTGATGGTTTCTCTGTGACTGATAAATATGGAAGTTAGAATGTCTCAGGCAGCAGGTTGATGGTTTCTCTGTGACTGATAAATATGGAGATTTGAATGTCTCAGGCACCAGGTTGGTGGTTTCTCTGTGACTGATAAATATGGAGATTTGAATGTCTCAGGCACCAGGTTGGCGGTTTCTCTGTGACTGATAAATATGGAGATTTGAATTTCCCAGGCAGCAGGTAAATGGTTTTCTGTGACTGATAAATATGGAGGTTTGAATGTCCCAGGCAGCAGGTTAATGGTTTCTCTGTGACTGATAAATAAGGAGATTTGAATGTCCCAGGCAGCAGGTTGATGGTTTCTCTCTGGGCGTGTGATCTGCTGTGTGATATATTATTATATTTACATGTGGCCTGTTCAGACTCGTCGTTTTCTTTGTAAAGTAATGAAACAAAACCAGGGGAAGCTGGGAATTCGCACGGCTCTTGTGTATCAGGCCAGAGGATTGTTTCCCATAGCAACTGGTTCCAAAATTCTGATCAAATGCAGTCACAGTGGGGAGTCTAGTGCACATGGGCTACTGTATGATGGCAGTCATTATCTTCCTCCCATGGCAACACTACCAGGGATGTACTGAACCCAGGTCGGCTGCAGCCATATTGGGCTTAGCCATGTTCTACGAGGGCTCTTTCTCAGATAGGGGTACAAGGTGGCCCCAATGTTACTAGGACCCTAGACAGGGGAACCCAGGGGGCCACACAATCTGATGGAACATGAGCAGCTTGGTCACGTAAGAGGATCGATTTCAAATCAGGAAGTGACCCTTCGTACCATCCGACGTACATCGCTCTATGGGGATGGAAGTTTAATGGGACACAGAACCCATCAGAGCCCTCAGCCTAACCTGATGTCAGTTTCCTCTTCCTCCCCCTGAATCCAGTTGAAATAAAACCAGATCGGCAACTAGGAGCCCATCACATGTTGGAAAACTACAATTAGTGGTTTCCTATCCTTTTACTTAAAGGCACATGTCCACCCTTAAAACTGGTCACATGTTCGTTACCTGCCCCCAACCACATCTGATATATTTTATTGGATGTATTACTAACCAGAGATTTAAGGATAATTACTGTCCTGGCAGAGTAAGATGGCCCCTCCTTCCATGCTGTCAATCAGGACTATGACAACTGATATCCCAACCAATGATTGTGCTTTTCTTGCTGCCTCCTCTGCACATGCTCAAGCTCATAAAAAGCTCATAGACAATGAGACAATTGGAGACTTTGCAGTTTAGATAAGAGGAGTGTTTATTAAAGACATTGCTCAGGGTACAGAAATGTATTGGAAGCGAATGTAATGGTTAATGGGTAAAAACAATGACAGGTTTCCCACCGCACAGCTCCTTATTGTGCCAGATTTACCAGTTCACCGGTGTCCATCTCTATAGAAACATTTACAACCGTCAGGGGGTGTTTGTAACTGCGGTTCCTGGTGACGGTTAGAGAGCCATAAACTTGGCAGCAGTTGCAGAAAGATTTGGCAATGTACGGTCAGGTTCTAACCAGGTAACAATGAGAACGGTAATTAGCAAGTTGTGCGAATACTGAAAGGGTTAACGGACATTTTAACGGTAACAATGAGACAGAAATCTCCCACTCCCCAGGTAAATTCCGATAGTTACCAAACGCACCGTCCATGCGACTTCGCGGCAAATTCATAATCATTACCGACCACATCCGTATTTTCCTCTGTGGTCATAAAATACCAACATGTCGGTTTATAAATCTGCCCCTATGAGTCTTGTTGTAATGTGACATGTAAATCTATTGGGTGTATTGGAAGAACTGGACATCTCTGCAGGAGATTCTTTGGGTTAAAGGGCAAATACCTGATCTAGGGGCTAAATGTTCTATTTTCTATATGGTCAGCTCTAGGGCTCTGGACTATCACCGAATTACCTTATTCTACCCTATAGGGCTATGGACTATCACCGAATTACCTTATT
>CM033476.1:1929779-1990730 GCA_019447015.1 Hymenochirus boettgeri | reverse complement strand
TCTATAGGGCTCTATACTGACACTTAATTACCTTATTCTACCCTATAAGGCTATGGACTATCACCGAATTACCTTATTCAGGTCTATAGGGCTATGGACTATCACCGAATTACCTTATTCAGGTCTATAGGGCTCTATACTGACACTGAATTACCATATTCTATCCTATAGGGCTGTGGGCCAACACTAAATTGCCTTATTCTACCCTATAGGGCTTTGTACTGACATTAAATTGCCTTATGGAAAACCACGGAGTTTGGACACTGAGAAAAACAATGAAATGTTTTCATCCTTTGCCTTCCTTACAAAAATCCAGCCTTACTAAAGTTTGGTTTCATTTCCCAGTAGCAGAGCCCTCTGGTTTGTCCACCCCCTAGCATGTTATATGGCCTGCACATGCTCAGGGCAGGGAGAGAACAGCTCTCTATAGCTTAGCTGCGTATTGTGTAGGGAGTAGTTTGAGCGAAGGACATGAAAAAAGACATGTAAATTGTTTGACCTTCATTGTAAATGTGTTTTGCTAGTTACTAGATAATCAACTGGAGTCACTGGGTTCCCAGCGCAAACTAAAATGGGGAGCCCACTCCCTTTACGAGATTTTTTGGTGGGGGGGGCCTGACATGTAATAGGGATAGAAGTATGGGGCCCCCGGCAGCATAGAAAACAAAAACTTGGGAACTGAGTTGTAAGGTTTCATTAGTAGTATTTGTGGATGGCAGAATGGAGAGACATAGGGGTACCATTAAGTGATGTAATGTTCCTGTATTGCGGGATTATCTGTCTGAATATGGAGGTTTAGAATGTCTCGGGCAGCAGGGGTGATGGTTTCGGTCTGTGATACTGATAAATATGAGAGTTTGAGGTTCATAGGTACGCAAGTTGATGGTTTGCTCTGTGACATGATAATATGGAGATTGAATTTCAAGGCAGCAGGTAAAGGGTTTCTCTGTGACGATTAAATGATGTGGAGCTGAAGTCCTCAGGCAGCAGGTTGATGGTTTCTCGTGACTGTAAATATGGAGTTTTAGAATGGTCTCAGCGAAGCAGGTTGATGGTTTTTTGTGACTGATAAAATATGGAGATTTGAATGTCTTCAGGCACTCGGGTTTGGTGGTTTCTTGTGACTTGATAAATTAGTGGAGATTGGAATTCTCAGGCCCAGGTGTGGCGGGTTCTATGTGAATGATTAACATCTGGAGATTTGAATTTCACCAGGCAGCAGGTTAAAATGTTTTCGTGACTGTATAAGTATGATGGAGTTTGAATGTCCCCGGCCAGCGGTGGTAATGGTTCTTCTGTGAATGATAAATAAAGGAGATTTTGAATGGTCACCATGGCAGCAGGTTGATGGTTTCTCATGGGCGTCGGTGTGATTGCTGTGTGATACTATTATAATTTACAGTTGTGGCCTGTTCAGACTCGTCAGTTTTCTTTGTAAAGTAATGACGAAAAACCAGGTGGAAGAGTGGGAATTTTTCGCACGGTCTTGTGTATCAGGCCAGAGGTCTGTTTCCCATAGAACTGGGTTCCAAATTTTGATCAAAGTTGTGGCAGTCACAAGTGGGGAGTCTAGTGCACTAATGGGCTACTGTATGATGGGCTTCGTCATTATCTTCCTACCCTGGCAACACTACCAGGGATGTACTGAACCCAGGTCGGCTTGCCATGCATATTGGGCTTAGCCATGGTTCGATCTGGCATGGGCTTCTTTCTCCAGATAGGGTGTACAAGGTGGGCCCCAATGTTACTAGGACCCTAGACGGGGATACCCAGGGGGCCAACAATCTGATGGAACATGAGCAGCTTTGGTCACGTAAGAGGATCGATTTCAAATCAGGAAGTGACACCTGTACACATCTGACGACATCGCTCTATGGGGGAGGAGTTTAATGGGAACCAGAACCCATCGAGCCTCTGCCTAACCGATGTCAGTGTGTCTTTCATCCCCCTAGATCCAGTGAAATAAAACCAGATCGGCAACTAGGAGCCCTCAAATGTTGGAAAAACTACAATAGATGGTTTCTGTATCCTTTTATTAACGGCAACATGTCCACTCCTTAAAAAACTGGTCACGATGTTCGTACCTGCCCCCAACCATCATCTGGATATATTTATGGATGTACTACTAATCCAGAGATTTGTAAGGATTAAGTTACTGTCCTGGCACGAGTTAATAAGATGGCCCCTCATTCCATGCTGTCAATCAAGGATTATGACATACTTTTGGATATCCCAACATGTTGTTGCATTTTCTTGCTGCCTCCTTGCACATGGCTCAAGCTATAAAAAGTCATAGACAATAGCACAATTGGAGACTTTGCAGGTTTATGATCAAGGGGGTGTTATTAAAGACATTGCTCAGGGTGGTAAGAAATGAGTGATGTAGGAATGACGTGTAAATGGTTCAGGGGTCAAAACATCGACAGGTTTCCCACCGCCACTGCTCCTTATTGTGCCAGATTTACCATTTTGGTGTTTTGTCACGGCGTGTCCATCCTATAGAAACATTTACAACCGTCAGGGGGGTTTTGTAACTGCGGCTTCTGGTGACGGTTTGGTTGGAGCCCATTAAACGTTGGCAGCAGTTGCAGAGAAGATTTGAACGAGATTTGGCAATTGTTACGGTCAGTGTTTACCAGGTAAAACAATGAGATAGGTAATTTAGCCAAGTTGTTGCGAATACGAGAGGAAGGGTTATACGGACTTTTACTTGGTAACAATGAGACAAGAAATCTCCCCACTCACCCAGGTAAGATTCGATAGTTACAAACGCACCGTCCAGATGCGACATTGCGCGCAATTCATATATCATTACCGACCACATCGTATTTTCTCTTGTGGTATGTAAAATACCTAAAGTGTCGGTTTTATAAATTGCCCTATGAGTTCGTGTTGTTGGAATGGACAGTGAAACTATTGGGTTATTGGAATAGAACTGAGACATTCTGCAGAGATTTCTTGGGGTTTTTAAATCGCGACAAATACCTGATCTAGGGGACTAAATGTTCTATTTTCTATATGGTCAGCTCTATGGGCTTGGTAGAATCAACGATATGTACCTTATTCTAACCCTAATGGGCTATTGGACTATCAGGCCGAATTTACAGCATTCAGCGGTCATATAGGGGCTTTATACTGACACTTATAATTACCTTTATCTCCCGTATCGGTCTTGGACTATCACAAAGAATTAGCTGCTATTCTTACCCTATAGGGACTATTGGACTATTACCGAATTACTTATTTCGGTCTATAGGGACTCTATTACTAACTAATTACCTTACTCTACCTATAAGGCTATGAGATATCATCCGATATTACCTTATTCGTGACTATAGGGCTCTTACGACACGTGAGATTACATCTTCTATCCTAGTAGGCTGTGTGGGCCAACCTATAATTCCTCTTGTCTACACTATAGGGGCTTTTTGTACTGACATTAATTGCTCTGTATTCTATTCCCTATAGGGCTTTTTGTTGTGTTACTGACATTAAAGTGACGCCTTATTCTAGCGCTCTATAGGGCTCTGTACCGACACCAAATTACTCTGTATTCACCTATAGGGCTTTGTACTGAGCATTAAATTGCCTTATTCTATCCTAGTAGGGCTGATTGCCTTTGTCGGACACATTAATTGCCTTATTCTACCATATAGGCTCTTACGACACCGAAAATTACCTTATTCTACCCTATTAGCGGCTCTTTTTTTTGTACCGACACCAAATTACCTGTATTCTACCCGATAGGGGGCTTTGTAATGACATTAAATTGGCCTGGATTCTACACTATAGGCTCTTGGTACCGACACCAAATTACCTTATTCTACCCTATAGGGCTCTGTACCGAAACTAAATTACCTTATTCTACCCTATAGGGCTTTGTACTGACATTAAATTACCTTATTCTACCCAATAGGGCTCTGTACCGACACCAAATTACCGTATTCTACCCTATAGGGCTTTGTACCGACACCAAATTACCTTATTCTACCCTATAGGGCTTTGTACCAACATTAAATTACCTTATTCTACCCTATAGGGCTTTGGACCGACACTGAATTACCTTATTCTATCCTATAGGGCTTTGTTCTGACATTAAAGTACTTTATTCTACCCTATAGGGCTTTGTACTGACATTTAATTACCTTATTCTACCCTATAGGGCTTTGAACTGACATTAAATTACCTTATTCTACCCTATAGGGCTTTGTACTGACATTAAATTACCTTATTCTACCCTATAGGGCTTTGTACTGACATTAAATTACCTTATTCTACCCTATAGGGCTCTGGACCGACATTAAATTACCTTATTCTACCCTATAGGGCTCTGGACCGAGACTGAACATTAAATGTGTAATTAGCCGTGTAATAGTGTCATTATATTACCGTAGATTAAACACACAACGGATTTTTTTGTTTGTTTTTGGCACAAACATTAGGACGTCTTTTTCTCATGAAATGTTTAGAATTCTCTCCTTTCCAAACGTGGCAAATGATTCCAAGACTAAAACGGAGACACAATGGCGACATTCTGGCATTTGTAGTTTGTGGCAAACCGGATTTTCCATGTGACATGCAATACAAGCTGAAGACCATTCTACACTTCATGCACCAGCATGCAATGCAGCGCAGGCGTAAAGGAACCTCCCACTTACAGGACCCTCCCCCAAACCGTTAAACTATAGGAAATCTCCTGATATGAAAGGGGTAAGGGGGGTTTTATTAAACAGACCCCCAAATACATTCGCAGGCGCCAGCGTCCGGGTACAGGACAGCGACAGAGGGAGATTAGGATTTAACACAGAACAGAAAAGGACCCAAGATTCATTGTCGGCGACCAGGAGCAAATCTAGAGAGAGAGAAAATCCCCGGACATTACAGTAATAATAATAATAACATTCCCAACCTAAGACTTAATTTAGAACGAAAAGGAAAAACGTCACAGACAGAGTGTGATGTCTCTTTAGTAATACTCCGTGGATGGAATTAGGATAACATGTAGGGATCTGTGATTATGATTCAATACAGGCTGGAGACATGCAAAATCTCCGCATGTCCCACACGTGTTCAACGCAACTTTCCTCTTCATCACTGATTAACCAATCACAGCAGTTACCAAGTATTGGCCTATGGTTAGGGCAGTTCCCCCCGTCACAACTAGATTATAGTTTAGGAAACGGGCTGGTGACCTACCCCTGTACCATGGAACATCTCTTCTCATTTCCATTTGGCATTAGACTGGTAAGTAGAGTTAAAATGGCAACTTCGGACTAGGTCCCATCTAGAATAAAACTACCCAGAAGCTCCAGGAACCTGGAGATGGACCATAGATGGACCTACTAAATGACCCTCTGTTATGGTAACAGTTGTGTGCGGATTTATCATCTGCTTGTGCCCAGCAACAAAGGGAAGACCTAAAGGATTAACCACCGCACATGGCCATACTCCACAATTCGTCTTCTATCGATGCCGGATTGGAGATTACATTAGGAGTGACCCAATGGTCCCACCCCAATCGTAGAGACGTTAGTTCCAAGCATGTACCCTTGATCTATGGCAATACCTTCAATTTTCAGGTTTTGTTAAACATTTCCAACCAAGATGAGTAACCCTAGAATTTTCCGGTTCTCTGGACCCGCGTAAAGCCCGAGAACTTAAAATGATAGGGTTGAAAAGATCTTGCAGAATTGTACAGTCTGTGCCTTGAGTGTTGCCTCGTTCACGCCACGCAAAGCAAGCTGGGATGTACGAACTGTTGATTGATGTAGGAGAAACCTTCAAAGTCTGCCTGGTCGATGTTGGAGATGACCAGCTGGTCTGGGGGAGTGAGGACAGGTTGTCCCCTGGTGAAGAACTTGTCAAAGTTTTCCGCTCCCTTTCCGCACTGTGGAGAGAATCAATGGTTTTATTTATCAGGTTTAAACTATTACGGGATTTACTTGCCATTTTCTCAAAAAACAGGGACAATAAAACAACCAAACACTATGAGAATAGTGAACACTGCAGAGCTACACTGCAGAGGAGCTAAACAATAGAGTAGCCCCCCTCTCCTAAATTGTACCCGGGGTGAGGACTTAAAATACAAGGGCCTGCCCCTAGGGTACATCTGCTTATTAACCTTCTAGCTGATCTTGACTATCCTCTCCCTCACGCTACCCACTGTTACTCTCCCACCCGGTTACAAGGTCCCACTGTTACTCTCCCACCCCGTTACAAGCTACCCACTGTTACTCTCCCACCCCGTTACAAGCTACCCACTGTTACTCTCCCACCCGTAAAAGCTACCCACTGTTATTCTCCCACCCGGCTACAAGCTACCCACTGTTACCTCCAACCGTTACAAAGCTACCCCACTGTACTCTCCACCCCGTTACAGTCCCACTGTGTACTCTCCCACCCCGTGACAAGCTACCCACTGGTTACTCTCCCACCCCGTATACAAGCTACCCCACTGTCTTTTCTACCTCACCCCTCACACCCCGTTACAAGCCTACCCACGCTACTACTCTCCCACCCCGTTACAGTCTACCCACTGTTTAGTCTCCCCACCCGCTACAAGCTACCCACTGTTACTCTCCACCCCGTGCTTAAACAAAAAACAAGCTACCACTGTTGACTTCTCTCTCTCCAACGCCGTTCACCAAAAGCTACCCATGTTACTCCTCCACCCCGTTTACAGCTACCACGGTACTTATTACCCTCTCCCACCGCGTTCAAGCGACCCAACTGTTACCTCATCGCACCCCGTTAAACAAGCGACCCACTGTTATGTCTCTCCCCACCCTGCTAATGCTACCCACAGTTACTCTCCACCTCGTGCATGCTCACGCCACTGTTATCTCACCATTTCCTTTCCCCACTTATTATCTCCCACCTTCAGCATACCTATATTCTCCCACCCCGTTACACAGCTACCTCACTGTTACTCTCCCACCCGTTAACTACAAGGAAACTACCCACTGTTATTTTCTCCCACCATGTTACAAGCTACCCACTGTTATTCTCCCACCCCATTACAAGCTACACAGTGTTATTCTCCCACCCCATTACAAGCTACCCCCTGTTATTCTCCCACCCCATTACAAGCTACACAGTGTTATTCTACCACAGGCTGAAATTGCTACCCACTGTACTCTCCCACCCCCCGTTACAAGTTACCCCTGTATCCTCCCCCCCGTTACAAGCTACCCACTCCACTGTACTCTCCCACCACGTTTACCAAGCATACCCACTGTTATTCTCCACCCGGCTACAAGCTACCCACTGTTGCTCTCCCACCCTGTTACAAGCTACTCACTGTTACTCTCCTACCCCATTACAAGCTACCCAGTGTTATTCTCCCACCCGGGCTACAAGCTACCCATGTTATAATGTCTCCCACCCCGTTACAAGCTACCCACTGTTACTCTCCCACCCCGTTACAAGCTACCCACTGTTACTCTCCCACCCCGTTACAAGCTACCCACTGTTATTCTCCCACCTGGCTACATGCTACCCACTGTTACTCTCCCACCTCGTTGCATGCTACCCACTGTTACTCTCCCACCCTATTACAAGCTACCCAGTGTTATTCTCCCACTCGGCTTCATGCTTCACACTACCCACTGTTACTCTCCCACCCCGTTACATGCTACCCACTAATAGTATCCCATTTCTTTACACCCAATCCACGGTTAGTCTCCCCCCAGTTACACCCAATCCACAGTTAAGCTTCGTACACACGAGCGATCGCGGGCCTGACCTACAACACCCAATGGTGTACAAACAGATAGTCGCGTGAAACAGGTATGGACCTTCCCACCTAGTTACACCCTAGTAAACACATTGCCGACAGCTCCTGTGTGTATGGGAACCTTTAGTCTCCCACCCTATCCCTGCTCTGTAACACCACAAGATTTCATCCTAATGTTCAGCATCATCTATTCATTTGCAGGGTGAACCAACCTGAGGAAGATTAACACCTGTTATTCCCAGCCAATCAGAATGGAACACCTGGCATTGTATATAGATTGTCAGCTCTTGGGACTATTGTAAGGATAAACAGAAATATCAGCATTGGAGTCAGTGGAACGTGACACGGGGTGAGCTGAGCTGACGTCCCAAGGAAGCAGAGAAGCTGCTATTGTTGGATCTCCCGTCTTGGCTCTATATATAGCTGAGGTGCGATGACACTTTATCTACAAGGCTGGAAATTAGGGGACGGATTCCAGATTCTGTACACTTTCCCAGGACTGGCTGGTGATTGGTTAACCCTGCGAGTGCCAGACTAGTCTTACAGTTACATCCAGAGGTGCAAAAATGTGTTAACATATTAATCTGCAGCAGCCAATCAGATGTCACCTGTTAACTAACCTACGACAGCGAATCCTGTCACTCACCGTGTAGCCGTTCCAGAGCGTGTTTATGTAATGACAGTCCCATGGGCACCAAACCCAGGAGACACGTGTGTGATGATGTCATAGTGTTAAGGAAGCCATACACGGATCGATATTACCATCCAACGGCGATAACACACCACACACAGAGCGATTGGAGTTGGATAGGAAAGGCTGGTAATATAACCTGCAACCTGATCGTGGTGACTGGCCAACCGGATCAAAATACCGGAAACAGATTCGGCTTCGACCAACAATCGTATATGTGGCAGCTCCTGACGCCGTTGTTTGTGTCCAATAAAGGACACTGACATGACCCGCCACACATGTACAATTATCAGATTGGTCGCTTGTCAGCCATTTCCCAATCCAACTTGTGTACGGCCGTAATCCAATGTAAAGATAGAGTCACCATGACCTGTACAGACAATAAGGGTGACGTAATATCCTTATAATTACAGCTCATATCTGTCAGACAAACGTGAACACAGTACGATATTGGGATTAGGGGTCGGTAAGTACCATAACTTTCTATTGGTTATCCAATTTCACCATCCATCATCCCTTGCTAGCCACCTGGAGCGATGAAGCCTGGATACTCTTGACATATAAGGGATGTCGTGGGATGAGTGCAGGATTATATTTGGGACCATGTGGGATTTCTAGCCTGAAACCTGATTGGTAATGGAAATATCCAATGGCGTCTATAGTTAATAGACATGTGACTTTAAGTTATTGGACCGATAGGTGTGATTTCTCCCTGATCTGATTGGTGCTCCCGGTAGTCACTGATGTCACAGTCTCTGTAATTTATGGGAGTTGTCACCAATCTCCCACTCAGCGGGAAGCAACGTATTTCATAGTGCTGGAAAGGCAGATCAGTTTGGCAACTCCATCAATGGTATCAATGGTAGAGATGAACTGTAATGGCGGGAAGCGTCCAGTGCCGGTCTCCAACTTCCCTCATCTCAGGCCCCCAGACCACGCCACCATCTAACAATCAATCTGATTGACTTTATATTTTAATTATCAGTAACTTGGACCTCCCCGGACCCCAACACTCACCACTTTAGGTTTGAATGGCGGCTGAATCTCTCGGTTTTCCAACTTCTCCCAGTCGATTCTTCGGAAGAATGCGTGTTCCCGAATGTCTCTCTCCCCCTCTGGGCCACAGCCCAATCGCTTTACTGGGTGCTTGGTCATTAACTGCAAAGAACACAAGGAACCCAACGTTGGATAAAAGCCAAGACCACAACGACTGGGTCATTGGGACTGTACTACCCGACACAGGTTCCCTCCTCCATACAACTCACCCCTTTACATATGGACACGGCTTCCTTGGACATAGACTTAGGATACGAGACGTTATGTTCCATAATAGACTGGAAAAGTTCATCCTCATCTTCACCATCAAATGGAGGCTATGGGTTCAAGTCATGTTAAGATGGTTACAGTGGGTGTACGTTACAGGTAACATGTTACGGTGGGTGTACGTTACAGGTAACATGTTACGGTGGGTGTACGTTACAGGTAACAGACGTTACGGTGGGCGTACGTTACAGGTAACATGGTTACGGTGGGTGTACGTTACAGGTAACATGGTTACGGTGGGTGTACGTTACAGGTAACAGACGGTTACGGTGGGCGTGCGTTACAGGTAACATGTTACGGTGGTGACGTTACAGAACATGTTACGGTGTGACTTAAGGTAACGACGTTACGGTGGGTGTACGTTACAGTACCAGACTGTTACGGTGGGGTACGTTACAGGTAACAGCGTGTACGGTGGGCGTACGTTACAGGTAACAGCGTTACGGTGGGGTACGTTACAGGTAAAAAGACTGTTACGGTGGGCGTACGTTAAGGTAACAGATGGTTACGGTGGGCGTACGTTACAGGTAACAGACTGTTACGGTGGGCGTACGTTACAGGTAACAGACGTACGGTTGGGCGTCGTTACAGTAACAGACGTACGGTGGGGTAGACAGGGAAACGTTACGGGGGTCGTTACAGGTAACAGACGTTACGGTGGGCGAGTTACAGGGTAACAGACTGTTACGGTGAGCGTCCGTTACAGGTAACAGACTGTGCTGGGTGGGCGTACGTTACAGGAAAACAGACTGTTACGCTGGGCGTACGTTACAGGTAACAGATGGTTACGGTGGGCGGCGTACAGGTAACAGACTGTTGCGGTGGGCGTCGTACAGGTTAACAGCTGTTGCGGTGGGCGTACGTTACAGGTAACAGAGTTCGGTGGGCGTGGTACAGGTAACAGACTGTTACGGTGGGCGGCGTTACAGGTAACAGAATGTTACGGTGGGCGTACGTTACAGGTAACAGACTGTTAAGGTGGGCGTACGTTACAGGTAACAGACGGTTAGACGTGGGGTACGTTACAGGTAACATGTTTACGGGGGGTAGTTACAGGTAACAGACGTTTACGGTGGGCGTACGTTACAGTAAGACTGTTACGTGGGGCGTACGTTTACAGGTAACAACGGTTACGGTGGGCGTTACGTACAGGTAACAGACTGTTAAGGTGGTGGGCGTACGTAAAGGTAACAGACCTGTTACGGTGGGCGTACGTACAGGTACAAGTACGTGGGCTGTACTTACAGGTAACAGACTGTTACGGTGGGGGTACGTTACAGTAACAGACGGTTACGGTGGTAGGTACGTTAAGGTAACCGGACGTTACGGTGGCGTAGTACAAGGTTAACAGAGGGTTGGTGGGCGTTACGTTACAGGTAACAGACTGTATCGGTGGGCGTACGTTAAGGTAAACAGGATGTTACGGTGGGCGTACGTTACAGGTAACAGACTGTTACGGTGGGCGTACGTTACAGGTAACAGACTGTTACGGTGGGCGTAGTTACAGGTAACAGACTGGTACGGTGGGCGTACGTTAACAGGTAACAGACGGTTACGGTGGGCGTACGTTACAAGGTAACAGACTGTTACGGGGGGCGTACGTTACAGGTACAGACTGTTACGTGGGCTACGTTACCGGTAAAAGACGGTTACAGGTGGGCGTACGCCCACCGTAACAGTCTGTTACCTGTAACGTACGCCCACCGTAACGTCTGTTACCTGTAACGTACGCCCACCGTAACCGTCTGTTACCTGTAACGTACGCCCACCGTAACGTCTGTTACGTGTAACGTACGCCCACCGTAACAGTCTGTTACCTGTAACGTACGCCCACCGTAACAGTCTGTTACCTGTAACGTACGCCCACCGTAACAGTCTGTTACCTGTAACGCACGCCCACCGTAACCATCTGTTACCTGTAACGTACGCCCACCGCAACAGTCTGTTACCTGTAACGTACGCCCACCGTAACAGTCTGTTACCTGTAACGTACGCCCACCGTAACGTCTGTTACCTGTAACGTACGCCCACCGTAACGTCTGTTACCTGTAACGTACGCCCACCGTAACGTCTGTTACCTGTAACGTATAAATAGCACCAAGGAGGTTACGGAAACCCAGGGTGAGGTTAGCACCGCGTGAAATGGGTAATGAAGGGAGGATGAAAACCATCTAACTATGTGGAAAACAAAAGGCGTTGAGAGCTGTAGTTCTACGCAGCAGATCTAAAGGCTTATAAATATAGATTGATATGGATAAACGAGAGATACGATATAGAGAACATATCATTTGATATAGGCCGAACGGTATGTGATAACCATTTACCAATATATGGTACAGGGGGTGATTATGGAACTGCCGTTAGCCAGACATGGCCAATATAAAGTAATGACGTGTTATTAGAACCAGAACAATAGAAAAGGTCATTTAGTCTGTACCAGCTTCCTGGGCCCAAACCAATGGCAACTGTATAGGACCGACACTTGGGGGACAATGAGAACGCCCCTATGGGTGGGACGATAATAACGCCCCTGTGGGTGGGACGATAATAACCCCCCTGTGGGTGGGACGATAATAACGCCCCTATGGGTGGGACGATAATAACGCCCCTGTGGGTGGGACGATAATAACCCCCCTGTGGGTGGGACGATAATAACGCCCCTGTGGGTGGGACGATAATAACGCCCCTATGGGTGGGACAATAACGCCCCAATGGGTGGGTGATAATACGCCCATAGGGTGGGACGATAATAACGCCCTATGGGTGGGCGATAACGCCCCAATGGTGGGACGATAACGCCCCTATGGGTGGGACGATAACGCCCCAAGGGTGGGAGATAATGCCCCTATGGTGGGACGATAATAACGCCCCTATGGGTGGGACGATAACGCCCCTATGGGTGGGACGATAATAACGCCCCTATGGGTGGGACGATAATAACGCCCCTATGGGTGGGACGATAATAACGCCCCTATGGGTGAGACGATAACGCCCCTATGGGTGGGAGTGAAGATAACGCCCCTATGGGTGGGACGATAATAACGCCCCTATGGGGGGGACGATAATAACGCCCCTATGGGTGGGACGATAACGCCCCTATGGGTGAGACGATAATAACGCCTCTATGGGTGAGACGATAATAACGCCCCTATGGGTGAGAAGGTAACGCCCCTATGGGTGAGAAGGTAACGCCCCTATGGGTGAGATGGTAACGCCCCTATGGGTGAGATGATAACGCCCCTATCCCATGTACATAGCTGACAGTGGATGAAATGAAACATTGGTTTACATGATAGACATTCACTTACACGGCTTGTGGTTCCTTGAATTTCCCAACTTGCTGGATGTGGTACATGAGATCTCCCCCATTCACGTACTCCATGACGAAATACAGACGATCCTGGAGAGACCAGAGACAGGAGAATGTGACAGGGCTCTATAGCTAAAGGTCCCTTTATCTGCAATTCTGTCTGTGTGTTTGAATGAGTTATTGATGTCTGGGTGTTTGAATGAGTTATTGATGTCTGGGTGTTTGAATGAGTTATTGATGTCTGGGTGTTTGAATGAGTTATGATGTCTGGGTTTGAATGAGTATTGATGTCGGGTGTTTGAATGTAGTTATATGTCTGGGGTGTTTGAATGGTTATTAATGTCTGGGTGTTTGAATGAGTTATTGAGTCTGGGTTTTGAATGATTATTATGGGTGTTTGAATGAGTTATTGATGTCGGGTGTTTGAATGAGTTATAATGTCTGGTTGAATGGTATAATGTCGGGTGTTTGAATGAGTTATTAATGTCTGGGGTTTGAATGAGTTATTAATGTCGGGTGTTTGAATGAGTTATTAATGTCTGGGTGTTTGAATGAGTAGTAAGTTGGTGGTTGAATGAGTTATGATGTCTGGGTGGTTGAAGAGTTATTATGTCTGGGGGTGTTGAATGAGTTATTAATTGTCTGGGTGTTTGAATGAGTTATTGATGTCTGGGTGTTTGAATGAGTTATTAATGTCTGGGTGTTTGAATGAGTTATTGATGTCTGGGTGTTTGAATGAGTTATTGATGTCTGGGTGTTTGAATGAGGGGTTAATGGTAGGGTTGTTTGAATGAGTTATTATGTCTGGGTGTTTGAATGAGGTATTGTGTCTGGGTGTTTGAATGAGTTATTGATGTCTGGGTGTTTGAATGAGTTATTGATGTCGGGTTTGGTTTGAATGAGTTATTAATGACTGGGTGTTTGAATGAGTTATTGATGTCTGGGTGTTTGAATGAGTTATTGATGTCTGGGTGTTTGAATGAGTTATTAATTGTCTGGGTGTTTGAATGAGTTATTAATTATCTGGGTGTTTGAATGAGTTATTGATTATGGGTGTTTGAATGAGTTATTGATGTCTGGGTGTTTGAATGAGTTATTAATTGTCTGGGTGTTTGAATGAGTTATTAATTATCTGGGTGTTTGAATGAGTTATTGATGACTGGGTGTTGGAATGAGTAATTAATGTCTGGGTGTTTGAATGAATTATTAATGTCTGGGTGTTTGAATGAGTTATTAATGTCTGGGTTTTGAATGAGTTATTAGTCTGGGTTTGAATAGTGTATTAAGTCGGGTGTTTGAATTGAATGAGGTTTAAAAATTTTGATGACTGGGTGTTGTGATGAGGTATTGATGACTGGGTGTTTGAATGAGGTATTAATGTCTGGGTTGTTTGAATGAGTTATTGATGACTGGGTGTTGGAATGAGTTATTAATGTCTGGGTGTTTGAATGAATTATTAATGTCTGGGTGTTTGAATGAGTTATTAATGTCTGGGTGTTTGAATGAGTTATTAATGTCTGGGTGTTTGAATGAGTTATTGATGACTGGGTGTTGGAATGAGTTATTGATGACTGGGTGTTTGAATGAGTTATTAATGTGTGGGTGTTTGAATGAGTTATTAATGTGGGTGTTTTGATGAGTTATTAGGTATGGGTGTTGTTTGTGAGTTATTAATGTCTGGGTGTTTGAATGAGTTATTGAGTCTGGGTGTTGAATGAGTTATGATGTCTGGGTGTTTGAATGAGTTATTGATGTCTGGGTGTTTGAATGAGTTATTAATGACTGGGTGTTTGAATGAGTTATTAATGACTGGGTTTTGAATGAGTTATGATGCTGGGTGTTTGAATGAGTTATTGATGTCTGGGTGTTTGAATGAGTTATTAATTATCTGGGTGTTTGAATGAGTAGTATGTTGGGTGTTGAATGAGTTATTGATGACTGGGTGTTGAATGAGTTATTAATGTCTGGGTGTTTTGAATGAATTATTAAAGTCTGGGTGTTTGTAATGAGTTATTAATGTCTGGGTGTTTGAATGAGTTATTAATGTCTGGGTGTTGGAATGAGTTATTGATGACTGGGTGTTGGAATGAGTTATTAATGTGGGGTGTGTTGATGAATGATATTAATGTCTGGGTGTTTGTTGAATGAGTTATTAATGCGGGTGTGAATGAGTATTATGTTGCTGGGTGTTTGAATGAGTTATTGATGACTGGGTGTTGAAGAGTTATTGATGACGGTGTTTGTGTTTGAATAGTTAGTAATGTGTGGGTGTTTGAATGAGTTATTAATGTCTGGGTGTTTGAATGAGTTATTAATTGTCTGGGTGTTTGAATGAGTTATTATGTCGGGGTGTTGAATGAGTTATTATATGTCTGGGTGTTTGACATGAGTTATTAATGTCTGGGTGTTTGAATGAGTTATTAAGTCTGGGTGTTTGAATGAGTTATTAATGTCTCGGTTTTGATGAGTTATTGATGTCGGGTTTTGAAGAGTTAGTTTATTGTGGTGTTTGAATGAGTTATTAATGACTGGGGGTTTGAATGAGTATATTAATGACTGGGTGTTGAATGAGTATGAGCTTATTGAATTGTTGGGTGTTGAATGAGTTATTAATGTTGGGGGTGTTTGAATGAATATAATGCTGGGTGTTTGAATGAGTTATTAATGTCTGGGTTTGTTGTTTGAATGAGTTATTAATGTCTGGGTGTTTGAATGAGTTATTAATTGTCTGGGTGTTTGAATGAGTTATTAATTGTCTGGGTGTTTGAATGAGTTATTAATGTCTGGGTGTTTGAATGAATTATTAATGTCTGGGGTGTTTGAATGAGTTATTAATGTCGGGTGTTTTGAATGATTATAATGCTGGGTGTTTGAATGAGTATTAATGTCTGGGTGTTTGAAGTGAGTTATTAATGTTCTGGGTGTTTGAAGAATTATTATGTCTGGGTGTTTGAATGAGTTAATTAATGTCTGGTGTTTGAATGGATGATTGGGTTTGAATGAGTTATTGATGTTGGGTGTTTGAATGAGTATTAGTCGGGTGTTTGATAGTTATTAATTGTCTGGGTGTTTGAATGAATTATAAGTGTCTGGGTGTTGAATGAATTAATGCTGGGTGTTTGAATGAGTTATAATGTCGGGTGTTTGAAATGAGTTATTAATGTCTGGGTGTTGAATGAGTTATTAATTCTGGGGGGTGTTTGAATGAGTTATTAATGTCTGGGTGTTTGAATGAATTATTAATGTCTGGGTGTTTGAATAAGTTATTAATGTCTGGGTGTTTGAATGAATTATTAATGTCTGGGTGTTTGAATGAATTATTAATGACTGGGTGTTTGAATAGTTATAATGCTGGGTGTTTGAATGAATATTAATGTACTGGGTGTTTGAAGAATTATTAATGTCGGACAATTAATAACTCATCAAACTACCCATACAATTAATAACTCATTCAACACCCAGACATTAATAACTCATTCAAACACCCACGACATTAATAATTCATTCAAACAGTACCCAGACATTAATATTCATTCAAACACCCATCATTATAATTTATATCAAACACCCAGTCCCATTAATAATTCATTCAAACACCCAGACATTAATAATTCATTCAAAACACCCAGTTCAAAACACCCAGACATTATACTTAATTCAACACCCAAATTAATAATTCATTCAAACACCCAGACATTAATAACTCATTCAAACACCCAGACATTAACTACTTCATTCAAACACCACGACATTAATAACTCATTCAAACACCCAGACATTAATAACTCATTCAAACACCCAGACATTAATAACTCATTCAAACACCCAGACATTAATAACTCATTCAAACACCCAGACAATTAATAACTTATTCAAACACCCAGACATCAATAACTCATTCAAACACCCAGACATCAATAACTCATTCAAACACCCAGACATCAATAACTCATTCAAACCCACCGACATAATATTCATTCAAACACCCAGACATTAATAATCATCTCAACACCCAGACATTAATAACTCATTCAAACACCCAGTCATTAATAATTCATTCAAACACCCAGACATTAATAACTTCATTCAAACACCCAGACATTAATAATTCATTCAAACACCCAGACATTAATAACTCATTCAAACACCCAGACAATTAATAACTCATTCAAAACACAAACCACCAACATCAATAATTCATTCAAACACCCAGACATAATAACTATTCAAACACACCCAGACATTAATAACTTATTCAAACACCCAACATTATAATTCATTCAAAAACCCAGACATTAATACTCATTCCAACACCCGACATCAATAACTCCTTCCAACACCCAGACATCAATACCCTCAAACACCCACATTCAATAACTCATTCAACACCCAGACATTATAATCATTCAAACAACCCAGACATTAATAATCTCATTCAAAACACCCAGACATAATAACTCATTCAACACCCAGACATTAATACTCATTCAAACACCCAGCTTAATAATTCATTCAAACACCCAGCATTAATAACTCATTCAACACACCCAGACATTAATAATTCATTCAAACACCCAACTTAAATACTCATTCAAACACCCAGACAATTAATACTCATTCAAACACCCAGACATCAATAACTCATTCAAACACCCAGACATCAATAACCATTCAAACACCCAGACATTAATAACTTATTCAACAACCCCAGACATTAATAATTCATTCAAACACCCAGACATTAATACTCATTCAAACACCCGACATATAACTCATTCAACACCCAGCATATACCCTCTTCAAACACAACACCCAGCATTAATAACTCATTCAAACACCACCAGTCATAATAACTCATTCAAACACCCAGACATCAATAACTCATTCAAACAACCAGACATTAATAACTCATTCAAACACCAGACATAAATAACTCATTCAAACACCCAGACATTAATAAACTCATTCAAAAACACCCAGACATTAATAACTCTTCAAAACACCCAGACATTATAACTCATCAACACCCCCAGACATTAAAACTCATTCAAACACCCAGACATTAATAACTCATTCAAACACCAGACATTAATAACTCATCTCAAACACCCAGTCATCAAAACTCATTCAACACCCGTCATCAATAACTCATTCAAACCCCACAACTAACTCATCAACACCCAGACATTAATAACTCATTCAAACACCCAGACATTAATAATTCATTCAAACACCCAGACATTAATAACTCATTCAAACACCCAGTCATCAATAACTCATTCAAACACCCAGACATTAATAACTCATTCAAACACCCAGACATTAATAACTCATTCAAACACCCAGACATTAATAATTCATTCAAACACCCAGACATTAATAACTCATTCAAACCCCGCAATAAACTCTTCAACACCAGACTTAATAACTCATTCAACACCCAGAATTAATACTCATTCAAACAACCCAGAAATTAATAACTCATTCAAACACCCAGACAATATAACTCATTCAAATCAAACACCCAGACATAATAACTCATTCCAACACCCAGTCATTAATAACTCATTCAAACAACCCCAGTCATTAATAACTCATTCAAACACCCAGACATTAATAACTCATTCAAAACACCCAGACATCAATAACTCATTCAAACACCCAGACATCAATAACTCATTCAAACACCCAGACATTAATAACTCATTCAAACACCCCAGACATTAATAACTCATTCAAACACCCACACATTAATAACTCATTCAAACACCCAGTCATCAATAACTATTCAAACACCCAGTCATCAATAACTCATTCCAACACACCAGCACTCATAACTCATTCAACACCCAGACATTAATACTCATTCAAACACCCAGACATTAATAACTCATTCAAACACCCCGACATTGAATAATTATCAAACACCCAGTACATTAATAACTCATTCAAACACCCAGTCATCAATACTCATTCAACACCCAGACATTAATAACTCATTCAAATAAAACACCCAGCAACAATAACTCATTCAAACAACCCAGACATTAATACTCATTCAAACACCCAGACATTATAACTCATTCAACACCCAGACTAATAATCATTCAAACACCCACAATACTCATTCAACACCCAGTCATCAATAACTCATTCAAACACCCAGGACATTAATAATCTCATTCAAACACCCAGACATAATAACTCATCAAACACTCCAGCACAATAACTCATTCAAACACCCAGACATCAATAACTCATTCAAACACCCCGCATTAATAACTCATTCAACACCCCAGCATCAATAACTCATTCAAACACCCAGACATCATAACCATTCAACACCCAGACATCATAACTCTTCAACACCCAGCACATAATAACTCATTCAAAACACCCGACATCATAACTCATTCAAACACCCAGACATATACTCATTCAAACACCCGACATAATACTTTCAAACACCGCAACATTATAACTCTTAACACCCAACATTAATAACTCATTCAAACACCAGACATTCAAATAACTCATTCAAACCCCAGACATCAATAACTCATTCAAACACCCAGACATCATAACTCTTCACACACCCAACATCATAACTCATTCAAACACCCAGACATAATAACTCATTCAAACACCAGCATTAATAACTCATCAAAACACCAGACATCAATAACTCATTCAAACACCCAGACTTAATAACTCATTCAAACAACCACTTCAACCATCACACGACTAAACTCATTAAACACCCAGACTTAAAACTCATTCAAACACCCAGACATAATAACTCATTCAAAACCCAGACATTACACTCATTCAACACCCAGACATATAACTCATTCAAACACCCAGACATCATAATCATTCAAAACACCGACATAATAACTCATTCAAACACCCAGACAATAACTCATCAAACCCAGACATTAAACCATTCAAACCGCATATAACTCATTCAAACACCCGACTCAATAACTCATCAAACACCCAACACAAAACTCATCAAACACCCAGACATCAATAACTCATTCCAAAACCCAGACATCAAGTAACTCATCAAACACCAGACATCAATAACTCATTATCAACACACAGACAGAATTGAGATAAAGGGACCTTAGCTATAGAGCCTGTCACTTTCCTGTCTTCTGGTCTCTCCAGGATCTCTTATTGTCATGGAGTACTGAATGGGGGAGATCTCATGTCCACATCCAGCAAGTTGGGAAATTCAAGGAACCACAAGCGTGTAAGTAAGTCTATCATGTAAACCAATGTTCATTTCATCCACTGTCAGATTGTACATGGATGGGGCGTTATCATCCACTCCACATAGGGCGTTACCTCTCACCCATAGGGCGTACCTCTCACCATAGGGCGTTACCTTCTCACCATAGGGGGCGTTATTATCGTCTCATCCCCATAGAGGCGATTTCGTCTCACTAGGGCGTTATCGTCCACCCATAGTGGCGTTATTTCGTCCCACCCATAGGGGCGTTATTATCGTCCCACCCATAGGGCGTTATCTTCACCACCCAAGGGGCGTTATCGTCTCACCTAGGGCTTATATCGTCCCACCCTAGGGGCTTTATTATCGTCCCACCCATAGGGGCGTTATTCGTCCCAACCATGGGCGTTATCGTCCACCCATAGGGGCGTTATTATCGTCCCACCCATAGGGGCGTTATTCTCCCACCCATAGGGCGTTTTACGTCCCACCATAGGGGCATTTACTCCCACCCATTGGGGCGTTATCGTCCCACCCATAGGGGCGTATCGTCCCACCCATTGGGGCTTATCTTCCCCACCCATAGGGGCGTTATTATCGTCCCACCCATAGGGCGTTATTATCGTCCCCCCCTTGGGGCGTTTAGTCCCCCCAAGGGGGCGTTATTATCGTCCACCCACAGGGCGTTATTATCGTCCCACCCCAAGGGGGGACGTCCCCAGGTTTATTATCGTCACCAGGGCTTTACTCACCACAGGGGGGTTATTATCGTCCCACACAGGTGGCGTATATCGTCCCCACCCATAGGGGCGTTCTCATTGTCCCCCAAGTTCGTGTCCTATACAAGTTGCCCTTGGTTGGGCCCAGGAAGCTGGACACAGACTAAATGAACCTTTTCTATTGTTCTGGTTCCTAATAAACGCGTCATTACTTTTATTTGGCCAATGTCTGGCTAAAACTGGCATGTTCCAGAATCAACCCCCTGTACCATTATGGTAATGGGGTTTTTTTTTTTATCCGTACATACCGTTCGGGCCTATATCACATATATGTTCTCTATATCGTATCTTCTCGTTTATCCCATATCAATCTATATTTATAAGCCTTTTAGATCTCTGCAGTAGAACTACAGCTCTCAACTGGCCTTTTGTTTTTCCACATAGTTAGATGGTTTTCATCCTCCCCTTCATTACCGTATTTCACGCGGTGCTAACCTCACCCGTTGGTTCCGTAACCTCCTGGTGCTATTTATAAAGTCTTTGAGATGGGGTTTGTGGCTGGTAGAATACGACACAGTATGGTGGGGGGGATTCTCGTACGGCGCTGGCACTGATCGGCCAATGGAACATGGTCACTTGTTTCCTCCAGAACGTACCCTGGGTATTGTACTTATATGATTTGGTGTTAATATTCTGGGCCATAGGGAACGGACGCTATAACCCTGGGTGATGGTATTACTAGTGATGTGGTTTAATATCCTGGCCATGGACGGGACGGCTATAACCCTGGTGATGGTAAATTACAGTGATGTGGTGTTCATAGCCTGGGCCATGGGACGGACGGCTATATCCCTGGGTGATGGTAATTACTAGTGATTGGTGTTATATCCTGGCCATGGGACGGACGGCTATAACCCTGGGTGATGGTAATTACTAGTGATGTGGTGTTAATAATCCTGTCCATGGGACGACGGCTATAACCCTGGTGATGGTAATTACTAGTGATGTGGTGTTAATATCCTGGCATGGACGGAACGGCTTACCCTGGGGATGGTCATTACTAGTGATGTGGTGTAATATCCTGGCCATGGGACGGACGCTAGACCCTGGGTGATGTAATTACTAGTTATTGTGTGTAAATTTTTTCGGCAATGGGATGGACGGCTATAACCCTGGGTGCTGTAATTACTAGTGATGTGGGTTAATTCCTGGCCATGGGGACGGACCGTCTATAAACCCTGGGTGGGGATGGTAATTACTAGTGATGTGGTGTTATATCCTGGCCATGGGACGGACGGCTATAACCCTGGTGATGGTAATTACTAGTGTGTGGTTTTAATAATCCTGGCCATGGGACTGACGGCTATAACACTGGGTGATGGTAATATCCTACGGTGATGTGGTGTTAATATCCTGGCCATGGACGGACGGCTAAACCCTGGGGGATGGTAATTACTATTGATGTGGTGTTAATATCCTGGCCAATGGAACGGACGGCTATAACCCTGGGGGATGGTATTTACTAGGTGATGTGGTGTAAATATCCCTGGCCATGAACGGACGGCATAAAACCCCTGGGGGATGTAATTACTAAGTGATGTGGTTGTTAATATCCTGGCCATGGGACGGACGGCTATACCCCTGGGATGGTAATTACTAGTGAGGTGGTGTTATAATCCTGGCCATGGGACGGACGGCATAACCCTGGGTGGATGTAATTACTGTGCTGTGGTGGGTTAATATCCTGGCCATGGGACGGACGGCTATAACCCTGGGGGATGGTAATTACTAGTGATGTGGGTGTTAATATCCCTGGCATTGGACGTACGGCTATTAACCTGGGGTATGGTATTACTATGATGTGGTGTTAATAATCCTGGGCCAGGTGAACGGACGGGCTATAACCGCGGTGGATGTAATTACTATGATTGGTGTTAATATCCTGGCCATGGGACGTACTGCTATAACCCTGGGGGATGGTAATTAACTAGTGATGTGGTGTTAATTATCCTGGGCCATGGAACGGCCGGTATATACCCTGGTGATGGTAATTACTAGTGATGTGGTGTTATATCCTGGCCATGGGAACGGACGGCTATAACCCTGGGTGATGGTAATTACTAGTGATGTGGGTGTAAAATATTCTGGCCATGGGAACGGAACGCTATAACCCTGGGTGATGGTAATTACTATTATGTGGTGTTAATAGCCTTGCCATTGGGACGGACGTCATATCCAACCCTGGTTGATGGTAATTAACTAGATGATGTGGTTTTAATATCCTGGCCCAATGGGAACGGACGGCTATAACCCTGGTGATGTAATTACTAGTGATGTGGTGTAAGATCCTGGCATGGGACGGACGCTATCACCCTTGGGAGGGTAAATTACTAGTGATGTGGTGTTATATGCCTGGCCATGGGACGGAACGGCTATACCCTGGGTGATGTGTAATTACTAGTGATGTGTTTTAATATCCTGGCCATGGGCCGGAACGGCTATAACCCTGGGTGATGGGTAATTACTAGTGATGTGTGTAAACTATTCTGTCCATGGGACGACGCTTAACCCTGGGTGATGGTAATTAGCTCGTGATGTGTGTTAATATCCTGGCCATGGACGGACGGCTATAACCGCTGGGTGATGGTACTTTACTAGTGGATGTGGTGTAAATATTCTGGCCATGGACGGACGGCTATAACCCTGGGTGATGGTAATTACTAGTTGATGTGGTTTTAATACCTGGGCCAGGAGACGTGACGTCCTATAACCCTGGGTGATGTAATTACTAGTGATGTGGTTGTTATATCCTGCCATGGGAATGGACGGCTATCACCCTGGGTGATGGTAATTACTCAGTGATGTGGTGTTAATAATCCTGGCCATGGACGGCGGCTATAACCCTGGTGATGTAATTACTAGTGATGTGTGTTATATCCTGAATATCCTGGCCATGGGACCGGGACGGCTATACCCCTGGGTGATGGTAATTACTAGTGATGTGGTGTTTAAACCTGCCATGGGACGGACGCTACTAACCCCGGGGTATGGTAATACTAGTGATTTGGTGTTTAATATCCTGCCATGGGACGGACGGCTATAACCCCTGGGTGATGGTAATTACTAGTGATGGTGGTGTTAACATCCGGCCATGGACGGTAACGGCTATAACCCTGGGTGATGGTAATACTAGTGATTTGTGTAAATATTCGGGCCATGGGACGGACGCTATAACCCTTAGGTGATGGTAATTACTAGTGAGGTGGTGTGTAATATCCTGGCCCATGGACGGACGGCTATGAACCTGGGTGATTGTAATTACTAGTGGATGTGGTGTTAATATCCTGGCCTGGGACGGACGGCTATAACCCTGGGTGATGGAATTACTAGTGATGTGGTGTTTAAATCCTGGCCATGGGACGGACGGCTTATAACCCTGGTGATGGTAATTGACTAGTGATTTGTTGTTAATATCTGGCATGGGACGGACGGGCTTACCCTTGGGGATGGTTACTTACTAGTGATGTGGTTTAATATCCTGGCCATGGACGGACGGCTATAAACCCTGGGTGATGGTAATTACTATTATGTGGTGTTAATGATCCTGCCATGGACGGACGGCTTATACCCTGGTGATGGTAATTACTACTAGTGATGTGGTGTAAATATTCTTGCCATGGGGACGGACGGTCTATAACCCTGGGTGATGTAATTACTAGTGGATGTGGGTTTAATATCCTGGCCATGGGACTGACGGCTATAACCCTGTGATGGTAATTACTAGGATGTGGTGTGTTAATTCCTGGCCATGTGAGGGACGGCTTAACCCTGGTTATGGTAATTACTAGTGATGTGGTGTTAATATCTGGCCTGGGACGGACGGCTATAACCCTGGGTGATGATGTAATTAACTAGTGATGTGGTGTTAATATCTGGCCATGGGACGGACGGCTATAACCCTGGGTTATGGTAATTACTCAGTAGTATGTTGGTGTTAATATCCTGCCATGGGACGGACGGCTATTAACCCTGGGGTGATGGTAATGACTATGATGTGGTGTAAATATCCTGGCCATGGGACGGACGGCTATAACCCTGGGTAGATTGGTAAATTACTAGTGATGTGGTGTTTAATAGCCTGGCCATCGGACGGACGGCTATTTTATCCATCTAATGATCCCGAATAAGAGCGCCCGCTGTACCCATGTGACGGTCTCATTGCTTGGGGTGGAAATCTGAATTACACTGGGTCAGGGTCTGCATTGGCACAAACGCGTTGGGATTTCCCAGCATCCCCACACACACATTATATCCCATGTTATCGGCTAATCCGACCTGTGGGTGTAACTGGGACAAACAGATTTTTGATCGTAGAGAAAATGGATCATAGGAACCAAACACAATCTCCCTGACGACATTCCCTACTCGGGTCAGTCTCTGGCCTTTAACATCTCTTGTCATTGCGACTGATGTAGAACAGAGACTGTAACGTCTCTACAATGTCTCGCTGTAGTCCGTATAATGCCTCGTATATTTGTCCGCTGTACGTCACTCTATAACGTCCCGTGTCGTCCAAACATGTCTTCGCTGTACGTCTCCGTATAATCCCACTGTACGTCTCGTATAAATGGTCCCCGCTGGAAACGTCTCGTATAATGTCCCCCATGTACGTCTTGTCTGGGTGTTTGAATGAGTTATTAATGTCTGGGTGTTTGAATGAATTATTAATGTCTGGGTGTTTGAATGAATTATTAATGTCTGGGTGTTTGACAGAGTTATGTGCATGTCAGAAACCTCAAAAAGGCAACAAAGAAGCAGGGAACGGATGATACACAGAAACCTTCTACTCTTCACTTTCTGGGACTCTGAACAGACAGGAGAACCATTTGGAGCAGAGAGGTAAGGAAAGGATTTTTTTTTAACTTACTGTTACAGTGGGGCCAGTAGTGGGTTAAATTCTAGTTTTGGGGGTGGACATTCCCTTTAATGTCTGGGTGTTTGAATGAGTTAACTGCTCCTTGTTCAGTGCAGTGTTTTAATAATGAATTCCCTGGGATTGTTATTCTGCTCTATTTCCAAATTGCCCACGGCAGCGATTGTAGGACAGATTTCTATGTAAGGAACATTTGCTTCCGTGATCCCTCTAACACCATTACTACCATTCCCATTCAGTTACACTATTTCCCAGCTGTAATGGGTTAAACTGCCAACACCGATTCCAAACCTGCCCCTGGATTATTCTCTCTGGTTATTTATAAATATTCACACGGTCGGTTAAAGTGGCTCCTCCCTCCATGCTGTCAATCAAGGCTATGACACTGACATTACAACCAATGATTGACAGCTGTTTCCCCTGCCTCCTCTGCACATGCTCAAGCTTATAAAAAGCTCATTGATTTTTTTTTGGAAGAAAGATAAATAGCAGTTGGGGTTGAAGGTAGATAACGGACTAGTCACCAGTTTTTTATTTTAAAGGTGGACGTGCCCTTTTATTAACTAGGCCGACTAGTGTCACATTATTGGTCACGGCAGAATCGGTTATTGTGAAAGCACACAGCCCCAGTGGGAATGTTCCTCCATTATTATTACTTGACCCAGTAGCTGGGTGGAAGGGGGACAGGGGAGGCCCATTCATCGGTAAGGGATGTCTATCCAGATGGACTAACCACTGTCTGAAAGCAGGAATGGAGCAGCGTGAGGAATGGTGGTTTGTCCTGCAATGCCAGGACCCTCTTCTCCACCATGGTACATTCAACATCGTCATCCTGAATCACCACATCCTTCTTAAGGATCTTAATGGCGTAAAGTTCATTTGTCCCCTTCCTTTCTGCCAACATGACCTGCAAAGAGAGATCAGGTGAGATCCACCGAAACATGAATTTTACTCACACAATATTTTATTCAGTTTGGCAGCTTCCGCCTGTCTGATCTATTCACACACAATGTCCCCCATATATTCTGTGTCCCTTTTCCGCCATTCCCACTGACCTTTCCAAAACTTCCTTTTCCCAGCACCATGAGGAATCCGAAATCCGTAAGCTCCACATTATCGATGTTGTAGATCGTTGACGGTTTTCGCTCATCCGTGGGGCTAATCACTTTCTTTCCAGTGGGACCCAATTTGGCTTTCTAAATGAACAGCATGCAGGGAGGTTAGAATAGCCAGAATACATTAAAGGGCAAGTGTGGTTTTTTTTTTGGGTTTTTTTAAATAAAAGCCTTTGTGTCATACCTTTAAAATATACCCTGGATCCCAGCTCTAGGTAAAAATGATGAGAAGTTATATTGCTGAAAAGGTTTAGCAACAATAATAAATAATAACTTGCTAAACACTTCCTGTTTCAGCAGCTTGTAGCCATGTGGCCAATCTCTAGCAACTTCCTGTTTATTCCAGGTTAAGCCTTAAGTGAGCATGCAAAGACCCCGGGGACAGGGGAGTAGCAGAGGGTCAGGTGAAGTCACTACTGGAAGCAAGAAGTTTAAACATATATAATATTTTACAGGCTGCAGCCAGAGATGTGATCCAGGGCTCAATTTAAAGAAAAGACTTTAGGCTTTTATTTAACAATAAATTGTTTGGAGACCACAGTTGCCTTATAGCCAAGCTAAGTACTCGGTTTTAAGCAAAACACAGCCTGATCAGTTAATAGCAGCTGGGCGACTGAAAGCCATAAAGTAAGATACGGTAAACCCAGATACAAACACTGTAATTAAGGTCACACTCCACAAAGTCCTTGTGTCTGATACAAAGAAACATGCAAAGTGATCTTCGTGCAGTGCAACTGGAATGGCCCAGGGCCCAATAATCCATTCCCAAACACTAATCGTTCTCTCCTGTCTTCCTTTAATATTGTATAAGGGCTCATGGTTACAGGGAAGGAGGGTTCCTATAGAGAGAGTAGGGTGATGGTTACAGGGAAGGAGGGTTCCTATAGAGAGAGTGGGGTGATGGTTACAGGGAAGGAGGGTTCCTATAGAAGTAGTGGGTGATGGTTACGGGAAGGAGGGTTCCTATAGAGAGAGTGGGGTGATGGTTACAGGGAGGAGGTTCCTATAGAGAGAGTGGGGTGATTGGTTCAAGGGAAGAGGGTTCCTATAGAGAGAGTGGGGTGATGGTTACAGGGAAGGAGGGTTCCTATAGAGAGAGTGGGGTGATGGTTACAGGGAAGGAGGGTTCCTATAGAGAGAGTGGGGTGGTGGTTACAGGGAAGGAGGGTTCCTATAGAGAGAGTGGGGTGGTGGTTACGGAAGGAGGGTTCCCTATAGAGATGGTGGGGTGATGTGTACAGGGAAGGAGGGTTCCTATAGAGAGAGTGGGGTGATGGTTACAGGAAGGAGGGTTCCTATAGAGAGAGTGGGGTGATGGTTACAGGGAAGGAGGGTTCCTATAGAGAGAGTGGGGTGATGGTTACAGGGAAGGGGGTTCCTATAGAGAGAGTGGGGTGATGGTTACAGGGAAGGAGGGTTCCTATAGAGAGAGTGGGGTGATGGTTACAGGGAAGGAGGGTTCCTATAGAGAGAGTGGGGTGATGGTTACAGGAAAGGAGGGTTCCTATAGAGAGAGTGGGGTGAGGTACAGGGAGGAGGTCCTATGAGAGAGGGGGGGTGATGGTTACAGGGAAGGAGGGTTCCTTAGAGAGAGTGGGGTGATGGTACAGGGAAGGGTTCCTATAGAGAGAGTGGGGTGATGGTTACAGGGAAGGAGGGTTCCTATAGAGAGAGTGGGGTGATGGTTACAGGGAGGAGGGTTCCTATAGAGAGAGTGGGGTGATGGTTACAGGGAAGGAGGGTTCCTATAGAGAGAGTGGGGTGATGGTTACAGGGAAGGAGGGTTCCTATAGAGAGAGTGGGGTGATGGTTACAGGGAAGGAGGTTCCTATAGAGAGAGTGGGGTGATGGTTACAGGGAAGGAGGGTTCCTATAGAGAGAGTGGGGTGATGGTTACAGGGAAGGAGGGTTTTAAGGTTTAGTTTGCCTTTAAACGACTCCCCCTCCCACTCCCCAGCCATCACTGTGATCCAGCAGAACCCAGAGGTGCAGTAGGTAAATGTTCAGACATCTCTTAGCACATGCTGGGAAATTACTAGAAGTTTATGGTCAGGTTAAGGAGGGTTAAAGGTTAAAGGTGACGTAATGTGCAGCAATTTACATTCTGTTACGTTTTATCGATAAATCAAGACAACTGGGAAATATTTAGTCACATAAAGGGTTAACCAGCAGGAACACGGATAATAAATGTCCTACCCAGGGGACACATGTACAGCTAACGTGTATAATAACATATATAGACCTGTACGGCTAACGTGTAGTAATTATATACCCTATCCATGTGAATATGGGGCGATATGACTTCCCCTATCCATGTAATATGGGGAGATATGACGTTACCCCTATCCTGAATATGGGGCTATATTGACGTTACCCCCCAGTGATGGGATTACTACCCTCCATGAATATGGGAATATTGAGTTACCCTATCCATGTGAATATGGGGAGATATTGACGTTACCCCTATCCATGTTAATATGGGGCGATAGACGTTACCCCTATCCATGTGAATATGGGGCGATATTGACGTTACCCCTATCCATGTGAATATGGGGCGATATTGACGTTACCCCTATCCATGTGAATATGGGGCGATATTGACGTTACCCCTATCCATGTGAATATGGGGCGATATTGACGTTACCCCTATCCATGTGAATATGGGGCGATATTGACGTTACCCCTATCCATGTGAATATGGGGCGATATTGACGTTACCCCTATCCATGTGAATATGGGGCGATATTGACGTTACCCCCATAGTATAGCGGATTATGGTTTTGCTAAGCAGTAAGTTGAAATGAAATCCAAGACATTATCAGTAACATTGCCGGATCTGGGCACAGCGACACCCACTGCTCACAGCAAACGTTGTACTGGAGGTTACAGGTAAGACATGCCACCCATCTTACTTCTATGGGGAAGGACGCACCTTATCCTGGGCTGGTACTTTACCCTGAAACCACATGGAGAGGGTTTTATTTAAATGGTTTTAAAAGGACAATACCACATGGTCAGTACTAGGAGGAAATAGACAATATGATCAGTCAGTTATCGATTATAATCTGTAGATCTCCTCCCTGTGCTGATCCCTATCCTGCTCCCCGTGCCGATTCCCTATCCTGCTCCCCGTGCGATTCCTATCCTGCTCCCCGTGCCGATTCCCTATCCTGCTCCCGTGCGATCTATCCTGCTCCCGTGCCGATTCCTACCTGCTCCATGCTCCCTCGCTCCCCGTGCCGATTCCCTATCCTGCTCCCGTGCCGATTCCCTATCCTGCTCCCCGTGCCGATTCCCTATCCTGCTCCCCGCGCCGATCCCTATCCTGCTCCCCGCGCCGATCCCTATCCTGCTCCCCGTGCCGATTCCCTATCCTGCTCCCCGTGCCGATCTCTATCCTGCTCCCCGTGCCGATTCCCTATCCTGCTCCCCGCGCCGATCCCTATCCTGCTCCCCGCGCCGATCACTATCCTGCTCCCCCGCCGATTCCTATCACTGCTCCCCGCGTCGATCCCTATCCTGCTCCCCGACGCTCGATCCCTATCCTCTCCCCGCGCCGATCCCTATCCTGCTGCTCCGCCGACGATTCCCTATCCTGCTCCCCGCGCCGATCCCTATCCCTGCTCCCCCGCCGCCGATCCTATCCTGCTCCCCGCGCCGATCCCTATCCTGCTCCCCGCGCCGATCCCTATCCTGCTCCCCGCGCCGATCCCTATCCTGCTCCCCGCGCCGATCCCTATCCTGCTCCCCGCGCCGATCCCTATCCTGCTCCCCGCGCCGATCCCTGTGCTGAGAAATGAATGTAACAACAGTGAATTAACAGCAAAAATATTCACTGTCTAGAAACAGCCATTCTCTCCTTAAAATAACAATGACTCTGCTGCTCTCTGGTGGTTATATGCGATATGCACAGTACCGTAGGGCCTTAAAGAATTCCCCATTTGATAACCTTATTAAGATTTGAATCTCACCAGCCACTTACCTTCCAATGGCACCAAACTGTCTAAAAAATTTAAATTCAATCCAAAAATAAATCACCTGTAGTTTCCAGTGCTCATCAGCAAACCGATTCAATCGAAGCGGCCCCAGTACATGTAATGTACATCCCTATGGAGTTATACATAAGAGTCCCCCCCAGAGAGACTTAAAATCAGTCCTTATGGTGGAACAGACAGACAACCACCCTAAAGGGGAACTGTGGTCTCTATATATGTGCCCTCAAAACAATACCACTGAAAAACACACTTCTATACCTTTCAAACAAGTCTAGTACGATGTCTCTAGCTGCTGTGAATACAAAGTTACAGGCTTGGAAAATGTCACTTGTTTGTTCCTTTGCTGTGAAAGATACATCACCAGCTGCTTCATAAATCCCATGCCCAAAATTCACATTTTTTATGATTTCCTTTACTTGTAGAGACCTTAAGGAGAGACAAATTTTCCTGTCCAGGCTTGTGGATAGATTTTTTTTTTTACATTTTTTGGGGAAGGGGCTTATAATGAGGCACCTTCCCCCTGTCCCAGATGAAGAATACAAATGGGCATGCTCAAGCCACTGGCGAAGCAATAAGTGCTGGTGATGTCACAGCTCACAGTATAAGCAGGAAGCACCACTCCATATACTGCTGTAAGTGTAGATAGACTCTGTAGCTAGAATCTTAGAGTGATTCTAAAGGTAGGAGTGTGCTCTTTATAATAGAGGGCACATGTATAAAAAACAAGGTTTAATTTAAGTGTCTTCAATGACAAGGAAACCATCACGGATCCTTTATCCTACAGACGTGTTCCCACGCTGATATATGTTCAATGAAGACTTAAGGATTCAGAGTGATTTACCTACATGTCCGACTGATCAAGCAGACCGACTGATTTCGCCTAAAATCGCATCAGAAATTATTATTACCCGATTTACCCAAATATTGGCTGTATTTGTTGATTAGGCAGAAATATCAACCCATTCATACCAGCCCTGGGTAAAGTTATATTGCTGGAAAGGTTTAGCAATATAACTTCCTGAACACTTCCTGCTTCAGCAGCTTGTAACTATGTGACCTATTTCTACCTGCATGAAAGGGTATGTCCACCCCCTACCAAATCTTTTTCTGGGGCTAGAAAAACACCCTAAACCCCGACCCTGCAAGGTCTAAAGTTCAAAACTGACCTGAAGGTATCAGACCAGCAGCGACACCTGTGATTGACATTTTAGACCTTGCAAGGTCAGGGTTTTGGGAGTGTTTTCTAGCCACAGAAAAAAAATTGTTTGTAGGGTGGACCTACCCTTTAATAGCCCCACCTTCTCAACTGTCAATTTGTTTTTTTCTTCCTATCTTTTTCAGCATTAAGTCTTATCTGAGCATGCTCATACCCTGGGGCAAAGTAAGGGGTGGATCCGAGAGCAGATGACATCACTCAAGCTACAGGAAGCAGGAAGTTTGAACATTATTTGGAATATCATTTCTCCCAGAAATGCTTTAAAATTGGTAATTAACAGGTTAACGACTGCACATTAAGATTCACAATTAGTTAACCCCCAGCAAATATAAACCAATGAAAGTGCAGCAGATGCATTTAACCCTTGTCACGCCATCATATATACTCCTGGTCTATGTGTACAGTATGCGGACAGAGTATATATGGAATCCGTATGTATTCTCTGTGAATACATAACAGTGCAAGTGGCCCCCGTGCAAATACAATCTCTATTTTGTCTGAAAAGTCACCGGTCCACAGAGAGACAAAATAGGAAGTGACTAGTAAATTAAGGACGCACCGTGCTACTCATATGGGGACGGCCACTGATTGGGGTCGGGGGCAACGCATCCTTAAATTATTAGCCGGATTGGACTGAATGGAGAGAAAAACAAACAGCACATGTGAAGGTAAATGACGAGAAAGAAAGGGACTACCTTAAGATAGTGGATATTGGTTATAGGGCGGCCCTGCGGAGAGAGGGGGAACAAAATACACTGCACGGTTAGTAACACCAACAACACAATCAGTAAGGCAACCCCCGCGTACTGGTTGAAATATGAAATTTTGCCTGTGGTCGACCGAGATATGGGCAGCAGATTAGCGATCGGTTAAGTCATAGCCTGTTATAGATCAGACATGTGGGTGGGAGCTGCCATATTGTTTCACTTAGACCAGACCTGGGCAAAGTAAGGCCACAGGGCCACCTGCAGCCCGTTGACTGTCCAAGACCGGCCCCGGCTGAAAACGAATGTTATCTGATTGTCTCAAGCTTGTTTATTGATATTGGTATATTAATGGATCATGATCACTCAGGAGTTAATTGGGGTTTGGGGGTGATCACTATGTTAAATTTGCATAGGGGTGACTTGCCCTTTAAAGGGACACTAACAGGGCTATGTACTGAGAGCGGTGTCACTCTCTATCGCCTCCTCTAGGCAATACACTGAGCCAATAACGTTCCTTTAGCGCATAGCGAATGGGGTTTTCCCATTCTGAATCTTTAACGCCGGCTATCTGCTGGTGTTAAAGTCTTAAGAAGCCGTTATCGGCTCGGTACATACCTTGCGGCAGCGGAAAAGGCCGTTTATGGGAAGGTAAGTGTATCCGTGAGTGGAGCACCGGTAGGTAAGTGTATCCGTGAGTGGAGCACCGGTAGGTAAGTGTATCCATGAGTGGAGCACCGGTAGATTTCCTGTACTTAAGAAAGTTTATAAAATCTGTTTTGTGCCCCTTTAATCTCTTTCTATAGCGAGATCCAATTAATGTTGACCAGAATTAAGTTTTTAATCCTATTGGTCTGGCACTTTACAATATTCCACTTTTCTAAATCATCCAATGGGAAATTAATTGCACACCCCTGGTCTAAGTAAAATGATATGGCAGCTCCCACCCAAATAAATACAAATGAATACATTCTGTACACACCAAAAGCTACAACCTTATAATGTACAGTTTGGCATCTCCCACCCAAAAATGTGAATGTAATGATAATTGATGCTGGTAGTTTGTTGACATGTCTTTCTAACATTTATTCTGTTTGTTTAACCTTTACTAATCTCAGCACAACACATTTGTACAATATGACAATGTCCCTATATATAGTACTAATCTCAGTACACCGTGACAATGTCCCTATATATAGTACTAATCTCAGTACACCAGGTCAATGTCCCTATATATAGTACTAATCTCAGTACACCAATACAACTCAGAGCACAGATTGGGGAGGTTTGTTTTACCAGATCCTACTTTGCAAAAGCTGCATGTTACCTGTGTAGGTATAATTACATGAATACACAGTACACAATTACATAGTATTAATTACACGCAGTGTTGACCTTAGCGGGATTTAAACGGGAAGGAAACATGACTAAGGACAGAAAACACAATTCCACTGCGCGATTTAACGTCTCACCTCGAATTTTTGCCGTAGTTCCAGATTCCCGTCCTCCTCCTCGGGGATCGGTACATTGTAGTACTCACCCTCCTCCTGGTTTAACAGTTTATACCTTGGAAAAGAAAGGAATCGGTTAATCTACGTAATCCGGTCACTTACCGCCGCGTTGCCATAAAACACCCAACGCCACGCTACAGGTTTTTAACATTATCTGTCCCAGAACGTTGCAAGGTAAGAACCGGCACCGAGACCCGACAATTAATTGGACGTTTGGGTCAAATGAAACTTCAGGTGAATGGCCGGTATTACACCGTACTCCCGCCGTATACAGAGGATTAACAGGCGTGTTAAATCGCCACATAACAACAATATCCAGAAAGCTGATCGACACAGCGCTAACCTGTAAATATCATGTTCTCCCCTCCCTCTGCCTCCCTCTGCCTCCAGCTCTTCTACACGCTACATCCTCAGGGGAGGCACATTTACCCTTTGGCTGTGACATTGGTCACATCCATGACTGGCAGCTACTAACTGGAAGAACCAGGAAGCAGAAATAGGGGTAACAGAACATCAGGCAGTATTTCAGGTTAGACTAACATCTCTCAGTTTTTTAACGGTTATATTTTTGGGTTTCATTGGGTAATTTAGCTTTATAACTTTCATTTTAGGGGTGGGCTGGCCCTTTAATTGGGGACAGTCTAAGGCTGGGTACACACCAGCAGATATTTTCGGCTGACTGACCGATTCAACGCACTTTTGGTCGGTCGGATGAAAATATCTGTTGTGGGCGGCCAGATCGTACATGTCTGTGAATTCCGATTGATCGCGCTGTTCCCTATGGGGCTGCACGATTGATCGTTTGGAAATTCCGCCACGGACGAATTTGCCGCAACAGATGGACATTTGTCCCAACCAAACACTCAGTCCCAGCCTAATAGAATTTCACTGTTATTGGCTTCAAACCCCCAATTTTCAAATAAACATGAATATTTCCTTTAACCGTTTAATAAAGAGAAACTGCATTGTTATTACAGTGATAGACACAACGGGGGAAGATGTCCGCCCAGTACTCACCAACCACACGCCGGCATCTTCATTAGCTCCGACACCCCAAAGGAGAAAGACCCCATGAAATCATTTCTAGTGGTCCGATCCCAATCCCAAATCTCTACGGACAGACGGCGATCCTTGTCTGTAGGTTTTAATTTGCTGCAAGTGGAACAGGATGAAGGTGAGTGGGAGAGATTAAAGGGTAAGTAGCACGGAGAGATCATGGAACACACAAACAGATGGACAACTGACAAGGGCTTCACACCAAGGGACAGTTATTGGGGGTCTCTGTAGGTTCTACATGTACTGCAGGACGGAAGGGGTGCAATGGAGGATCTTGGGAATTCCACCAAGTGGTTAACCCTTCCCTGGTCAACTTGTACTCACAAGGCAAAAGTCTCGTTCCAGTGCGGGTTCAGGGTGGAGCGAATGGTTTTCGTTTTCTTTTTGCTCTCGTTTTTGGGATCTGGGATGAGTTTTAACTTCACATACGGATCTGACAGACCATTGGGGTCCATAGGAATCAGGTTCTTGGCATCACGAACTGAAAGACAAAGAACGACAACTCCTGGTTAAAATCAGCAGGAGAGAAGGGGATCCATGCAGGATTAATGGCTCCTATGATTACATTAGCCTATAGCCATGGACAGGGACCTGCAGACACAGCACAGAACTGAACATAAAGAGAGAAGAGAGACATCTGCAAAACGGGACACAGGAAAGAGAGGGCAGAGTGTGCCCAAGACATGTCACTGTGATATCAATACTGTGTGTGACAGAGGGGCAGAGTGTGCCCAGACATGTCACTGTACTATCTAATTACTGTGTGTGGACCAGAGGCGAAGAGTGTGCCCCAAGACATGCCACGGTGACTATCTAATTACTGGAGGGAAAGAGGGCAGAGAGAGAGTGGGCCCACGCCTGTCACTGTGACTATCTAATTCTGTGGTGGACAGATGGCCAGAGTGTGCCAAGATGTTCACTGTGACTATCTAATTACGGTGTGTGGCCAGAGGGCAGAGTTGTGCCCCAGGACATGTCACTGGGACTATCTAATTACTGTGAATGTGAGTGACAGAGGGCAGAGTGTGCCCAAGACATGTCACTGTGACATTCTAGTACTGTGAGTGACAGGGGCAGAGTTTGTGCCCACAGAGCTGCCACTGTGACTATCTAAATTACTGTGTGGGGACAGAGGGCAGAGTGGCCCAAGAAATGTCACTGTGACGATCTAACTTACGTGAGTGGACAGAGGGCGAGTGTGCCCAAGCGATGTCATGTTGACTATATAATTATGTGTGTGTGGACAGAGGGCAGAGTGTGCCCAAGACATGTCACTGTGACTATCTAATTACTGTGAGTGGACAGAGGGCAGAGTGTGCCCAAGACATGTTATGGACTATTAATTACTGTGTGTGGACAGAGGCCGAGTGTGCCCAAAATGGCACTGGGACTATCTAATTACTGTGATTGACAGAGGGCAGAGTGTGCCCAAGAGATGCCACTGTGATATCTAATTACTGTGAGTGGGACAGAGGGCCAGAGTGTGCCGGCCCAATAAATGGCACTGTGACTATCTATTACTGTGAGTGGACAGGAGGGCGAGTGTGCCCAAGACATGTACGGGACTATCTCTTACTGTGTGGGGAACAGAGGGCAGGAGTGTGCCAATGACAGTTACGGGGAATCTAATTACTGTGAGGTGGAAAGAGGCAGAGTGGTGCCCAAGACATGTTACTGTGACTATTTCTAATTACTGTGAGTGGACAGGGGCAGAGGTGCCCAAGACATGTTACTGTGACTATCTAATACTGGTGTGGACAGAGGGCAGGCGTGTGCCCAATACATGTCAACTGGATATCTAATTACTGTGAGTGGACAGAGCAGAGTGTGCCCAAGACATGCCACTGTGACTATCAATACTGTGAGTGGACAGAGGGCAGAGTGTGTGTGCCCAAGGACATGTCACTGTGACTATAATACTGTGAGTGGGACAGAGGGACAGAGATGTGCCCAATACATGTCACTAGTGAATATCTAATTAATGTGATGGACAGGGCAGAAGGTGTGCCCAAAGATGTCACTGGTGGACTATCGAATTACTGTGTGTGTGGACAGAGGCAGAGTGTGCCAAGACTGTCACTGTGACTATTAATTACTGTGAGTGGACAGAGGGCAGAGTGGTGCCCAAAGCAGAGCCACTGTGACTATCTAATTACGGTGTGGGGACAGAGGGCAGAGTCGTGCCCAGCATGTACTGTGACTATCTTAATTATGGACGTGGAAGAGGGCAGAGTGCTGCCAAGACAGTCACTTGGACTATCTACTTTCCTGTGAGTGGACAGAGGGCAGGAGAGTCCCAAGAGATGCCATGTGACTATTATTACTGTGTGTGGAAAGAGGGCAGGAGTGTGCCCAAGACATGTCACTGGACTATCTAATACTGTGAGTGGACAGCGGGCAGAGTGTGCCCAAGGAGTCACGTGACATCTAATTACTGTGGTGGACAGAGGGCAGAGAGTGTGACCCAAGACATGCCACTGGACTACTACTATGTGAGTGGACAGAGGCAGGTGTGACCAAGACGTCACTGTGACTATCTACTTACGTTGTGTGGACAAAGGGGAGGAGAGGTGCCCAAGACATGTCACGGTGAATATTAATACTGTGGGGACAGAGGGCAGAGGTGCCCCCAGGATGTCACTGGACTATCTAATACTGTGTGTGGACAGAGGGCAGAGATGTGGCCCAGACATGTCACTGTGACTATCTAAGTAAATGTGAGTGGACAGAGGGCAGGTTGTGCCCAAGAGAGACACTGGGGACTATCTATATGTGTGTGGACAGAGGGCAGGAGTGTGCCCAAGACATGTCACTGTGACTAGTCTAATTACTGTGAGTGGACAGAGGCAGAGTGTGCCCAAGACATGTCACTGTCTGTGACATTATTACTGTGAGTGACAGAGGGCAAGAGTGTGCCCAAGAGACAAGAGATGCCACTTGTGGATATTAATTACTGTGGTGTGGACAGAGGGCAGAGTGTGCCCAAGAGATGCCACTGTGACTATCTAATTACTGTGAGTGGACAGAGGGCAGAGTGTGCCCAAGAAGATGTCACTGTGCTATCTATTACTTGTGTGTGGGACAGGAGGGAGAGAGGTGCCCAAGAATGCCACTGGACTATCTAAGTATGTGTGTGGACAGAGGGCAGAGTTGTTGCCAAGACATGCCACTGTGACTATCTAATACTGTGTGTGGGACAGAGGCAAGGGTGCCCACGAGATGTCCACTGTGACTATCTAATTACTGTGTGTGGACAGAGGGCCAGAAGTGTGCCAAGAGTGTCCTTGACTATCTAATTGACTGTGTGTGGACCGGAGGGCAGAGTGTGCCAAAGACATGTAACTGTGACTACTAATTACTGGAGTGGGACACAGGGCCAGAGTGTGCAAGAATGCCACTGTGACATCTAATGACGGTGTCTGGGGACAGAGGGCAGAAGGTGCCCAAGGACATGTCACTGTGACTATCTATTCTAATTACTGTGAGTGGACAGGCGGCAGAGTGTTGCCCAAGGACCATGTCACTGTGACTATCTAATACTGTGAGTGGACAGAGGGCGAGTGTGCCCAAGAGGATGCACTGTGACCATCTAAGTACTTGAGTGGAACAGAGGGCAGAGTGTGCCCAAGACAGGCACGTGACTATTTCTAATTACTGTGAGTGGACAGGAGGGCAGAGTGTGCCAAGAGATGTCAAGTGAACTAATTTACTGTGTGGGACAGAGGGCAGAGTGGTGACCAAGACTGTCACTGTGAATATCTAATACTGTGTGTGTGGCAGAGGGCAGAGTGTGCCCAAGAGATGCCACTGTGACTATCTAATTACTGTGTGTGGACAGAGGGCAGAGTGTGCCCAAGACATGCCACTGTGACTATCTAATTACTGGAGTGGACAGAGGGCAGAGTGTGCCAAAGACATGTCACTGTGACTATCTAATTACTGTGAGTGGACAGAGGGCAGAGTGTGCCCAAGACATGTCACTGTGACTATCTAATTACTGTGTGTGGACAGAGGGCAGAGTGTGCCCAAGACATGCCACTGTGACTATCTAATTACTGTGAGTGGACAGAGGGCAGAGTGTGCCCAAGAGATGTCACTGTGACTATCTAATTACTGTGTGTGGACAGAGGGCAGGTGTGCCAAGGACATGTCACTGTGACTATCTAATTACTGTGAGTGGACAGAGGGCAGAGTGTGCCTAAGAGATGCCACTGTGACTATCTAATTACTGTGTGTGGACAGAGGGCAGAGTGTGCCCAAGACATGTCACTGTGACTATCTAATTACTGTGAGTGGACAGAGGGCAGAGTGGGACAAGGAAATGTCACTGTTGCTATCTAAGTACGGTGAGTGAGCAGAGGGCAGAGTGGCCCAAGAGATTGCACCACTGTGACTATCTAATTACGTGGTGGACAGAGGCAGGAGTGTGCCCAAAGAATGTCCACATGTGACTATCTAATACTGTGAGATGGACAGGAGGCAGAGGTGCCCAAGACAATGTCATGTGGACATCTAAGTACTGTGGTGTGGACAGAGGGCGAGTTGGCCAAGAGAGGCACTGTGACTATCTAAATTACTGTGTGTGGGACAGAGGGCAGAGTGTGCCCAAGACATGCCCACTGTTGACATCTAATTACTGTGGAGTGAAGAGGGCAGAGTGTTGTGCCCAAGGACATGTCACTGTGACTATTAATTACTGTGGTGGACAGAGGGCAGAGTTGTGCCAAGGACATGTCCTTTGTGACTATCTAAGTACTGGTGTGTGCCAGGAGGGCAGAGGTGCCCAAGAGATGACACGGGACTTCTAATTTACTGTGGTGGACCAGAGGGCAGAGCGTGCCAAGACATGTCACTGTGCCTTATCTAATTTACGTGAGGACAGAGGGCAGAGTGGCCCAAGACATGTCACTGTGACTATCTCATTACTGTGTGTGTGGGACAGAGGAGGGGGAGTGTGCCCAGAAATGCCCACTGGACTATCTAAGTACTGTGTTCTGTGGACAGAGGGAAGAGTGTGCCCAAGAAGAGATGTCAATGGACTATCTAATACTGTGTGTGGACAGAGGGCAGATGTGCCCAAGACAGTCACTGTGACTATCTAATTACTGTGAGTGGGACAGAGGGCAGGTTTGTTGCCTAAGAGATGCCACTGGGACTTCAATTATGGATGTGGACAGAGGAAGACGTGTGCCCAGGACAGGGCACTGTGACTATCTATGACTGTGAGTGGGACAGAGGGCAGAGTGTGCAAAGACATGTCACTGTGACTATCTACTTACTGTAAGTGGACCAGGAGGGCAGAGGGTGCCCAAGAGATGCCACTGTGACTACTAATTACCTGTGTGTGACAGAGGGCAGAGTGTGCCCCAGACATGTAACTGTGATATCTAATTACGGTGAGTGGGGCAGAGGGCAAGAGGGGTGCCAAGAGATAAGAGATGCACTGTACTATCTAAGTTATGTGTGTGGACAGAGGGCAAGTGTGCCAGAACATGCCACTGTGATATTAATTACTGTGATTGGACAGAGGGCAGAGTGTGCCCCAGACATGCCACGGTGAACTACTAATTACTGTGAGGGACAGGGGCCAGGTGTGCCCAAGACATGTCACTGTGACTATCTCATACTGTGTGTGACAGAGGGCAGAGTGTGCCCAAGACATGCCACTGTGACTATCTAATTACTGTGAGTGGACAGAGGGCAGAGTTGTGCCCAAGACATGTCACTGTGACTATCGAATTACTGTGTGTGGACACGAGGGCAGGGTGTGCCCAAGACATGTCACTGTGACTATCTAATTACTGTGAGTGGACAGAGGGCAGAGTGTGCCCAAGACCATGCACTGTGACTATCTCAGTTATGTGAGTGGACAAGAGGCAGGAGTGTGCCCCACAGACATTGCACCTGTGACATCTAATTACTGTGTGTGTGTGGACGAGGGCAGAGTGTGCCCACGACATGGACCTGTGACTATTCTTAATGAATTTAGTGGACAGAGGGCAGAGTGATGCCCCCCAAGACCATGTCACTGTGACGATATAATTACGTGAGTGGACAGAGGGCAGAGTGTGCCCAAGCAGTCACTGTGACTATCTAATTACTGTGTGTGGACAGAGGGCAGAGTGTGCCCAAGACATGCCACTGTGACTATCTAATTACTGTGTGTGGACAGAGGGCAGAGTGTGCCCAAGACATGCCACTGTGACTATCTACTTACTGTGTGTGGACAGAGGGCAGAGTGCTGCCCAAGACATGCCACTGTGACTCTATCTCTAATTACTGGAGTGGACAGAGGGAGAGGGTGCCCAAGACAGTCAAGGTGACATATATAATTACGCTAGAGTGGACAGAGGCAGCGTGTGACCAAGACATGTCACTGCTGACTATATAATTACTGTGAGTGGACAGAGGGCAAGAGTGTGCCAAAGACATGTCACTGTTGACTACTAATTTACTGTGAGTGGACCAGAGGGCAGAGTGTGCCCAAGGACATGCCCTGTGGACTATCTAATTACTGGGGTGGACAGAGGGCGAGTGTGCCCAAGAAATGTCACTTGGCTGACTTATATTATTACGGTGGTGGACGAGAGCGAGAGAGTTTGTCCAAGACATGTCACTGTGACTATCTAAATTACTGTGAGTGGACAGAGGGCAGAGTGTGCCAAGACATGTCCTGTGACTCTTAATTACTCGTGAGTGGGACAGAGGGAGGAGTGGTGCCCAAGACATGTCACTGTGACTATCTAATTACTGTGAGTGGACAGAGGGCAGAGTGTGCCCAAGACATGTCACTGTGACTATCTAATTACGGTGAGTGGACGAGGGCAGAGTGTGCCCAAGACATGCCACTGTGACTATCTAATTACTGTGTGTGGACAGAGGGCAGAGTGTTGCCCAAGACATGTCACTGTGACTATCTTATTACTGTGAGTGGACAGGGGCAGCAGAAGGTGCCCAAGGAACATGTCACTGGACTATCTAATTACGGTGTGTGGACAGAGGGCCGAGTGTTTCCAAGACTGTCACGTGACTATCTAATATCGTAGTGGACAGAGGGCGGAGTGTGCCCAAGACATGCACTGTGACTATCTAATTACTGTGCGGGACAGAGGGCAGAGTGCCCCAATGGACATGTTACGGTGACTATCTAATTACTGTGAGTGGACAGAGGGCAAGTGTGCCCAAGACATGTCACTGTGCTATCTAATTACTGTGAGTGGACAGAGGGCAGAGTGTGCCCCAAGACATGTCACTGTGACTATCTAATTACTGTGAGTGGACAGAGGGCAGAGTGTGCCCAAGACATGTCACTGTGACTATCTAATTACTGTGTGTGTGGACAGAGGCAGAGTGTGCCCAAGACATGTCCTGTGACTATCAATTACTGTGAGTGGACAGAGGGTAGAGTTTTGTCCAAGACATGTCACTGTGACTATCTAATTACTGTGAGTGGGACAGAGGGCAGACGTGTGCCCATACATGTAACTGTGGACATCTAATTATGTGAGTGGACAGAGGGAGAGTGTGCCCAAGACAGTCACTGTGACTATCTAATTACTGGGAGTGGACAGAGGGCGAGTGTGACCAGAAGACCATCACTGTGCTATCTAATTACGTGAGTGGACAGCGGGCAGAGTGTTGCCAAAGGGAAATGTCAATGTGAGGACATCTAATTGACTGTGCGTGGACAGAGGGCAGAGTGTAGGCCCAAGAGATTCACTGTGACTATCTAATTACTGTGTGTGACAGAGGGCAGAGTGTGCCCAAGACATGCACTGTGACTTATCTAAGTCCTGTGAGTGGACAGAGGGCAGAGTGTTGCCCAGACATGGCCACTGTGGGACTATCTAATTACTGTGATTGGACCAGAGGGCAGAGAGAGATGTGCCCAAGACATGCCACGTGACTAGCTAATTACTGTGAGTGGACAGAGGGCCGAGTGTGCCAAAGACATCCACTGTGCTATCTAATTTACTGTGGGTGGACAGAGGGCAGAGTGTGCCAAGACATGTCACTGTACTATCTAATTAGTTCTGTGAGTGGACAGAGGGCCAGGTGTGCCAAGGGGGGGGGGGACCCAATGTCACTGTGACTATTAATTACTGTGAGGGACAGAAGGCAGAGTGTGACCCAAGACATGCCACTGTGACTATTAATTACCGTGTGTGGAGTTGTGGACAGAGGGCAGAGTGTGCCAAGACATGTCATTGTTGACTGATCTAATTACGTGAGTGGACAGAGGGCAGGAGGTGCCCAAGACACACGGACATGCCATGTGACTATCTAATTACTGTGAGTGGACAGAGGGCACAGAATTAACTTCTCTCCACGGAATTCCACAATATCTACAACTTTTTCCAATCCGGTTCAATTCCCCAGTTACCCCAAATTAAATCCATTACTGCATTTGCTCTAAAACATCTAATTACAATTTCCCAACTTAGCATAGTTTTGTTTTAGTTATTAAGTTTGTGCTGTTCAGTGAATATCCCTGAGTCTGAATGTTGTACAATAAATACCCTGCGGGTACAATGGGGAAATGAATTACCCATAAATTAATATTTCCTATTGTGCTAGGCTAGAGGCTGCAGCACAAACAATGCCCACCAGGTGGAGCTCCCACACTGTTTGCACAATCAGCAAAGAAATATATAAATTCCATAATGATTGTAACATAGTTATACAGGGTACAATACAATACATAGTATCCGTGTACAGTAATGATTGTTTTGTAACATAATTATTACAGGGTACAATACAATACATAGTATCCGTGTACAGTATGATGTGTACAATTATACAGGGTACAATACAATACAGAGTCAATCAGGTACAGTAATGATTGTAACATAATTATACAGGGTACAATACAATACATAGTATCCGTGTACAGTAATGATTGTAACATAGTTATACAGGGTACAATACAATACATAGTATCTGTGTACAGTAATGATTGTAACATAGTTATACAGGGTACAATACAATACATAGTATCCGTGTACAGTAATGATTGTAACATAGTTATACAGGGTATTATACAATACATAGTATCCGTGTACAGTAATGATTGGAATTAATTATAACAGTGGGTACACTTCAATTGTGTTTTTTTTTTTACATAGTTATCCGGTACAGTAATGATTGCTAACATAGTTATACAGGGTACATAATACATAGTATCTGTGGACAGTAATGATTGTAACAAATTATACAGGGTTACAATACACACATAGTCTCGGTGTACAGTAATGATTGTAAAATATAATAACAGGGTGGGTACAATACAATACATAGTTCGGTGTACAGTAATGATTGAAACATAATTCTTACAGGTACAATACAAATCCATAGTATCGTGTACAGTAATGATTGTAACAGTTATACAGGGTACAATACAATACATAGTATCTGTGTACAGTAATGATTGTAACATAGTTATACAGGATACAATACATAGTATCTGTGTACAGTAATGATGTAACATAGTATTACAGGGTAGTTTACAATACATAGTATCCGTGTACAGTAATGATTGTAACATAGTTATACAGGGTATTATACAATACATAGTATCCGTGTACAGTAATGATTGTAACAGTTACACAGGGTACAATACATAGTATCCGTGTACAGTAATGATTGTAACAATTATACAGGGTACAATACAATACATAGTATCTGTGTACAGTAATGATTGTAACATCGTTATCAGGGTACAATACAATACATAGTATCGGTACATTAATGATTGTAACATAGTTATACAGGGTACAATACAATACATAGTATCCGTGTACAGTAATGATTGTAACAGTTATACAGGGTACAATACAAAACATAGTATCAGTGTTAATAATGATTGTAACCATAGGATACAGGGTACAATACAAACATAGTTCCGTGTACAGTAATGATGTAACATAGTTTTATTACAGGTACAATACAAACATAGTATCCGTGACAGCGTAATGATTGTAACAGTTATGACAGGGGTACAAAACAATAAATAGTATCCCGGTCACATTAATGATGGTTGTAACATAGTTATACAGGGTACAATACAATACATAGTATGGTAAGTTTGTATCACACCCTATATGATATGATCACAGTCATATTATATATCCATCTATATCGATATTGGAAGATCGCTGGACCATGTATGGCCGTTTGCACCAATTTCTTCCCAATGTGACACCTTAGACCAATATACAATTGTGTTTGTGGGGCCACATAAGTTATAACATATAACATTATATAGCAGTGGCCCCAGTAATGAACTCTGAGGGGCCCAACATAGATGTAGCTCCATTGACCACTGCTTTCTGTACGCGATCCAACAACCAATTCTCTATCCATATACATAGAACAAATTTATCGGTGCAAAGGGGGAGAAGCTGATTGGACAAAGTTGGAAGAGATGTAAAAGAATTCTAACCAGTAACAATAAGATATTCTTTCATTTATCTGGTTCCCAGTGCCTACTGGGAGATTCTGCGATGCCACATGTAACCTAGCAGTGTGCTTAGAGCTAGGTCAGTCATTGCACATAGATTATTGTGGATTTCTATAGCGCCAACATCTTCCGTAGCGCTTTACAGTTACATGGATACATTCACATCTGGCCCCGAAAGCTTACATTACGAATCATTTATGTACACATACAACACTATCAGTATGTCTTTATGATTGTGGGAAAAACCAGAGTGCTCGGAGGAAACCCACGAGTTCGCCATTTTAACACCAAGACAAGAAACATCACCAGCCAATTAGGAGGACTGTATATTAACTTCCATCTTGGACAATATTGGACTTTATCATTTCTTCCCATTTTGGATTATTAAGCCAACCTTGCTTCCTAAGTTACGTTACCGAATTGGAAGTATTGTTTAGTATATGGATTGATAGTGTGGATAACCTTTTCTTACAGGATTGCTATAACGGAGAGATGTGTATAATCTCTCGGATAGATTTAGCCGGTCATTCCGCTGTTCTCGGAACGCGGTGGCAGTTTGCCTTATAGATATTGAGATTTATTTTAGTGTGTGCTGTGTTTATGTTCACTAACGCTCCTCCGATCTGTTTGATTGTTGGAGTCATTTGTGTCGACAACTGAAAGTCGAAGCCAGACCGGAGTGGGGGTCGGTGACACTTCCATTACGACGGGACGGCGGGTACAGAGGATCCTCCATTGCATATTGCAAATACAAATTAAATCCATTATAATCCCAGCATCAAGGAGGTTAGATGAATGGAGATCAGCGGGACCCCACAGTGCAGCGTTACCAATTATTGGCCTCAAACAGGCGGCTGATAAATTATTTATCAACATCTTTAATCTTAGATAAAACCTACAGGAACGCCGACAGAGGGAGAAACATAACCAAAAGCTAGGGAACCGGCACTGGTAACCTGGCAACAGAGTTAGCACAGGAATTAGAAAGTAGCCAGAAGTGATGACATAACCCATATCGAGGGAAGAGTAGTTAGTGTAGTAGATTCCATGTGCCAATCACATGGAATGATCCGGTATACCATCATCCACACCATCCCTCCAGTGGACCACATTCCACCTACACCCATGAACATCCCTCCAGTGTCCGACCTCCCCTACTGGGAAGTCCCTCCAGTGTCCGACCTCCCCTACTGGGAATGTCCCTCCAGTGTCTGACCCCCACCTGGGAAGCCCTCAGTGTCCGACCTCCCTAATGGAATGTTCCCTCGTGTTCCGACCTCCCCTACTGGGAATGTCCTCCAGTGTCCCACCTCGCATACTGGGAATGTTCCTCCAGTGTCCACCTCCATACTGGAATCCCCCGTGTCACCTCTCTACTGGGAACATCCCCCAGTGTCCCACCTCCCTACGGAACATCCCTCCAGTGTCCCACCTCCCCTACATTAAACATCCATCCAGTGTCCCATCTCCCCTACTGGGAACATCCCGCCAGTGCCCATCTCCCCTACTGGGAACATCCCTCCAGTGTCCCACCTCCCATTCTGGGAACATCCCTCCAGTGTCCCATCTCCCCTACACTGAACATCCCTCCAGTGTCCCATCTCCCCTACTGGGAACATCCCTCCAGTGTCCCACCTCCCCTACATTAAACATCCCTCCAGTGTCCCATCTCCCCTACATTGAACATCCCTCCAGTGTCCCACCTCCCCTACAGGGAACATCCCCAGTCCACCTCCCCTACTGGGAAATCCTCCAGTGTCCCACCTCCCACATTGAACATCCATCCAGGTCCCATCTCCCTATGGGAACATCCCCAGTGTCCCACCTCCCTTCTGGAACAGCCTCCAGTGTCCCACCTCCCCCTTACTGGGGAAACATCCCTCCAGTGTCACATCTCCCTTCTGGGAACAACCTCAGTATGTCCCAATACTCTTTGGGAACATCCCTCCAGTTCCCACCCCCCCTACTGGGAACATACCCTCCAGTGTCCCATTCTCCCTACACTGAACATCCTACAGTGTCCCACCTCCCCTACTGGGAACATCCCTCCAGTGTCCACCTCCCTACTGAACACTCCAGTGTAACACTCCCTATCTGACATCCATCCTTTCCACCCTACCCCTTTGGGTAACATCCCTCCAGTGTCCCACCTCCCCTTCTGGGAACATCCCTCCAGTGTCCCACCTCCCCTTCTGGGAACATCCCTCCAATGTCCCATCTCCCCTTCTGGGAACATCCCTCCAATGTCCCATCTCCCCTTCTGGGAACATCCCTCCAGTGTCCCACCTCCCCTACTGGGAACATCCCTCCATGTCCCATCTCCCCTACACTGAACATCCCTCCAGTGTCCCACCTCCCCTACTGGGAACATCCCTCCAGTGTCCCACCTCCCCTACATGACATCCCCCAGGTCCACCCCCCTACATGAACCTCCAGTGTCCCACCTCCCCTAAATCCCCCTCACATTGAACATCCCTCCAGTGTCCCACTCCCCTACAGGGAACATCCCTCCAGGTCCCATCTCCTACTGGGACATCCCCCCAGTGTCCCACCTCCCCTTCTGGGAACATCCCTCCAATGTCCCATCTCCCCTTCTGGGAACATCCCTCCAATGTCCCATCTCCCCTTCTGGGAACATCCCTCCAGTGTCCCACCTCCCCTACTGGGAACATCCCTCCAGTCCCATCTCCCCATACACTGGAACATCCCTCCAGTGTCCCCCAAACCTCCCCTACTGAAATCCACTCCAGTGGTCCCACCTCCCCTACTGAAAATCCCTCCAGTTGTCCCACCCCCCTACATTGAACATCCTCCAGTGTCCCACCTCCCGACATGAACTCCATCCAGTCCCATCTCCCACATTGAACATCCCTCCAGTGTCCCACCCCCTACATTGAACATCCATCCAGTGTCCCATCTCCCCTACTGGGAAACATCCCTCCAGGTCCACCTCCCCTTCTGGGAACATCCCTCCAGTGTCCCACCTCCCCTACTGGGAACATCCCTCCAGTGTCCCACCTCCCCTACATTGAACATCCATCCAGTGTCCCACCTCCCCTACAGGGAAACATCCCTCCAGTGTCCCACCCCTACTGGGAACATCCCTCCAGTGTCCCACCTCCCCTACATTGAACATCCATCCAGTGTTCCCATCTCCCCTACTGGGAACATCCCTCCAGTGTCCCACCTCCCCTTCTGGGAACATCCCTCCAGTGTCCCACCTCCCCTACTGAGAATCATACCTCCCTGGCCATCCTCCGTGTCCCACCTCCCCTACTGGGAACATCCTCCAGTTCCCAATCCCCTACTGGGAACATCCCTCCAGTGTCCCACCTCCCCTACTGGGAACATCCCTCCATTCCTGAAGACTCTCTGTGAGTGATTTCTGCTCATCTCAAGAATGACAACAGAAGGAAGCCATGAGAGGAAATAGAGAAAGACTCACACAATGTAAAAAGAACATTATTATTATTATTATAGAAGCTCATGGGTACTGATGAGCAGTGTGGGGAGTTTCATCTACTAGTGTCTCCAGTTATTGGAAATTGGATAAGTTCAGTATATAAACACTTCCCAGGTACATATCAGGGTCTTCAGAGAATCTATTAAAACTCCAAGTAATAAGAGAAACTCATCACTCCCATTCCTCAGGATTAACATACTGATCTAACGCTTATTTAATGAGATTTATCAGCTCAATGACCATGGCAGGGTTTTAAGATAAGGATCCCAAAATGGGATTACGGAATTCCTTCTAATAAACCATAAACCTGTTCCCTGTACTTTTATGTGTGTATCCAAGAACAAGAAACATTACACAAGATCCAAGGGATCAACAACGAGGGATATGAACTGTTGCAAAAGCAACATAACGAGGCAAAAAATCAGACAAATGCAATAAATCAACTACAAAAACCTACAACGATATGAAAAACTAATATAACAAACCTCACAATATCCCAACAGGAAAGGGGACATCACTAACTAGAAAAAGGAGTAAAGAAGGGAGTAAAGCAACAAGAGAGAGCCCTCACTCACTAGAGGAAGGAGAGGAGAAGAAACCTCACACTATCCCAACAGGAGAGAACCCTCACTTACTAGAGGAAGGAGAGGAGAAGAAACCTCACACTATCCCAACAGGAGAGAACCCTCACTTACTAGAGGAAGGAGAGGAGAAGAAACCTCACACTATCCCAACAGGAGAGAACCCTCACTTACTAGAGGAAGGAGAGGAGAAGAAACCTCACACTATCCCAACAGGAGAGAATCCTCGCTCACTAGAGGAAGGAGAGGAGAAGAAACCTCACACTATCCCAACAGGAGAGAACTCTCACTTACTAGAGGAAGGAGAGGAGAAGAAACCTCACCTATCCCAACAGAGAGAAACCCTCGCTCACTAGAGGAAGGAGAGGGAAGAACCTCACACTATCCAACAGGAGGAACCCTCGCTCACTAGAGGAAGGAGAGGAGAAGAAACCTCACACATCCCAACGAGAGAACCCTCACTCACTAGAGAAGGAGAGGAGGAGGAGTAACCTCACACTATCCCAATAGAAAGAACCCTCACTTACAGAGGAAGGAGAGGAGAAGAAACCTCACACTATCCCAACAGGAGAGAACCCTCACTCACTAGAGGAAGGAGAGGAGGAGGAGTAACCTCACACTATCCCAACAAGAGAGAACCCTCACTTACTAGAGGAAGGAGAGGAGGAGGAGTAACCTCACACTATCCCAACAGGAAAGGGGGCATCACTAACTAGAGAATGGAGCGAAGAAGGGACCCTTACACTAAAGCAACAAGAGAGAACCCTCACTCACTAGAGGAAGGAGAGGAGAAGAAACATAGACTGGAATGGGACTGACATCCCCAGCTGCAGAGGATCATGGTAAAAAGGATGAGAGACAGCCCCAGTGATCATGTCTCATTCAGTAAAGGTATTAGTTACAATAATTGTATCCCAGCATGCACTGAAACGCAATGGTATGCCAGTATCATAGAAGTATATCTTCCAGTGGCCATACCATTAATCTCCTTGGTTTGCTCTAAACACACAGTATCTTGGTTGGAGAGATGTAACGTGCTCCCTCCATCACTTACTTGTCACCTGTAAGGTTTCTCCAATCACTTCCGCCTTCAGAAATATCCTCCCTCTCTTCTCCGTGTGGTCCATCCCGCACATGCTTGGTACATTGACCACGCAGACCTTATGTACGTTCATGTCACAGGCTGCGGAAAGATATCACTGGGTTATATCACTAACACATTAACTCCCAGCTAATCATATCATTATAATTTACCACACCTAGGGTGGTACTATATTATAAACTGGGGATACTATATTATAACTGGGGGATACTATAACTGGGGTACTATATTATAACTGGGGATACTATACTATAACTGGGGATACTATATTATAACTGGGGGATGCTATAACTGGGGGATACTATACTATAACTGGGGATACTATCAATGGGGTGCTATAATAAACTGGGGATACTATAACTGGGGGTACTATATTATAACTGGGGATACTATATTATAAACTGGGGGATACTATAACTGGGGGTACATATTATAACTGGGGATACTATATTATAACTGGGGGATACTATAAACTGGGGGATGCTATAACTGGGGGATACTATACTATAACTGGGGGATACTACAAATGGGGGTGCTTATACTATAACTGGGGGTACTATATTATAACTGGGGATACTATATTAAAAAGGGGGATACTATAACTGGGGGATGCTATAACTGGGGATGCTATACATAACTGGGGGATACTATCAATGGGGGTGCTATTACTTAACTGGGGGATACTATAACTGGGGGGGTACTATATTATAACTGGGGATACTATATTATAACTGGGGGATACTATAACTGGGGGTACATATTATAACTGGGGATACTATATCTATAACTGGGGGATACTATAACTGGGGGATCTTATAACTGGGGGATACTATACTATAACTGGGGGATACTATCAATGGGGTGCTATACTATAACTGGGGGTACTATATTATAACTGGGGATACTATCATTATAACTGGGGGTACTATATATTATAACGGGGGGTACTATATTATAACTGGGGATACTTAACTGGGGGTACTATATTATAACTGGGGGATACTATATATAACCTGGGGATACTAGAACTGGGGGTACTATATTATAACTGGGGGATGCATTATAATGGGGGACTATACTAAATGGGGGATACTATCAATGGGGTGCTATACTATAACTGGGGGGTACTATATTATAACTGGGGATACTATATTATACACGGGGTACTATATTTAACTGGGGTACGATATATAAAGGGGGATGCTATACTATAACTGGGGATACTAAAACGGGGGTACTATATTATAACTGGGGGTACTATATTATAACTGGGGATACTATAGTGCAAGTGCTGCAAGCAGACCTAGATAGATTATCAAAATGGGCAGCAGAATGGCAGATGAGATTCAATGTTGATAAATGTAAGGTGATGCATTTGGGGGTTTAATAATCCTGTGCCCCCTACACCATAAATAACTCTGTGTTAAGTGCATCTGTAATGGAAAAAGATTTAGGGGTTCTGGTAGATAACAGATTTAGCTGTAGCAAACAATGCCGTAGACAGCAAGCTAGAGAGCAAGATATGGTTGTAAAAGAGGGGAATGAGAATCAAGAGAGAAAAAATATTATTCTCCCTCTTTACAAGGCACTGGTAAGGCCACATTTGGAATATGCGGTGCAGTTTTGGAATCCCATATACAAAAGGGACATCTGGAAATTGAGGCAGTTCAGAGAAGGGCAACTAAATTAATAAGGGGAATGGAGGGGCTTGAATATGCAGGCAGATTAGACAGTTAGGGCTGTTTACATTGGAGAAGCGGCGGTTGCGTGGGGACATGATAACCTTATACAAATATATTAATGGCCCATACAGTGAACTCTCTGGTGCTTTTCACTAATAGGTCATAAAGAGGACTCGTGGACATCCTTTAAGTTTGGAAGAAAAGAAGTTTTCTTCAAGTTAGGAGAGGTTTCTTTACAGTGAGAACGGTGAAAACTGTGGAACTGTCTTCCAGCAGAGGTGGTAATGGCAAGTTCATTGAAAACTTTAAAAAAGGCCTGGATAAGTTTCTAAAACTAAAAAATATTGAGAATTACTGGTATTAATGCATATAGATCTGGTTGATCGGGATACTTTCTGATTGCCGTTTGGAGTCAGGAAGGAATTTTTTTCCCCCTTTTTAGCTGGGGTTTTTTGCCTTCCTCTGGATCAACTGTTAGGTAGGGTTAAAAAAAAAAAAAAAAGTGAATAGGTTGGACTTGATGGACGAATGTCTTTATTCAACCTTAATTACTATGTTACTATGTACTATGTATTATAACTGGGGGATACTATAACTGGGGAATACTATACTGGGGCTATTATTATAACTGGGGATACTATACTATAACTGGGGACGGGTACTATACTATACTGGGGGATACTATAATTGGGGGTACTATACTATAACTGGGGTACTATACTAAACTGGGGGATACTATAACTGGGGGGTACTATATATAACTGGGGATACTATACTATAACTGGGGGTACTATATTATAACTGGGGATACTATACTATAAACCGGGGGACTATATTATTAACTGGGGGTACTATATTATAACCGGGGGACTATATTATAATTGGTAGATACATAACCGGGGGGTACTAATTATAATTGGAGATACTAAAACCGGGGGTACTATATTATAACTGGGGGTACTATAACCGGGGTACATATTATAACTGGGGACACTATAACCGGGGGTATATATCATAACTGGGGTACTATTTATAACGGGATACTATAACTGGGGGTACTATATTATAACTGGGGATACTAAACGGGGGGATACTATAACTGGGGGTACTATATATAAATGGGGATACTATATTATACTGGGGGATACTATAACTGGGGTACTATATTATAACTGGGGATACTAATTATAACTGGGGGATACTTAACTGGGGAATACTATAACTGGTCGGGGGTACTATATATAACTGGGGGATACTATACTATAACTGGGGGTACTATACTATAATGGGGGGATATACTTAATTGGGGGTACTTACTATAACTGGGGGATTACTATCAATGGGGGTGCTATACTAAACCGGGGGGTACTATATTATAACTGGGGGGATACTATATATAACTGGGGGTACTATACTATAACTGGGGATACTATTTATAACTGGGGGATAACTATAACTGGGGGTACTATATTATAACTGGGGATACTATATTATAACTGGGGGATACTATAACGGGGTGGGTACTATATTATAACTGGGGGTACTATATTATAACGGGGGTACTATAACGGCAGGGGGGGTACTATATTATAATGGGGGATGCTATAACTGGGGGATACTATACTATAACTGGGGGGATACTATCAATGGGGGTGCTATACTATAACTGGGGGTACTAATACGGGTACATATTATTAACGGTATATATTTATAACTGGGGGTACTATATTATAACTGGGGGAAGCTATACTATAACTGGGGGATATATCCAATGGGGGTGCATACTATAACTGGGGGATACTATAACGGTGGTACTATATTATAACTGGGGGGTACTATATTATAACTGGGGATACTATAACTGTGGGTACTATATTATAACTGGGGATACTATATTATAAAACTGGGGGATACTATACTGGGGATACTATAACTGGGGGTACTAATTATAAATGGGGATACTATATTATAACTGGTGGGTACTATATTATAACTGGGGGATACTATATATAACTGAGGGGATACTATAACTGGGGAATACTATAACTGGGGGTACTATTTATAACTGGGGATACTATACTATAACTGGGGGTACTATACTATAATTGGGGGGTACTATACTATAAACTGGGGGTGGTACTATACTATAAACTGGGGGTACTATATATAACTGGGAGTACTATATTATAACGGGGGTACTATATTATAAACTGGGGATACATACATAAACCAGGGGTACTATATTATAACTGGGGGTACTAATGTAAATGGGAGATACATTAACCGGGGGTACTATATTATAACTGGGGGTACATATATAACTGGGGATACTATAACTGGGGGTACTATATTGTAAACTGGGATACTATACTATAACCGGGTGTACTATACTGTAACTGGGGTTACTATTATACTGGGGGATACTATAACGGGGGTACTAAAATTAAACTGGGGACTATACTATAACTGGTTTGGGATGGGAGATACTATAACGGGGGTACTATATTATAACTGGGGGTATTCTATAACTGGGGGTACTATATTATAACTGGGGATACTTTACTATAACTGGGGGATACAAAGGGCGTATATTATAACTGGGATACTATACTATAACTGGGGGTACTATATTATAAACTGGGGGATGCTATAACTGGGGGATACTATCAATGGGGGTGCTATACTATAACTGGGGGATACTATACCGGGGTACTATACTTATAACTGGGGGGGTACTATATTATAACTGGGGGAACTATAACTGGGGGATACTATAACTGGGGGTATAATTATAAAGGGTACATATATAAGGGGATACTATTATTAAAGGGGATACTATAACTGGGGGTACTATATTATAACTGGGGATACTATATGTGCAAGTGCTGCAAGCAGGACTAGATAGATTATCAAAATGGGCAGCAGAATGGCAGATGAGATTCAATGTTGATAAATGTAAGGTGATGCATTTGGGTTAATAAATCCCTGTGCCCCCTACACCATAAATAACTCTGTGGTTAAGTGCATCTGTTAATGGAAAAAGTTTAGGGGTTCTGGGATAACAGATTTAGCTGTAGCAAACATGCCAGTAGCAACAGCTAAGCTACAAGATATTGTCTTGTATAAGAGGGGATGGAATCAAGAGAGAAAAATATTATTCTCCCTCTTTACAAGGCACTGGTAAGGCCACATTTGGAATATGCGGTGCAGTTTTGGAATCCCATATACAAAAGGGACATCTTGGAAATTGAGGCAGTTCAGAGAAGGGCAACTAAATTAATAAGGGAATGGAGGGGCTTGAATATGCAGGCAGATTAGACAGTTAGGGCTGTTTACATTGGAGAGAAGCGCGCGTTGCGTGGGGACATGATAACCTTATACAAATATATTAATGGCCCATACAGTGACTCTTGGTGCATTGTTCACTAAAGGTCATATCAGAGACTCGTGGACATACCTTTAAGTTTGGAAGAAAAGAAGTTTCATCTTCAAGTTAGGGAGTTCTTTAGTGAAGAGAGTGTGAACTGTGGAACTGTCTTCAGCAGAGGTGGTAATGGCAAGTTCATTGAATAACTTAAAAAGGCCTGGATAAGTTTCTAAAACTAAAAAAATTGAGAATTAACTGGTATTAATGCATATAGATCTGGTGATCAGGGATACTTTCTGATTTGCCGTTTGGAGTCAGGAAGGAATTTTTTTCCCCCTTTAGCTGGGGTTTTTTGCCTTCCGGATCAAAGGCTGTTAGGTAGGGAAAAAAAAAAAAAAAAAAGGTAGAAAGGGACGTTGATTGAAAGAAGTCGGTTTAGTCAACCGGGGTAAGGAGGGGGGAGGGAAAGGGGATACTAGATACGGATGTTACCGTAGTATGGAAAGTCACTGAGGGAACGGTAGGAGACGAGAAAGCTAAACGGGGGACAACAGAATAACTGGGTACGATACTAGAGGGGTAGCAGACATGTAAACGGGGATCTAATTGGGGGGTTTACGATGCTACTATACGGGATACGAATGGGGGTACGTAAACGGGGTACAAAAACTAACTGGGGTTTCTTACGATCATACAGAGGGGGACTAAGGGGTACTAGTAATAAAGGGGGTGTACAAGGGATACGAGACGGGGATAAGTATAAGGGAGATCAGAGACGGGAGAAGGAGAGAAGAGGGGGGGGGCGAGTGATAAACGGGGGGGGTGGGGGGGAAACAGGAGAGGAGGAAAGAAAGGGGGACCAGAGGAGAAGGAGGGATACTAGGGGTAATAGAAAGTGGGGACACATAAGCCGGGGACGAACAGAAAACTGGGGGTACATAAATGGGATAAAGCTGGGGTTCGTAGTAGTTATGAAAGCGGGGGATTACTATAGACGAGGGGACATAACTGGGGCGATCACGGGGTACAGTAGAGGTAAGGGGGTAGTAATATACCTGGGGGGACGATAGAGAACGGGGTAGCAAGAGTTATAAGGGGCTGGGGACGAGTCTAGAAAGGGCTGGGAGGGACTAACATAAATGGGGGTGGAAGTAGCTAGAAACGGGGGTACTAGTAGTAACGGGGGGGACGAGACTAGAACGAGGGAAGGTACAAACGTGGGGAAGCTAGGAGAAGTGGGGTACAAGAGTAAAGGGTGAACGTAGTACGACGAGGGGGGGGGAATAGTTAAAACATGGGGATGACAGAGTAAGGAGGTGGTACGTATACGTTAAACGTGGAGAGTACGTAGTATTACAGGGGAAAGAGGAAACTGGGGAGTATAGTAGACCGAAGCGGGGAATAATGATAGATACGGGGGAGTACGAGTATAGTAACAGGGGGGACAAGGAGAACCTGAAGAGAAAGAAGAGGAGGGATATGGGCGGTGAAAGGAAAGGGGACGCGAAAGGAGAGAAGGAGGGGGAAGGAAAGGGAGAAGAGAACCGGGGCTTCAACACCAACACCCCCCCCCACGGTACTATATTATAACTGGGATACGTATAACGCGGGGGGTACTTATTTATAAGGCGGGGGTACTATATTATACCAACTGGGGGATACTATAACCGGGGTTTTACTGGTACATACCGGGTCTATTTTATACCTACTGGTTATAACGGGGGATACTATAACGGGGGGGTAGTACTGGACTTTGTAAACGGGGGTACTATAACTGGGGTACTATGAACTGGGGGTACTATATTATAACTGGGGGTATTTTAACTGGGGATACTATATTATAACTGGGGGTACTATATTATAACTGGGGGTACTATAACTGGGGGTACTATATTATAACTGGGGGTACTATAACGGGGGGTACTATATTATAACTGGGGTTACTTAAACCGGGGGTTACTATATTATAAGTGGGGTATCATAACCGGGGTACTATATTATAACTGGGGGGTACTATACATAAACTGGGGGGAGTACTAAACTGGGGGTACTATATTATAACTGGGGATACTATACTATAACGGGGGATACTATAACGGGGGGGGTATACTATATTAACTGGGGATACTATACTATAACTGTGGGTACTATATTATAACTGGGGGGTACTATATTATAAACTGGGGATACAATATTAAACTGGGGATACTATAACTGCGGTGGTACTAATTATAAATGGGGGGATACTATAACTGGGGGTACTATATTATAACTGGGTGTACTATACTATAACTGGGGGATATTATAACTGGGGGTACTATACTATAACTGGGGGATACTATAACTGGGGGTACTATTACTATAACTGGGGGATACTATAACTGGGGGGGGTACTATATTATAACTGGGGATACTATACTATAACTGGGGGAACGATAACTGGGGGTACTATATTATAACTGCGGGATGCTAAAAGGTGGTACTATATTAATAACTGGGGGGGTACTATATTATAACTGGGGGATACTATAACTGGTAACTATATTATAACTGGGGGTACTATAACTGGGGATACTATATTATAACTGGGGGAATACTATACTGGGGGTTAGTTATAACTGGGGGATACTATATATAAACTGGGGGGGTACTATTTTTATAACTGGGGGGGGGTACTATATTTATAACTGGGAGAGAGAGAGGGAACTCTAAACTGGGGGTACTATATTATAACTGGGGGTATATATTATAAACCGGGGGTACTATAATGGTGGTACTATATTATAACTGGGGGTACTAGATTATAACTGGGGGTATATGATAATAGGGGGTACTATATTATAACTGGGGGTACTATATTAAACTGGGGGTACTATATTATAACTGGGGGGGGGTACTATAGTATAACTGGGGGGTACTATATTATAACTGGGGATACTATAACTGAGGGTACTATATTATAACTGGGGGATACTATAACGGGGGATACTATACTATAACTGGGGATACTATATATAATTGGGGGTACTATAACTGGGGTTTATATATTATAACTGGGGGATACTATAACTGGGGGATACTATATTATAACTGGGGGACTAGATTATAACTGGGGGTGGGTACTATAACGGGGGGGGGTACTTTACATTATAACTGGGGGATACTATAACGGGGTGGTACTATATTATAACTAGGGGTACTAGATTAATAAACTGGGGGTACTATAACGGGGGTACATATTATAACTGGGGGGTACTATAACGGGGGTACTATATTATAACTGGGGGATACTATAACAGGGGGTACAATATTATAACTGGGGGTACTATAACGGGGGGTACTATATTATAACTGGGGGATATATAACGGGTGGTACTATAATGGCGGGTTACTATATATAACTGGGGGATACTTAAGGGGGTAATAGTTATAAACTGGGGGATACTATAACGGGGTACTATATTATAACTGGGGGATACTATAACGGGGGGTTTTGGGGTGGCTAATATTTATATAAATGGGGCGATAAGTGGGTACTATATTATAACTGGGGGGCTCGCGTGGTACTATATATTAGAACATATGGTCATTGGGATTTACAAAAAGGTTGTTTAAGGTTGGGGGCACCACATATATATTTAACCGGGGGTACCACAGGTTTTTATGACCAGGGGATGGGGGGTTACCAGGGTCTATAGGACTAGGGGGACTATGGTTCTATATTGTTGGGGGTACCATGGGTCGGGTTATAGCATCAAGGGTGGGTACCATGAGTCCATATAGCTGCGGTTGGTGGGGTGGTGGGGTACTACGCTCAATATTGTCAGGGGTCTATAAAGGCAAGGGTATCATGAGTCTATACAGTTGAGGGGTACTATATGTCTATATAGTTGGGGTGCACCATGGGTCTGTAGGGTCAGGTAGTACTACTACGGGTCTATATGGTAAAAGGTAGGTCTATATAGTTGGAGGGCACCATGGGTCTATATAGGGTACTATGGCTCTATATGGTTGTGATGTACTAAAGGTCTATATAGTAGGGGGGTACCATGGGTCTATATAGCAGGGGGTACCATGGGTCTATATAGAGGGGGGTACATGGGTCTATACAGTTGAGAGTTCTATGGGTCTATATAGCGAGGGTGTCCACTCGGTTCTATACATTGAGTACATGGTCACCGCTCTACTCTTCTATCGTTATGTCCGCGTGCGGCATCCATTCCTTGCGCCGCCTCATAACGCAGCTACCGGCTTCCGGCCAAAATAGTGGGGGGAAATGGGTCCTAACAGTAGATGGGACCATGGGGTCTATACAGTGTGACAGGTACTATGCCTGGGTCTATATCGGAGTAGGGGTAGCCATGGTTCTAAGTAGGGGGGTACCATGGGTCATACAGTAGGGGGACCAATGCGTCTATACAGTAGGAAGGGGGGTACAGGGTCTATACAGTAGAGGGGCTACCATGGTCTTCTGAGGTTACATGGGCTAGTAAGGGTGACCATGGGGTTCTATACAGTAGTAGGGTACCATGGGTCCTAACATGTAGAGGTTACATGGGAACATTGGGGTACCAATTGGTATATAGTGGCGGGGTACCATGGTCTAAAGTTGTTAGAGGGGAGTAACCATGGGGTCTATACAGTAGAGGGGTACCATGAGTCTATACAGTAGAGGGGTACCATGGTCTATATAGTAGGGGTACAGGGGGGTTTTTCTATTACGAGAGGGGTACCAGGGTATATACAGTAGAG
>CM033476.1:1763280-1929586 GCA_019447015.1 Hymenochirus boettgeri | reverse complement strand
TGTACTGCGATTATATATATATACCGGGACATTGACCTGGTGTACTGAGATTGTATCTTATATAGTGCCATTGTCCCGGTGTAACTTAGAATTGACTATATATGTACATTGTCATATTGTACAAATTGTGTTGTGCTGAGATAGTAAAGGTTAAACAACAGAATACATGTTAGGAAAGACATCTCAACAACTACAGCATCATTATCATTACATGTCACATTTTTGGTGGAGCATGCCACAACTGTACAGTATAAGGTTTGTAGCTTTTGTGTGTACCATAATGTAATCTCATTTGTATTGATTTGGGTGGGAGCTGCCATATCCTTTTACTTCGACCAGGGTGTGCAATAATTTTCCATTGGATGATTTAGCAAAATTTGAATTTTAATGCCATACCCATAGGAATTAAAAAACTTAATTCTGGTCAACATTAATTGGATCTCGCTATAGAAAGAGTTAAAGGGCCAAACAGATTTATAAACTTTGTTTCCCTCTATTATAAAGTACGAAATCTACCGGTGCCTCCCCTCATGGTACACTTACCTACCGGTGCTTCCACTCACGTATAACACATTACCTCCGGTGCTCCACCACGATCACTTACCTAACGGTGCTCCAACGCCGGATACACTACATACCGGTGCTCCCTCACGATACACTTACCTACCGGTGCTCCTCACGGAATACACTTACCTACCGGTGCTCCACTCACGATACCTTACCTACCGGTGCTCCACTCACGTATACACTTACCTAACGGTGCTTCCTCACGGATCCCTTACCACCGGTGCTCCACTCCGGATTACACTTACCTACCGGTGCTCCACTCACGACTACACTTCTACTGGTGCTCCACTCACGATACACTTACCTACCGGTGCTCCACTCACGATACACTTCCTTCCCAATGAACGGCCTTGTTCTGCCTCAAGGTATTACCGAGCCGATAACGGCTTCTTAACAGACTTTAACACCGCAGTATCCGGCGTTAAAGATTCAGATGGGAAACCCCCATTCGCGATGCGCTAAAGAACGTTTTTGCCAGTGTATTGCCTAGAGGAGCGATAGAGAGTGAACCCGATCTCAGTACATCGCCCTGTTAGTGTCCCTTTAAAGGGCAAGTCACCCTATGCAACTTTAAAACATAGTGATCACCCCCAAACCCCAATTAACTCCTGTGATCATGATCCATTACTATACCAATAGCATAAACACGCTTTGAGACAATCAGATAACATTACGTTTCAGCCGGGGCCGTCTTGGACAGTCACGGGCTGCAGGTGGCCCTGTTAGCCCTTAACTTATGCCGGTCTGGGCTAAGGGAAACATATGGCAGCTCCCCACCCCATGTCTTATCTATAACAGGCTCTGACTTAACGCTCGCTAATCTGCTGGCCCATATCTCGGCGACCACAGGCAAAATTTCATATTTCAACCATAGCTCTGGGCGTTGCCTTACTGATTGTGTTGTTGGGGTTACTAACCGTGCATGATTTTTTTCCCCGCTCTCTCCGCAGGGCCGCCTAGAACAATATCCACTATCTTAAGGTAGTCCCCCTTTCTTTCTCGTCATTACCTTCACTGTGCGTTGGTTTCTCTCCATCAGATCCCAATCCGGCTAATAAGTTAAGGATTCGTTTGCACCCGACCCAATCAGTGGTCCCCATATGAGGCATGGGTGTTTGCGTCCTTAATTTACTAGTCACTTCCTATTTTGTCTCTCGTGGACCAGGTGACTTTTCAGACAAATGAGATCTGGATTGGGCGGGGCCACTTGCACTGTTTTGTATTCACAAGATACGATCGGATTCCCTATTACTCTGTCCGCATACTGTACACATGACCAGTGAGTATATATGATGGCGTGACAAGGGTTAAATTGCCGTCTTCTGCCTTTCATTGGTTTCCTATTTGCTGGGGGTTAACTAATTTTTGAATCTAATGTGCATGTCGTTAACCTGTTAAATTACCATTTAAAGCATTTCTGGGGACACTGATATTCCAAATAATGTTCAAACTTCCTGCTTCCTGTAGCTGAGTGATTTCCTCGCTCTCTCGGATCCCCCTTCTTGCCCCAGGTATGAGCATGCCAGATAAGACTTAATGCTGAGAAAAGATGAAGAAAAAAACAAATTGACAGTGAGAAGTGGGCTATTACGGTAGGTCCACCCTACAACCAATTTTTTTTTCTGGGCTAGAAAACACTCCCAACCCTGACCGTTGCAATGTCTAAATGTCAATCACAGGTGTCGCTGCTGGTCTGATAACTTCAAGGTCAGTTTTGGACATTTAACCGTGCAGGGCGTCGGGGTTTAGGTGTTTTTTCTATAGCCCCGAAAAGATTTGGTAGGGTGGACATACCCTTTTCGCAGTGAAATAGGTCCATAGTTCACAACTGCCTGAAGCAGAAGTGTTCAGGAAGTTATTTGCTAAACCTTGTCCACATATAACTTTACCCGGGCTGGTATGAATGTGTGATATTTCTGCTAATCAACAAAATACAGCCACTATTTGGGTAAATCGGGTACTAATATTTCTGATCGATTTCAGGCGAATCATCGGTCTGCTTGATCAGTCGGACATGTAGTAAATCACTCTGAATCCTTATCTTCAATGAACTATATCAGCGTGGGAACACGTCTGTAGATAAAGGTCCGTATGGGGTTTCCGTGTCATGGAAGACACTATAATTTAAACCTTGTTTTTTATACATTCGCCTCTATTAATAAGAGCACACTCCTAACTTTAGAATCCACTCTAAGATTTACACAGGTCTATCTACACTACAGCAGTATAGGGAGTGGTGCTCCTGCGTATACTGTGACTGTTACATCACAGCACTTTGCTTCGCCAATGTTTGTGCTTAGCATGCCCCATTTGTATTCTTCATCTGGACAAGGGGAAGGTGCCTCATGATAAGCCCCTTCCCAAAAATTAAAAAAAACATCTATCCAAGCTGGACAGAAAATTTGTCTCTCCTAAGGTCTCTACAAGTAAAGGAAATCATAAAAATGTGAATTTTGGCATGGGATTTATGAACAGCTGGTGATGTATCTTTCACAGCAAAGGAACAACAAGTGACTTTTCCAAGCCTGTAACCTGTTTCACGCAGCGAGAGACATCGTACTAGACTTTTTAAAGGTATAGAAAGTGTGTATTTTCAGTAGGTATTGTTTTGAGGGCACATATAGAAGACCACAGTTCCCCTTTAGGGTGGTTGTCTGTTCTTTTCCACCATAAGGACTGATTTTAAGTCTCTCTGGGGGGGACCTTATGTGACTCCCATAGGGATGGTACGATTACCTGTACTGGTCCGCTTCGTTGAATCGTTTTCTGATGACCTGGAAACTACAGGTATGTATTTCTATGGATTGAAATTTAGACAGTTGTGCCATTGGAAGTAGTGGCTGTTGAAGATTCAAATCTTAATAAGGTTATCAATGGTAATTCTTGAAGGCCTACGGTAACGTGCACTATCGCATATAACCACCAGGAGCCCAGAGTCATTGTTATGTTTAAGGAAGAGAATGGCCTGTTTCTAGACAGTGAATTTTTTCTGTTATTCACGGTTGTTACATTCATTTCTTCAGTCACAGGATCGGCGTCGGGGAGCCGGATACGGATCGGCGCGGAGGCGGATAGGGATGCGCGGGGAGCAGGATAGGGATCGGCGCGGGGGGAAAAAAAAAAGCAAGGATAGGGATCGCGTCGGGGAGCAGATAGGGATCGGCCGGGGAGCAGGATAGGGATCGGCTCGGGGAGCAGGATAGGATCGCGCGGGGAGCAGATAGGGATCGGCGCGGGGAGCAGGATAGGGATCGTCGCGGGGGAGGCAGGAGGAATCGGGCTCGTGGAGCAGGATAGGGATCTGCGCGGGGAGCAGGATAGGGATCGGCGTCGGGGAGCAAGGATTAGGATCGTCGCGGGGAGCATGATATGGAATCGCGCTGGGAGCAGGAATGTGATCGCGGGAGCTGGTATAGGATCGGCGCGGGGGAGCAGGATAAGGGAATCTTGCACGGGGAGCATGATAGAGATCGGCACGGGAGCGTATAGGGATCGGCACGGTGATCGGATTGGTCTGGCTGCGGGGGAAGCTAGGATGGGATCGGCGCGGGAGCGTATCGGACTCGGCACGGGAGCAGGATAGGAATGGCACGGTGATCAGGATAGGGAATCGGCCGGGGAGCAGAATGGAATCGGCACGGGAGCATGATAGAGATCGGCACGGGAAGACAGTATAGGTATCGGCACGGGGAGCAGGATTACGTGATCGTCACGTTGGAGCATGATGAGATCGGCACGTGGGCAGATGGAATCGGCACTGGGAGCAGGATAGGATTCGCACAGGGAGGAGATCTACCGATTATAATCGATAACTGATGATCATATTGTCTTTTCCTCCTAGTCTGAACATTGGTGTGGATTGTCCTTTTAAAACATTTTAAATGAAAACCCCTCTCCATGGGTTTCAGGGTAAAGTACCAGCCCAGGATAAGGGCTCCTTCCCCATGAAGTAGATTGGGTGGCATGTCTTACCTGTAACCTCCATTACAAGTTTGCTTGACAGGTGGGTGTCTGCTGTGCCCAGATCCGGCTGTTAACTGATAAGTCTGGAATTTCATTTCAACTTCCTCTTAGCACAACCAAATCCGCTATACTATGGGGGTACGTCAAGAGTCGCCCTATTCACATGGTTTTATAGGGAGTAACGTCAATAGCCCCATATTCACATGGATAGGGTAACGTCAATATCGCCCCAATTCACTTGGATAGTGGTAACTTCATATCGCCCCATATTCACATGATAGGGGTAACGTCAATCGCCCCTATTCACATGATCGGGGGTACACGTCAATATCGCCCTATTCACTGATAGGGTAACGTCATATCGTCCCGATATTCACTGGATAGGGGTCGGCTATGCGCCCCCTATTCACATGGATAGGGGTAACGTCATATCTCCCCATAATTCACATGGATAGGTGTAACGTCCAATATCTCCCCCATATTCCACATGATAGGGGTACCGGCACTATGACCCATATTCAACATGGATAGGGGGGGGGGGGTAAACGTCATATCGCCCCATATTCACATGGTAGGGTAACTTCATATCTCCCCATATTCACATGGATAGGGGTAACGTCATATCGCCCATATTCACATGGATGTCTGTATATTAATTATACACGTAGCCGGTACAGGTCTAGATATGTATTATCCACGTTAGCTGTACATGTTTCCCCTGGGTAGGACATTGTATGTATCCGTGTTCTGCTGGTTAACCCTTTATGTTTGACTACAATATTTCCAGCTTGTCTTTGATTTATCGATAAACGTAACAGAATGTTAATTGCTACGGCCATTACGTCACCTTAACCTTTAACGCCCTTCAACCTGACCATAAACTTCGAGTATTTCCCGCATGTGCTAACAGAGATGTCGGAACATTTACCGTACTGCAACCTCTGGGTTCTGCTGGATTCACAGTGATGGCTGGGGGTGGAGTGGGAGTCTTTAAAGCAACAACCTTAAAACCCTCCTCTTGGGTCAATGTCCCTATATAGTACTAATCTCAGTACACCAGTGACAATGTACATACATATAGTACTAATCTCAGTAAAAACACCGTGACAATGTCCATAATAGTACTAATCTCAGTACAAACCGGTCACATGTCCCTATATATAGTACTCATCTCAGTACAACCGGGTCAATGTCCCTATATATAGTACTAATCTCAGTACACCAGGTCAAGTCCCTATATATAGTACTAAACTCCGTAACAACCGGGTCAATGTCCCTATATATAGTACTAATCTCAGTACACCGGGTAACTGTCCCTATATATAGTACTAATCTCAGTACACCGGGTCAATGTCCCTATATATAGTACTAATCTCAGTACACCAGGTCAATGTCCCTATATATAGTACTAATCTCAGTACACCGGGTCAATGCCATATAGTAGTACTAAGTCTCAGTACACCGTGGCAATGTCCCTATATATAGTACTAATCCAGTACACACGGGTCAATGTCCCTATATATAGACTAATCCTCAGTCACACGGAGGTCAATGTCCCTATATATAGTACTAATCTCATACGGTGATGCCTATATAAGTACTATCTCCAGTACAACCAGGTCAATGTCCCTATAATAGTACTAATCTCAGTACACACAGGTGACAATATATATATAGTATAATCTCAGACACCGGGTCAATGATCCATCTTATATAGTACTAATCTCAGTACACAAACTGTGACATGTCCCTATTATAGTACTAATCTCAGTACACGTGACAATGTCCATATATAGTACTAATCAGTACACCGGACAATGTCCCTATATATAGTACTAATCTCAGAACACCGTGACAATGTCCCTATATAAGTTACTAATCTCAGTAACCGGCAATGTCACCTATATAGTACTAATCTCATACACCGTGACAAGTGTCCCTTAATAATATAGGTACTTAATCTCAGTACAACCGTGACATGTGCCCTATATATAGTACTAATTCAGTACACAACGTGCAATGTCCCTATATATAGTACTAACTCGTACACCGTGACAATGTCCCTATATATAGTACTAATCTCAGTACACGGGACAAGTCCTCATAATAGTACTAATATCAGACACGCAATGTCCCTATATATAGTATACTCAGTACACCGTGACAATGTCCCTATGATATATAGATCTAATCTAGTACACCGGACAATGTCGCATATATATAGTACTAATCTCAGAACACCGTGACAATGTCCCTATATAAGTACTAATCTCAGTACACCGGGACAATGTCCATATATAGTACTAATCTCGTACACCGGGACAATGTCCCTATATAGTACTAATCTCAGTTACAACCGTGACATGCCCTATATATAGTACTAATCTCAGTACAACGTGACAATGTCCCTATAATAGTTACTAATCTCATACACCGTGACAATGCCAATATATAGTACTAATTCAGTAACACCGTGTCAATGTCCTATTATAGTACTAATCTCAGTACACCGTGACAATGTCCTATATATAGTACTAATCTAGGTACAACCGTGACAATGTCCCTATATATAGTACTAATCTCAGTACACCGGACAAGTGTCCCTAAATATATAGTACTATCTCAGTACCACGTGTGACAATGTCCCCATATATAGTACTAATCTCAGTACACCGTGACAAGTCCCTATATATAGTACTAATCTCAGAACACCGTGACAATGTTCCCTATATATAGTACTAATCTCAGACACCGGTAGTCCCTATAAACTAATCCACACGGTCAATGTCCCTATATATATACTAAGCTCAGTACAACCACACCGTGACATGTCCCTATATATAGTACTAATCTCAGTACACCGGTCAATGTCCCTATATATAGTACTAATCTCAGTACCAACGTGTCAATGTCCCTATTATATGTACTAACTTCAGTACACATGTGACATGTCCCTTATATATAGTATACTCATACACGTACAATGTCCCTATATATAGTACTATCTCAGTAACCGTGACAATGTCCCTATCTAGTACTAATCTAGTACACCGTGACATTCCTATATAGTACATCTCAGACACGTCAGTCCCTATATATAGTAACTAATCTCAGTACACGGACAATGTCCCTATAGATAGTACTAATCTCAGTAACACCGTGCATGTCCCTATATATCTGTACTATCTCAGTACACGGGACAATGTCCCTATATAGGTACTAATCTCGTGACACCGTGACAATTGTCCCTATATATTAAGTACTAATCTCAGTACACCGTGACACTGTCCCTATATATAGTATCTAATCTCAGTACCACCGTGACAATGTTCCCATATATATAGTACTAATCTAGTCAACCGTGCAATGTCCCATATATAGTACTAATCTCAGTACACCGTGTCAAGTCCCTATATATAGTACATAATCTCAAGATAACACCGTGACAATGTCCCTATATATAGTACTAATCTCAGTACACCGTGACAATGTCCCTATATATAGTACTATCTCGTACACCGTCCGTCACCAAATAGAACAAAAAAATATATATAGTAAATCTCAGTACACCGTGACAAATGTCCTAGAATATATAGTACTAATCTCAGTACACCGTGAACAATGTCCTATATATAGTACTAATTCAGTACACCCAGGCAATGTCCCTATATATAGTACTAATCTCAGTAACACACCGTGACAATGTCCTATATATAGTACTAATCCAGTACACCGGGACAATGTCCCTATATATAGTTACTAATCTCAGTAAACCGGACAATTGTCCCTATTAGTACTAATCTCAGTACACCGTGACAATGTCCCTATATATAGTACTAATCTCAGTACACCGTGACAATGTCCCTATATATAGTAATCATTCAGTACAACCGGTGTCAATGTCCCTATATATAGTACTAATCTCCAGTCACACCTGACCAATGTCCCCATATATAGTACTAACTCAGTAACGTGACAATGTCCCTAATATAGTACTATCCTCAGTACACCGTGTCAATGTCCCTATATTAGTACAATCTCAGTACACCGTGACAATGTCCTATATATAGTACTAATCTCAGTACACCGTGACATGTCCCTATATATAGTACTATCTCAGTACACCGTGACAATGCCTATATATATAGTACTAATCTCAGTACACCGTGACAATGTCCCTATATATAGGACTAACTTTTTCTAAGTACCACCGTGGACAATGTCCCTATATATAGTACTAATCTCACGTACACCGTGACATGGTCCTACTAATAGTACTAATCTCTCAGTACAACCGGGTCAATGTCCTATATAGTACTAATCTCAGTACACCGTGTCAATGTCCCTATATATAGTACTAATCTCAGTCACCGGACAATGTCCCTAATATGTACTAATCTCAGACACAGGTTCATGCCATATATAGTACTAATCTCAGTACAACCGGTGTCATGTCCTAATATATATGTATAATCTCAGTACACCGTGACAATGTCCCTATATATGAGTACTAACTCAGACACCGTGACAATTGTGCCCTATATATAGTACAAGCAAGTACACCGTGCAATGTCCTAATATAGACAATCTCAGACACCGGACAATGTCCCTATATAGTACTAATATCAGTACAACCAGTACAATGTCCCCTATATAGTACTATCTCAGTACACCGTGACAATGTCCCTATATATATAGTACTAATATCAGTACACTGTGACAATTGTCCCTATATTAGTACTAATTCTACACCGTGACAATGTCCCTATATATAGTACTAATCAGTACACCGTGCAATGTCCATATAGTATAGTACTATCTCATCAGTACACCGTGACATGTCCCTATTATATAGTACTAAGTCAGTACACCGTGACCAAGTCCACTATAATAGTACCTAATCTCAGTACACACGTGTCAATGTCCCTATATGTAATAATCTCAGTACACCGTGACAATGTCTATCATATAGTACTACATCTCAGTACACAGTGAACAATGTCCCTATATAGTACTAATCTCAGTACACCGTGACAATGTCCATATATAGTATAATCTCAGTACAACCGTGTCAATGTCACCTATATATAGTACTAATCTCGTACACCGTGACAATGTCCCTATAATATGTACTAACTCAGTACACGTGACAATGTCCCTTATGAATAGTACTAATCTCAGTACACCGTGCAATGTCCCTATATATAGTACTAAGTCTCAGTACACCGTGAATGTCCCTATATAGTATAATCTAGTAACACGTGACATGTCCTATACTATAAGTACTAATCTCAGTACACCGTGTCAATGTCCCTATATATAGTACTAATCTCAGTACACCGTGACAATGTCCCTAATATAGTACAATCTCAGTACACCGGACAATGTCCCTATATATAGTACTAATCTAGTACACCGTAAGCCCTATATATATTACTAATCTCAGTACACCGTGACAACCTATATATAGTAAACTCGTACACCGTGACAATGTCCCTATATATAGTACTAATCTCAGTACACCAGTGACATGTCCCCCTATATATAGTTACATTCTCAGTACACCGGACAATGTCCTATATAGCTAATCTCAGTACACCGTGCAATGTCCCTATATATATAGTACTAATCTCAGTACACCGTGACAATGTCCCTAATATAGTATAATCTCAGTACACCGTTACAATGTTCCCTATTATATATACTAATCGTCAGTACACCGTGACAATGCCCTATAATATATACTATCTCAGTACCACCCGGACAAGTCCTATTATTATGTACTAATCTCAGTACAACACACGTGACAATGTCCCTATAAATAGTACTAATCTCACGTACACAAGTGACAATGTCCCTATAATATAGTACTAATCTCAGTACACCTTGGACAATGTCCCTATATATAACTAATCTCAGTACACGGAATGTCCCTATATATAGTACTAATCTCAGTACACCGTGACAATGTCCCTATATATAGTACTAATCTCAGTACACCGTGACAATGTCCCTATATATAGTACTAATCTCAGTACACCGTGACAATGTCCCTATATATAGTACTAATCTCAGTACACCGTGACAATGTCCCCTCAGTAAAGAATATAGTACTAATCTCAGACACCGTGACAATGTCCCTATATATATACTAATCTCAGTACACGCGGACCAGTGTCCCATATATAGTACTAATCTCAGTACACCGTGACAATGTCCCATATTAGTACTAATCTCAGTACAACAGGTCAATGTCCTATATATAGTACTAATCTCAGTAACAACCGTGGACAATGTCCCTATATTATAGTACGAATCTCAGTACACCGTGACAATGTCCCTATATAGAGTATCTAATCTCAGTTACACGGGGTACCATTGGTCTATATAGTAGGGGGTACCATGGGTCTATACAGTAGAGGGGTACCATGGGTCTATACAGTAGAGGGGTACCATGAGTCTATACAGTAGAGGGGTACCAGGAGTCTATACAGTAGAGGGGTACCATTGGTCTATATAGTAGGGGGTACCATGGGTCTATACAGTAGAGGGGTACCATGGGTCTATACAGTAGAGGGGTACCATGGGTCTATACAGTAGAGGGGTACAATGAGTCTATACAGTAGAGGGGTACCATGGGTCTATACAGTAGAGGGGTACCATTGGTCTATATAGTAGGGGGTACCATGGGTCTATACAGTAGAGGGGTACCATTGGTCTATATAGTAGGGGGTACCATGGGTCATACCGTTAGAGGGGTACCATTGGTCTATACAGTAAGAGGGGTACCATGAGTCTATACAGTAGAGGGGTACCATTGGTCTATATAGTAGGGGGTACCATGGGTCTATACAGTAGGGGGTACCATTGGTCTATATAGTAGGGGGTACCATGGGTCTATACAGTAGAGGGGTACCATGAGTCTATACAGTAGAGGGGTACCATTGGTCTATATAGTAGGGGGTACCATGGGTCTATACAGTTGACAGGTACTATGGGTCTATATAGTAGGGGCACCATGGTTCTATAAAGTAGGGGGTTATCATGGGTCTATAGGGTCAGGTGGTACCATGGGTCAGGGACATACAACCAACTGTTTGTGAGCTATGTTCCCCGTTTCCTTTTAGGTTGCTATACTAGCACATTAGAGAGTCAGCAGTGCAGCTCACATGGGATTGGTCTATTTGCCTGTTAAGGTAACTTGTAACTTCCTTCAGCCTTGTAGCCAATAATAGAAGTTTAAATTGCAGGATATTAATAGCCCCGTCCGTGTTCCAGGGAGGATGGGACGTTTATTCCCCAAATGTAATTATCTCTCCTTCCTTCCAGAGCAGCCTGACAGCTCGGGAGATTTACTACATTGTAAGAGCGGAAAGGAAAATATCTTTGCTGTTGCAGAACTATAATTCTTTTCTAATTGAATATTTTTCTTCTCCACGTGATCCCTATTTCCCCTGCCTGGGTGAGATCCAGGTATTAAGTCCTGGGAAATGAGGAATTAGACAGGGATTGTCCAGACTGTGTCATATCCACTGGCCAATGAGATAACAGTTTAGAATAATACTCACTGTCACATTTCATTCCTTGGTGAATCAGCCCATACAGGAGGGAGCCACAGTGATCACAAAAGGTCGGGCTCCCGAAGGTGTGAATTTTAAACTTGTGTTTACTTCTGGGGTCCTGGAAACAAGAAGAAAAAAGCCACTGAATAATTTCCACTGTTAAGTTACCAATGCAGTACACGGAGTTAACGTTCATAAACATACAACAAGCTGTGTCTCACCTCTATCTTTGCTGTGGCTGCTGGGTAATTTATGAAATTAACCTGTGGGTACTAGAGGTCATCTCCCATAATCCACCTTAGTTGGGTAAGCCCCAGCTATGTGTACGCAGTACATGCACATGCTCTGTAGTGTTAAACAGATCAAAACAAGGAAGTTGCAAGCCTTGCTTCCTTGAAGCCGACAGCCAATAATATAACAGTAAAGGGATCCTCCCTCTGACACAGAACAGGAATTTCAGTTGGTTCATTCAATGCTCCTGTCGTAACAGGGATAAAATTCCTTTAATTTTTATACAAAAAAGAAAAGTCATCTTTTAAGTATATTCCTTAGGAACCATGGATGTAAGAAACAAAATATTAAAATTTCATTAAAAAAGAAAAAGTCTGGGAAATTGAACCTGCAAACTTATATACTCCGTCTTGCTAAAAGCAGAGCTTCTAACCCTAACCCACCATGTATACTAGCTGGAGCAATACGATGTGTCCATTCTTTATCTATCTACTGAAAGTAATACTGGGGATTTTAACCTGTGACCTTATGTACTCCGTCTTGCTAAAAGCAGAGCTTCTAACCCTAACCCACCATGCATACTATCTGGAGCAATACTATGTGTCCATTCTTTATCTATCTAATGAAAGGAATTCTGGGGATTTTAACCTGTGACCTTGTGCTTTAACGGGTTAGTCGCCGAGTAAAAAGTTACCGTCACTACACAAACGCACTGCCTGTTTTTTTGTCCATTTCTATCTGTGTGTAAGGGACAGACCAACACTGGCCAATTCGCATCCGACTGTGCATTAGAATCACGTGCCAGTGCATGCAACAGTGACAGGCCACCCTTTGCGCTGCGCTCCGATTCGTTATCGAAGTGACTGATCGCCAATTTGGTGCAGATCGCATGCGCCCCCCATAATACACAGGGGCAGAAATTTCACTCCAATCGACAGCACGGTTTGATATCAAACCAAAGTTATTCTGTGTTCCAGTCATAATCGATATGGCAGCACCGTGGATATTTACCAGATTCTTAGACCAGACTGGGGAGCGGACATCACCCATGGGAGATTTTGGGGGTGAATCCCAATGTTTTTTTTGTCTTTTTTACCAATCGGATATAATTGAGGTTTGAATGACCTGTAAACTGACCAATAAGAATCACAGGTTTATTGCAGGAAAACGAGGGTTTGGTGTAACCTATTGACAAGGGATGAAGGTTTTATCCTTCCCAGCTGGCGGACAGTGGATGGGGATTTATCCCAACAGATTAAAACGCTTTTCAATTTAGTAAAATATCTAATGGACCTTCCGCTCCCATTCGCCAAAACGACAACAACATAATCACAAACTAATCAGCCAAAAGGCCCCAGACCGACGGCCATTAAGGAATATTCAGACTCTCCCACATCTGGTGGAAATGAAATTGCACTGACGTCTCTGTTCCAAACGGCCACCTGCATGTAATTCCATTTAATGACTGGGACCCCAATCCACCCCCCAGGAAATATCCCTGTAATCCCAGTATTATAGGCCCTAAGCTCAGGGGAATCAGTATGGATCGGGAACCGTGGAGTAAATTCCCCGGTGAATTAAATCATCGCCCCGGTGGGTCCGTCGTTCATGGTTCAGAGACCCAGGCTAACGGCCTTTAGCAGAACCAAACCAAATATGGACATCAGTCAGGAATGTGCGGGGGATTAGGAAACACGTCCCATACGTCTCCCCCCATTAACCCTGTCCTGATCACAGGAAGTGCCCAGTGTCTCCTGTCCTGATTACGTTCCACTCCCTGATCTTCAGCCATAGGGCCTGGCACTGGCTTGTTATGAATTATTAAATGGGATCCCAATGTGGTTTCTTGTTGTGGTCTCGGCTACAAATATCTAATGGTAAAGTACAGAAACATGGTTAAATCTGCTCATTACACACCCTGACAATGGTCCATCCTTGGGCCCGTGGCTCTCAGTATTGCATTGATAATTAGTCTACGTATCCTACAAACTTACCCACCTGTAGCTGAACTACAACTCCCATGACCTCCACCATTGGAACCCTTTAATAGGAAGTTGTGGAGATTACGGTGGCGGTTTGGAGAAAGCTACAAGGATGCGAGTGTAACATACCCGGTGGACACCTACAGTAGGGAGACCAATTCACACAAACACAAAGTGCTGAATGGAGAGAAATAGAAATAAATATTCTATGAATGGAACTGGAGACACAAACGCTCCCAGGATGAGGTTAACCTCACCGGCTCTAAACACATCACCGGATTCTCTATTTCCAGCACAATCCCTGTAACCTCCCACCCACAACCAGGCGATAAAACACAATGAACAACGTCAGAATCATCGCACCTCTGGGGAACAGAAAAAAAGTCATTTACTATTATCAGTAAAAAAATCCAGTGATTTCTCTAATGTCCTATGTAACATATGATGTCACTCCTGACACTCTAATCCCATAACGTCATTAATATATGTCTGATAAATAAATATTCACACACATAGTAAACTGTCCAGGCTGAGAATGTCATCAGGTGACTTATACTGGACGATTATAACTGGTATTAGCTCGCCCTACCTACTGACCAATATTAGATCATCCTACTTACCGACCGATATTATAACGGATATTAGATGGTCCTACTTACCGACCGATATTATAACGGATATTAGATGGTCCTACTTACTGAACGTTATTATAATGGATATTACATCGCCCTACTTACTGAACGTTATTATAATGGATATTACATCGCCCTACTTACTGAACGTTATTATAACGGATATTAGATCGCCCTACTTACTGCCCAATATAAGATCGACCTACTTACTGCCCGATATTAGATCAACCTACCTACTGACCAATATTAGATAGAACTACTATCTGGGCAGTGAATGGCCAGTATCTGTTTTTGTCCAGTAACCAATTAGAAATAAGCTTAGTATTGCCTAATACAGTTGGAATTCCGTAAGCAGACAAGCGATTGGTTAATAGACTGGAATTCTACGTAGGGGACGGTGGATAAACAGTGAAACATTGAATTGTACATTTACATTGGAACCAGAGGCTCAGCTCCAGACCTCGTGCCTAGATCGATTGGCGTGTTTCTGAATGTCAGGACCACCCCCTGTGCTCCCCCCCTCGCCTGGCAGATTTACGTCTATGGAAGCTCAGACCTCCTTATAAAGTAAAACAGAATCTTATTTGGATTTGCAGCTCCCACTGGATCTCCCTTTATGGAGATGTGACGGGGGTTCGTACATTAATATTTACACTGTTATGTGTCTCAAACTGTCCCTGACAGATCATCAGACAATGGGTTCATCTGGACCTGCTACAAAGGGTTAGGGCCCTCCAGCATCTTCCCAGCCACAACTGCAAACAGCAGGAGGATTTGGCTAGAAGTGACGAAGAAGGAGAGACCTAGAATAAAGTCCCAGCAAGGTGGTGGGATTCCTGGGACCCCCCAAGTTCAGATATGGATCAATCATCTGCCACTAATTGTATTGCCCACTGGAGGTCACATGTCCCCGAGACGGAATTCCTGATCAGTAAAGCCCCAGATATCGGGGACCTCCGTGTGACTGGTGGATTTTCTAATCGTGGCCAATCGTTTTCATGTTACGATTAGAAGATCCACCAATCACCACAGAAAGGAATGTTCATTGGGTGTCAGTCCATGTGTCAGAGGGAAACCTCCTTTAACAATTGTAAAGTAGACAAAAATGTCCTTAATAAATAATCCAGAGCCCCCAATAGACACCAGCCTAGCGAATGGAACAGGAATAGTAATGCCCCGTGTCCAACCCGTAGCAGCCAACAGAGCCCAACAGCACCCCGAATATCAGTATGGCAGCTCCGCACAATGACCTGATGCAATATCTAACAAACAGAGGTGTTGGCAGGAGCAGATAAACTTGTCCCCTCACCCCATGATGGGGATATGGAGATTCTGGGGTGGGATAGAGAATTCACGGGGGTGTCAGAGTTAGTAGGTGGGCAGCATCTTCTGGAAAAGACACCGACTGGCTGGTTGACAGGGTCGGGTTCATTAAGCCACATTCATGGGATGAATTTATTTTTTCCTAGACACCTGTAGGGAGCTGCCATACACATCACCGCCCTTCTTCAAACCAACCATGCTATGCAGCCCTAGGATGTTTACTTAAACCGACAGTCTCTAGTGTGAACAGCTCCATAGACAGCTGTGTTATCAAGTATCCAGTCACTCCGTAGGGAGACACGTTACACTTACTGAGATCTCACTATCCAGAATAAAGACTCCCCCAACAGACCCTGCTGTTCCATAGAGGGTTGCGGGGGGTTACAGCAATGCTATGACCTTCCCATCCGCCTCGGACCCCCATAAAGATCTGTGTCTGGTTTTGCAGATTCCTGGGATTTTCTGCTGTGATTACAGGAGCTGAATGAAAGGAGGAATCCAGGGTGTTCACATCATAACCAGCAGAGGGCAGTGGTGCTGAGGATTTGTTGCAGGGACTGAGCCTGGTAAAATATTTACTACTGATCGCTTGGGATTGTACAAGGAATTTATCAGAGTTCTCAGCTGTGAACAATAAAAAGAAACATTCGTTTTACCACCAGCGCTGAAAAGTTAAGGGGCGAATTCGTAAAATACCGATATTGCGCACTTTAACGGCCGTAATTATTATTTTGCAGTCCAGTCCGAGTCTTATGTTATTTATGACCCAGATGTATAGATCGTTACCCTCTGATAATGTAAAGCCTTGCAGTGTCTTCCGTACTACGCCCTTAAATATTCCCTAATATCTAGCAGGTCACACCAGGATTAAGTTTCTAGCCAATAGGAGGGATGGATTGTATTCCACCCAATGGCAATACACCCGACTCCAGAAAGTCTCATGGATTTATTACGGAACAGAGCCTTCTTCTAACAGACGGTATCTTGCAGTCTCATGCCCACAAAATTTAAGAAACAAGAATTAATTTCTTACTCTCCCGGCGGAGATGTGCAAAATTTCTCCTATGGCTAAAGCATGTGTCCAGAACCGCAATACATATATGGTGCAGAGCCAATCATCTAACCTGCAGACATGACGTGTTTCTATCTTGTTAGATCTCGTCAGTGCAAGACACAGATTCATGGCTCTATGGGGTAGGACTTGGGAGCACAATAGACAAGGCAGCTTTATAGCTTAGGGAGAGGTGGGCCAAAAGTAGCAAAAAGCCCTCCACAGAAAATAAAAACGGAACAGAGCATTGTTATAACAGTATCTTTATTATATAACCGAATTGGGATCGCTACTCACTACCACAGGGGGCTCCCCAGCTTCTTACTTACACAGCCCCCACTGTAGATGGAAGAAGGGAGGGGCCCCATAGGAGGTTTGCTGTAGTTCCCTTTAGGTAAAATCCTGACAGGTCTGGCACATGACGTAGGGGACAGTGAACATTCCACTGCAGAACCTCAGCCGAGGCTCTCCTATCGCCTGTTAATCTCTCCGTCACCTCACATAACTGAAATGTCAGGCAACGTGATCTACACCTAGAAACGTCTTTACTTCCCCTTTAATATTCAAATCTTTAACACTTTGACTGCCAGAAAGAGAAGATGGGCCCATGTCTGTAGCCTGGGGAGAAGGTATTCCTGTGTAATCTCTATTTAGCTGGTTTGTTCCAGCCTCGCTGGACAAGAAAACATGAATGGAAAACCCCATTGAGACGGAGACAAGATCAGACTGACACATTGTAGAAATCACCAACAATCACTAAATGTCACCTTATTAGTCACGGCAGCTCAATTTACAGACAGTCAAGATTAACCGGATTGGAGCTACCACCTGGATTTCAAGTTTCATCCCTCAAATTATTTGTTAAGAATCTCAGTGCTACAAGGATATAAAAGTAAATTGTATAAAACCTGGTTTGTATTCGGAAAGGAGAATTGGCTTTAAAGGGTATGTCCACCCAAAAAAAGATTTTTTTACATAAGATTCCCCAAGGGCTCCCAGCCCCAACCGCTATACTTGTATCTTTAGAAAGCCCCCCAAACTCTACTTACCTCCCCTCTTTCCTTCGCCGCGCTCCCGGCCCTCTGCTTGCGAGAAAATGCAAGCAGAGGGGCGGGACCGGCAGCCGCGTCTGTGATTGGCTGAGCGGCAGCCAATCACGGACGTGGCTGCCGGCAGCTCACTTCAGGAAGAGGAGAGGTAAGTAAAGTTTGGGGACTTTCTAAAGATACAAATATTGCGGTTGGGGCTGGGGGAATCTTATATATTAAATAGGGGGAGGGAATCGGGAGAGGGAGGGGGAGGGAGGGGGAGAAGGGCTGCAGTACGCATGCCAAACTTCTCCCGGAGGCCAGGTAGGAGGCAGTCCTATATGGACTCTGCTAGCCTCCTGGTGGGCAGTTTTTGGGACTTTGGGGGGGGTCTACAGGAGAACCCTATGGAGCTGGGATGTGAGGTAAGGATTAAACTACACTACATGGTGGGGCCAGTAGTTGGGGGATTATAGTTTTGGGGGTGGACATGCCCTTTAAAGGGCAAACGGTATGCCTTCCATCCAGTAACAGTTTTGCTCAAGCTTAGTAAGCCCCTCCCATTCTTAACCAGCACCTCCTTCCATCTGAGATGACTTTTTAGGAAGTCAAGCATGCTCAGTAATCACTATGAGGCAGCACTTGGAGAGGGAATTTCCCTTCATGCAATTCACACATACAGTACCAACTGTCACCATTCGAGTAACAGAAAAACTGCACACGACAGAATAGTTTATGGTAATAAGGCATTTGATTGACAGCTGAAATGTAAGATGGTGCAAATTGGATATGTAAAGAAATAGGGGACAGAAAAACAAAATAAATGGTACAGTGATAGCTGGGAAGAATTATAGTTTCCAGTAATGGGCAATTTAAAAACCAATATAGGGAGGTATATAATATATAATATTGGGTACATCTGAGGCACTTACAGTAATCAGGGAACATCACAATCCTACAGTGGACTCTAAAGTAGGATGTTTATAGCCGTGAATTACACAGCGTATTAAACAGTAAAGGGCAGGGGTGCCCCTACCATGAAGCAAACTGAAACATTTGCTCAGGGCGCACTGAGCACACTTAATAGGCAGCAGTAAAAAAAAAGCTTAGTTCCTTCCTGCAATACTGCACTTCAGCACCTCCAGACCACCAATCAGTGTTAAGTCAGCCCTCCAGTCCACCATTCAGTGATAGTCAGCCCACCACACCCACTCCACAAGCCACGCCTATGTTCCCTGATGAAGCCACGCCCACTTAACGTGCCGCCACCCGTCTACTGATAGGCAGCACTCAAAAGTTGTTTCAGGTGTTAAAAACCCTAGGAACACCCATGGTAAAGGGGAAGTTAAATCTTCTGATATACACATTTCTATTTAGTTTTGCTGTTTGGTTCTGAAGCGCTTGTCTGTTTTTTGGCAGTGGGAACACGATTTGTGACACAGTAGATTTTTATATTTACTAATGTATATCGGATTGTAAAATATAAGGTTATTAAAAGTCCCCAGCCATATAACAGTACAAGGCTTTAAACCACAGGACCTAATATCCTATTATAAAATAGGGTGGTACATTATTCCTATAACAAACAGTGAGTCCTGTGGCCCTGATGACATAGATTTAGACGCTAATTATAAGATGACATAGATAGGCACCGATTATAATGAGATTATTACCAGGGTATTTCTGGCTCTAACATGAAACTAACAGGCAGCCAAGTGACAGCATTTCTGTTTATTTGCAGATTTCATGCTCTTTTCGGCTGTTACGGAAGCTCCACTCCCCCTTTGGCGGAATCTCGCCGCGTTAAACCGGTTCGGGGGGTAACACCACCCAGACTAATTCCTACAAACAGGGACACTTGTTTCCAATTACCAGCCACGTTCCGTCAAATGCACAACAAGCTCAGATCCTACACAAAGATTTGTCGGGGACGGTTCATATTTCATGTCAGACGAGATTAAAGGCAAAGCTTTGACACATTTCACCCTGCAGGAAGAGTTGAGTAATATTGTGAAGATCAGATCATTTCCCACAGGTAGGGATCAGCCAGACGGGAATCGCTCGCTACTCTACGGGTTTTACACAGCGCCCGCTCCCCTCCCCCCTCATTCTTCTTCTAAATGCCAATTTTTAAAAATAGTAATTAAGAAATGAAAAGTTTTGCACAATCTTAAGGGACCAATTACTGTCAAACTCCAATTTCTTCTAATTAACGGAGTCGGAGAAAGTAAATGTGGGAATGTGGGGAGAATTCTAGACAAAGCCAAGTTCTCCGAGCTAGCCATTTACATGTACTATCGATTTCCCATTCCCATTAAATACCATAAAGACCATCATCAGCGGGGAGCTGTAACAATCAGATTTTTGGGGGTCTCAGTAGTATGCTAAAGGGCCACACACTGGTACAGGCACAAATTTGTCTAAGGGAAACAATATGGCAGCTCCCATCCATATGTATAAATATACAGAGAAGGAATGTTCTGTACACACAATAAGCTATACCCTCATACTGTACTGTCTAAGGGAAACAATATGGCAGCTCCCACCCATGTGTATAAATATACAGAGAAGGAATGTTCTATACACACAATAAGCTATACCCTCATACAGTACTGTCTAAGGGAAACAATATGGCAGCTCCCACCCATATGTATAAATATACAGAGAAGGAATGTTCTGTACATACAATAAGCTATATCCTCATACTGTACTGTCTAAGGGAAACAATATGGCAGCTCCCACCCATATGTATAAATATAAATATACAGAGAAGGAATGTTCTGTACACACAATAATCTATACCTTCATACTGTACTGTCTAAGGGAAACAATATGGCAGCTCCCACCCATATGTATAAATATACAGAGAAGGAATGTTCTGTACACACAATAAGCTATACCCTTATACTGTACTGTCTAAGGGAAACAATATGGCAGCTCCCACCCATATGTATAAATATACAGAAAGGAATGTTCTGTACATACAATAAGCTATACCCTTATACTGTACTAAGGGAAACACTATGGCAGCTCCCCCAGGAAACATATTGATAGGCGCTGCCATATTATACACACATGTAGGCAGAATATCTGTTTTATTATAGACAGTACATGGGGCTTATTGTTCATGGTGTAAACTCTCTGCTGGGAGCAATAGACAAACACTGAGATTCCTTGTAAGATCCGTGTTGACATGTGGAATGAGACCCCCAGTAACCCTCCGCTTTATAGATCCACACACACATTAAGGTGTTTTCTTTGTTCACTTAATGCAATTTAACAGCATGAAAGGCCTCCTGGAACATTCAGTAATGGGTGATTATTAGGAATGTGCAACACAGACTTAAATGGATTTTCTACTCTCTGTAACAAGCCAGAGTGACCATAACAGCTGACAGCCGTGTATATTACTGCAGGAAAGGCCAAATCACACAAGGACAACATTCCTCTGACTGGTCTTATTCTACTGAATATACATCTTATCCTCGCCTACAGAATTACCTCGTTCCTGCAGGAAGCCCATGGTCTTAAACTGATGGTACAGCAAACCTTTCCCCATTACAGCCTTCTACTGGGGGCTTAGTAACCCCTCCCCTGCAGAGCAGTCTAGAGCCTTCAACTAAAGCACAATAAACCTTTCCCCATTACAGCCTTCTACTGGGGGCTTAGTAACCCCTCCCCTGCAGAGCAGTCTAGAGCCTTCAACTAAAGCACAATAAACCTTTCCCCATTACAGCCTTCTAGTGGGGGCTTTGTAACCCCTCCCCTGCAGAGCAGCCTAGAGCCTTCAACTAAAGCACAATAAACCTTTCCCCATTACAGCCTTTTACTGGGGGCTTAGTAACCCCTCCCCTGCAGAGCAGTCTAGAGCCTTCAACTGAAGCACAATAAACCTTTCCCCATACAGCCTTCTACTGGGGGCTTAGTAACCCCTCCCCTGCAGAGCAGCCTAGAGCCTTCAACTAAAGCACAATAAACCTTTCCCCATACAGCCTTCTAGTGGGGGCTTTGTAACCCCTCCCCTGCAGAGCAGAGCAAGGGGGGTGTCAGAGTGGCCCACAGCACCTGGGGGTCCCCTTACTCACCCGTGAGTGGGTGGGGCTTAGACAACCGTGAGTGGGCGGGACCACGGCACCCACGAGTGGGCGGGGCCACACGGGGCTGTAAGGGAATGGGCCAAGGGGGGCCTGCAACTTGAGGGACCATAGGGTCCATGAGTGGGAGGGAAATTGCAAAAACTCTCAGGAGAGCAATTCCTATCAATTTACCTAAAGTCATTTTTGGACCACAGTTCCCCTTTAACAAGTGGCACATCCTGTCCCACACCATGAGGCTTATTCAATAAGAGGTGCAACATTTTGCCCTGTGTTCTTAAAGGGAATCTCCACCTGAAATAGAGAGTTTTCTCAGTGTAATTGAAGAACGGGAGGTTATGGAGCTTTGTCCTCCGATGGAGCCTTTTCAATGTATACACATGCGCATTCATGGCAAAGGTCCATCGGGATCTGCCAGAGGAACAGCACTGGAGGGGGATCGCAGGTAGGTTCTCCGACTTCCGTCCTGTCTCCTGATCGATTGAAGAACGGGAGGTAAGACATAGCTCCTTCAATTACACTGAACAAAGCTTGCTCTGTTTTTCAGGTGAAGTTACCCTTTAATCTGCAATGACCAATCAGCTCTAAATGTTTTCTAACTGTAGCAGACCAGTAAAATGGTAACATCTGATTGGTTGACAGTGTTTATCAAATAAGCCTGCACAAGTGTACAGCCAGCCAATAGAGGGACGTCTCTGCTAATAGATGCCCTTGTGTGTGAGACTCCCTGCTCTATGGACTCTCTATGGCTGTACAGTGCCCTATAGGCTAATCCCTGTACCATGAATAATTCAGTGTGTTCTGCTCATACTCACTGTGATGGGGAGAAATAAATTAACCCAATAGCAAAAGCTCCAGCACCAGCAATTCACCATGGACATTAAGGGAACCAGGTGCTTAGTATTGGGTCTGGAATTATTATTTATAGCAGCCGAAATGATGCAGGAAATCCAGCAGCCACTAGCAGAGACTTGTACCTGGAACATTCATTAGGACACAATGAGGGTGTCATTGGCCCCCGGCAGTCACTGGTGCTGGGAGCAGCCTAGGAGCAGAATCAATTACTGTAGAACAGGTACAAAGCTGACACAGCACATAGTATAGAACAGCTCTGTGCCCACCGCACTGCCCCATTTATAGACACTGTCCGTCTGTAACCCACACTGTGCCCACCACACTGTCCGTCTGTAACCCACACTGTGCCCACCGCACTGTCCGTCTGTAACCCACACTGTGCCCACCGCACTGTCCGTCTGTAACCCACACTGTGCCCACCGCACTGTCCGTCTGTAAGCCACGCTCTGTGCCCACCGCACTGTCCGTCTGTAAGCACGTCTGTGCCCACGCACTGTCCGTCTGTAAGCACGCTGTGCACCGCCATGCCCCATTTATAAACACTGTCCGTCGTAACCACATTCTGTGCCCACCGCACTGCCCCATTTATAAACACTGTCCGTCTGTAACCACATTCTGTGCCCACCGCACTGCCCCATTTATAAACACTGTCCGTCTGTAACCCACACTGTGCCCACCGCACTGTCCATCTGTAAGCCACGCTCTGTGCCCACCGCACTGTCCATCTGTAAGCCACACTCTGTGCCCACCGCACTGCCCCATTTATAAACACTGTCCGTCTGTAACCACATTCTGTGCCCACCGCACTGCCCCATTTATAAACACTGTCGCGTGTAACCCACACTGGTGCCACCGCACTGTCCATCTGTAGCCACGCTCTGTGCACCACACGCCCCATTTATAAACAGTCCGTCTGTAACCCACACTCTGTGCCCACCCACCGCACTGTCCGTCTGTAACCCCACCACTCTGTGCCCACCGCACACTGTCCTCTAACCCACCACTCTGTGCCCACGCACTGTCCATCTGTAACCCACTCTGTGGCCCACTTCACGTCCGTCTGTAACCACGCTCTGTGCCCCGCACTGCCCCCACGCCATTTATAAACACGTCCGTCTGTAACCCACACCTGTGCCCACCGCACTGTTCCCATTATAAAACACGTTCCGTCTGTTAACCCACGCCTGTGCCACCGCAACGCCCCATTTATAAACACTGTCCGTCTGTAACCCACACTCTGTGCCCACCGCACTGTCCGTCTGTAACCCACACTCTGTGCCCACCGCACTGTCCATCTGTAACCCACACTCTGTGCCCACCGCACTGTCCATCTGTAACCCACACTCTGTGCCCACCGCACTGTCCATCTGTAACCCACTCTGTGCCCACTGCACTGTCCGTCTGTAACCCACGCTCTGTGCCCACCGCACTGCCCCCACTGCCCCATTTATAAACACTGTCCGTCTGTAACCCACACTCTGTGCCCACCGCACTGTCCCATTTATAAACACGTTCCGTCTGTAACCCACGCTCTGTGCCCACCGCACTGCCCCATTTATAAACACTGTCCGTCTGTAACCCACACTCTGTACCCACCGCACTGTCCGTCTGTAACCCACACTCTGTGCCCACCGCACTGCCCGTCTGTAAGCCACACTCTGTGCCCACCGCACTGCCCGTCTGTAACCCACACTCTGTGCCCACTGCACTGTGCGTCTGTAACCCACACTCTGTGCCCACTGCACTGTCCGTCTGTAAGCCACACTCTGTGCCCTCCGCACTGCCCCATTTATAAACACTCTCCGTCTGTAACCCACACTCTGTGCCCACCGCACTGTCCGCGGTAACCCACACTCTGTGCCCAACCGCACTGTCCGTCTGTAAGCCACCTCTGTGCCCACCGCACGGCCCATTTATAAACACATGTCCGTCTGTAACCCACACCTGTGCCCACGCACTGTCCGTCTGTAAGCACACTCTGTGCCCACCGCACTGCCCCATTTATATAACAATGTCCGTCTGTAACCACACCCTGTTGCCCAACGCACGTCCGTCTGTAACCCACACTGTGCCCACCGCACTGTCCCATTTATAAACACTGTCTGTCTGTAACCCACACTGTGCCCACCGCACTGTCCGTCTGTAAGCCACACTCTGTGCCCACCGCACTGTCCCATTTATAAACAATGTCCGTCTGTAACCCACACTCTGTGCCCACCGCACTGTCCGTCTGTAAGCCACACTCTGTGCCCACCGCACTGCCCCATTTATAAACACTGTCCGTCTGTAAGCCACACTCTGTGCCCACCACACTGTCCGTCTGTATGCCACACTCTGTGCCCACCGCACTGCCCCATTTATAAACACTGTCCGTCTGTAACCCACACTGTGCCCACCGCACTGTCCGTCTGTAAGCCACGCTCTGTGCCCACCGCACTGTCCCATTTATAAACACTGTCTGTCTGTAAGCCACACTCTGTGCCCACCACACTGTCCTATTTATAAACACTGTTATTCTAAAACTTCTTATATTTCAGCTGTTAATCAAGTTCCTTTGCTCTCAAAAACTATTCGTCTGTGAGTAGTTTTACTGTAGCTGGAATGGTGACAGAGATTTGACAGTTGGAATGCTGTGTGCTGTGTGCAGGCTTGACAGTTGGTTTGTGGGGGAAAAGTCAGGTCAGATGGAAGTGGGAGTGGTTAAAAGAGCGAGGGGGGGATACTGCCCCTAAACAAAATGTGTGCTGGATTAAAGGCATGCAGCAACACACGCAAATCAGAGTAAGTGCTACTTACATGTATTCAATTATAGATTAAGATGAGGCAAAGTCATTTTTTTCAGTGTAGTGTCCCTTTAAATATCTGGTTACAAATACATGTAATACACTGGTTAAAATAGCAGATGGGGTTGAAGATCGACCACTGACAAGTCGCCAGATTTATGTTTTAAAGGTGAACATTCCCTTTATCTGGATCACCTCAACGGGTATCGGGGAGAGAACAGCCAATTAAAAACCACAGGAAGTTCTGGGTGATAATTATACCGGGATCGTTCACCGAAACCTCAGTAAGATATGAAATGGGGCAATCGAATGGTCCAGATCTAATGTACGGTAAAGAATCAATTCAGAATGAAGGGTTTTTTTAGACCTATGGGGGGGTTGGTTATTTTTTCTGTAATCAGAACAAACAGATTTTGATATGGTTAATTATCCGGTAAGGAAGACACAACCCTCTGTTTGAGATCGTGGCTTTGAACATTTTAAAGGAGAGAGATATCATTACGTTGGGAAGGGACGAGGAGATGAAAGGCGAGAGAGAGAGAATCTTTCCACTTAATTAGCTCCTGTCCCTTTATGGCAAACGGACATTTTAATGATACAGTTCTAAATAGTGGATCCTAGCGAAAGGCTTCGAGACCCCCCCCCCCCCCCGAGTGTTGCGATTCCCTTCTTCATAGAGGGACCTCGTTAGCGTCAAACAGACAGACGGCTCTGGATTCACTTTGATCCGTTTCACTCAGAACATCTGCAATTCCAATGAAATTACCTTCCAGGGACACGGCCGGGTCTATTACACTGCAGGAGCTGTTTATAAACTTCCCCGATCACTTCCTCTACTTGGCACAAGTCACTAGTGCAACGTAAACTTCCTGCACCGGGGATGGAGCTAAATTCGCACGGACAGCACAATGCAGAGATGTCCAATTCCAATGTGGTGAATTCTACCCGTCACCCTGCACCGTAACGAACCGTAATTACCCAGTCATTTACTAGTGGTTCGTTTCTTATTTCACACTGATGCACAATCATCCATTAGTGGATTTAATTCTAGTGGTGTCACTACAGGGCCCAGGGGGCTAAGAAGGTCTTGTAGTTACAGGCAAATCTGTCCGGCTCTGGAGAGAGGTGTCAGGGCCACAAAGCTTGTTACACTCTAATGTGTGTGCGTCAGTGTGAAACAAATGATACACTAGTAAATGATTGTGTAATTAGAGTTAACGGGGGCCACACCAGATAAGCCTCGTACACACATACTATGTTAAACTTGACAAAAAACCCCCATGCATGTGGACGGCCGTTTGTCAGGGGTGTATGTGTTCAGTTGTTGAACTGCCGTGACGCCCAAAAGGCCATTCATTGCCTGTGTGTGTGGTGGATGGGGGACATTCGCCAGGTTCAACATCGTACGTGTGTACGAGCCTTATAGATATATAGTCACACTTAAAGGAGAATGAATGTCTAATTCAGTCTAAATAAAGTCTAAGGCTGAGGCCACACTGCAACGCACAGGAATCGCGCACAAAACCGCGAGCGTTATCGCACGCGATTGTGCGCGCTTTTCGTTTGCGTTTTGCGCCTGCAATTTCGCCGTTTTTTTATGATGGAAACGCAGGCGTTAACGCACCAAAAATGGTGAACGCATGCGTTACCAAAACGCGAACGGACGCGCAATCGCATGCGCATCGGAAATCGAATCGAATTTCCATTTTAGCGAACACCGCGGGCGCAATCACGAGCGCAAAAAACGCGCTAGTATGGCCTAGTCCTAAATTCCGTCCGGGTGATTCTCCGTGTAATGATAGACTTGTAAATTTCAATCAGTTGCCTAAAAATGAAAGTTAATGTTGACATTGCTCCTCCTCTTCTTCCCAAGCTCCTCTGCTTCTGTTTGCACTTCCCAGTGGGCCAAATCCCTCTTTGGCACAACCCCCATAGACTTGAATGCGGATCACCAGCCCAGAACCATTCTTAGATCTACTGGAGAGGCGATTGTGGGCCCTTCTTATCTCCCGGGCCCCTGCAGTCGCGGGCCTGACGTTAGGCCACTGGAGGTGATTATTTATCTGCACGCTATGGCCCAGATACCCCCAGTATGAACAAGGCAGAGTGAGGGTTAACACCCTATTTCCAATGATACGGGAACCAGTTACAGGTTAACCTGCAGGACTTGATGGGAGACAAACTGCGTTTAACCCCGGGTATTAGAATTACCGACACACAGGCTGTTCCCTTCCATTCTGAATGGCAGATTAGACAGGGACCCTCGGTGACCCTGCGTACCAGGGAACGCCGATTACCACGGAAGCATCAGGACCCTGGAACATATTTACCATGGAAACGCAGCTGTAGCCTTGGAAACGCTTTATGCAGAATTGATATTTTATTTCTCTCCATCCAGAGGGTCCGTAGAGACGGGAAATGTCACCTGGGCATCGCCCCCTTCAGGAATCTAATCACCGGGAGATTCTTACATAGATTTAACCAAACTACATTACCCAACATCCTTTGTAAGCCAAAGGCAGCTATGCAGGCCTTATACTTACCACCCACCGCCTGGGCCAATGGTTCAAACGCTCATTCAAACATCTAACAGGATAACGAACCAGTGTCTGGTGTTTATAGAGGATTTAACTTCTCCACTAGTGTCAATGTCAGTCTATGTCAGGGATGTCCAACCTGTGGCCCTCCAGATGTCTGAACTCCCAGCACAGTGCAACTAGGGCATGCTGGGAGTTGTAGTTTTCAGATATCTAGAGGGTGCACATTGGAGATCTTATATTTGTGTGTTTTCTCCCCTGCTGCCTCCCCAACCTGCTTAACCACTAGCAGTGGAATCCATATATCAGGGACACAGTACAGGGATACGCACCCAATGGTGATAGAACTCCTTGCAGTGTAGTGATAAATCATAGTGATAGTATAGAAGTAGTTTAGTATAGTGATAAATGATAGTGATAGTACAGAAATAGTGTGTTAGTGATAAATGATAGTGAAGTAAGAAATAGTTTAGTTATAGTGATAAATGATAGTGATAGTACAGAAATAGTTTAGTATAGTGATAAACGATAGTTGATAGTATAGAAAATAGTTGTGAGTTATAGTGAAATGATAGTGATAGTAACAGAATAGTTTAGTATAGTGAAACGATAGTGATAGTATAGAAATAGTTTAGTATAGTGATAAATATAGTGATAGTACAGAAATAGTTTAGTATAGTGATAAATGATAGTGATAGTACAGAAATAGTTTAGTATAGTGATAAACGATAGTGATAATATAGAAATAGTTTAGTATAGTGATAAATGATAGTGATAGTACAGAAATAGTTTAGTATAGTGATAAACGATAGTGATAGTATAGAAATAGTTTGTATAGTGAACAAAGGATAGTGGATAGTAAGGAAATAGTTAGTATGTGATAAATGATAGTGATAGTATAGAAATAGTTTAGATAGTGATAAAATGAAGGATAGTATAGAAATAGTTTAGTATAGTGATAAATGATAGTGATAGTACAGAAATAGTTTAGTATAGTGATAAATGATAGTGATAGTATAGAAGTAGTTTAGTATAGTGATAAATCATAGTGATAGTATAGAAATAGTTTAGCATAGTGATAAATGATAGTGATAGTATAGAAATAGTTTAGTATAGTGATAAATCATAGTGATAGTATAGAAGTAGTTTACTATAGTGATAGTATAGAAGTAGTTTAGTATAGTGATAAATCATAGTGATAGTATAGAAATAGTTTAGTATAGTGATAAATGATAGTGATAGTATAGAAATAGTTTACTATAGTGATAAATCATAGTGATAGTATAGAAGTAGTTTAGTATAGTGATAAATCATAGTGATAATATAGAAGTAGTTTACTATAGTGATAAATCATAGTGATAGTATAGAAATAGTTTAGTATAGTGATACAGTGTTTGGGCACTTTTTCTGCCATTTGGTCCAGGCTTGTTACCGGATACACCCGGCGGATTATCAACGCACCCCAACCAAACGGCTGTTTTTCCCAACAAAGCGCCCATACACGGCCTTGCATACACATCGCGGACCGGCCCCCACGATCACACTTGTATGAGGCTATATAATAGTACAGTGTTAGTACATTATAGTGACGGTACATTATAGTGACGGTACATTATAGTGACGGTATATTATAGCGACGGTACATTATAGTGACGCAGACGGCACAATATAGTGAAGGCACATTATAGTGACGGCACATTATAGCGATGACACATTACGGCACATTATAGCGACGACACATTACAGCACATTATAGTAACGGTACATTATAGTGCCGACACATTATAGGGACGGTACATTATAGGGACGGTACATTATAGTGACGACACATTACAGCGACGGTACATTATAGTGACGGTACATTATAGTAACATTATAGTGACGGTACATTATAGTGACGGTACATTATAGTAACATTATAGTGACGGTACATTATAGTAACATTATAGTGACGGTACATTATAGTGACGGTACATTATAGTAACATTATAGTGATTGTAAAGTTTATTACACAATATGGGGCCTGGTGGGAATAATTGGTGAAACTCACAGACAAATGAGATTTGGTGATTAACTTCCAAAGAACCAGAGATTAACCCCTGAGCTGCTTCTTCCCATCCTCTGTGATTGACAGTTATTCAGTGGTCAAACTGCGTTCATTACAAGCAGCGTGGACACAATTTCACTATAGAAATGGGAATTGTGACCCAGATAGTTTCTCTCTACAGGGGATTCCACCAGCGTGGAGGGGGATTTATGGTTTTAATAAATCTGTCAATCTCTACTAATGGGAAGTAAAAGCAAAGTCTGGCGCCCTGTAGATTATCTGTATTTAGACCCTGCGCTAAACACACCAGTAACAGATCTGATTAAGCACCAAATAGATTGTAGAATCTATTGAACCGTGATTGGTCAGGTTGGATAATTTCATTCAATCCATTTCAATATACAAAAAATACTACAAATACTATATATAGAGAACTATAGATAACTATATAGAGAGAACTATAGATAACTATATATAGAGAACCATAGATAACTATATAGAGAGAACCATAGATAACTATATAGAGAGAACCATAGATAACTATATAGAGAGAACCATAGATAACGATATAGAGAGAACCATAGATAACGATATAGAGAGAACCATAGATAACTATATAGAGAGAACCATAGATAACTATATAGAGAGAACCATAGATAACTATATAGAGAGAAACATAGATAACTATATAGAGAGAACCATAGATAACTATATATAGGGAACCATAGATAACTATATAGAGAGAACTATAGATAACTATATAGAGAGAACCATAGATAACTATATAGAGAGAACCATAGATACTAGATATAAAATATAGAGAGAACCTAGAAGAGAACTATAGATAACTATATAGAGAGAACTATAGATAACTATATATAGAGAACTATAGATAACTATATAGAGAGAACTATAGATAGCTATATATAGAGAACTATATATTGCAGTGAGCACAGAACACTAACAGGCACACTTGACATTATACAGAAGTTTTTGCATTTAATTTGCACGGAAAGTGAGCGGACTAGAGAATTGTGGGTAATAATGAGCAGATCGTAGCCCTGCTTCCCTCCTCCCACAATTATACCCTCAATCTGCCTACAATTGGCTGTGGCCACACCTACTTGCCCCAGTTCATTTACACTAGTCGTAGTTTTTAGAACGCATGGAATTTTTAAACAATGTGTTTATTTCCTATAAACGTTCACATCCGCTCCTGTCAGGTCCATGTTAACAACATACAGCTACGTGTATTTCTGTCAGGAAACAAACTCCACAAAGGCCTATGGGAAGGGAAAACTGCGTACAACTGCATACAACTGCACACCAGAGCTTCATATGCCTCTGCAGTTGTATACGGCTTTTATGTTGGTTGTTATACACAGTGTGAACTGCCTACGATGGGCGAGTACCATGGATTAACGTGGCGTTAGGTATAATCAGTGTTTAGATTGGTCAGTGCAATGGACCGGAAGGAATGACCGATATTAGTTCGTCTCATTTAGGAGAAAATCTAATATAGACATCAATAGAAAACTATTTAAGCAGTTAATGGCCAATCAGGACTCCAGCACCGTATAAATCCATGTGGATAAGGACAGATCCCTAATTCAGCAGTGAGACAGGGCTGGGATATGATATGTTGTATAAATACACCGGCTGTTATTTAGCAGGAACAGATAGACAGACGGACGGAGAGACAGACAGGAACACGGGCGCAGACACAGACAGACAGACGGGCGGGCGGAGAGACAGACAGAAACAAGGGCGCAGAGACAGACAGACAGACGGGCGGAGAGACAGACAGACAGACGGACGGAGAGACAGACAGAAACACAGGTGCAGAGACAGACAGACAGACAGACAGACGGGCCGGAGAGACAGACAGACAGACGGACGGAGAGACAGACAGAAACACGGGTGCAGAGACAGACAGACAGACGGACGGAGAGACAGACAGACGGACGGACGGAGAGACAGACAGACAGACGGACGGAGAGACAGACAGACAGACGGACGGAGAGACAGACAGAAACACGGGCGCAGAGACAGACAGACGGGCGGAGAGACAGGTCTGTGATCCCCCAATGAGTGGTTCTTCTCCTGAATGTATCTAACGGGGCCCACCGGTAACTTCTCACCAGTGAACTGGCCGGGGGTGAACAAGGTGTAACAAATGATCGGTACCCAGCAATGGTAATGGGAATTCCTCCAGGATATAAAGGGTTAACCCTTTCACTCCCAGAACAATAATCTACATCATCTAATAATCTTAAAGGCACAGTACAGTAATCAGGAGTGTGGAACCAAATCCCAAATAAAAAATATATATATATATATATATACGGTACATCCTTCCTGCTGGGTAAATTATTATGGGTGGAAGAGGAATGCTTGCTTGGCTTTATGAATAAAACATTTCTGTTACTAAGCTACCTTGTTATATAATGTGTGTGTGTACATACATACACATACATACATACATACATGGAAGGTTAACCCTTTAACAGCCACATCTGTGTAAATAGGTCCCAGCCTGTTTTGTTTTTAACTACAAAGCAGAGAGCGTCTCGCCCCCGACTTAATTCGTCACTAATAGGATTCTGTATGTCCAGGGAATTAGTTATAACAGTTGTGGGATCAATGGAAAGGAATTATTAATAATCACCATCCAATGGGAAACGGGCAGAGTGATTGGTTAATCAGAGTGACATTGTAATTTATTATTTATTGTGATCAGACTGAATTCTGGGAAGCAGAACCCTATTTGTACTGGGCCACTAAACCCACACGGTGAAAGGCGAGAAGGACATTAATCCATAGGGAGTGCACATAAACCAACAACAGACCAGGGAAGCCACACGTGTGTTTGTTCCATTTCCATCCAATCCCACACATGCCATGTAACATCCAAAGGTTTATAGCGTAATAACCCACTCGGCCCTGCAGGATAACGGATACGAATTAAAGTGCCGGTGCGGTGACCCCAGCTGGCTGATTGATATCAGGAGGTCTGAGATAAATATGGTTACGCCGCTACGGTACAGAACCTGCAGTAATGTCCACTAGGGGGAAGATCTCAATAGACAAACCCATGTGTACAGCGGGAACCATTTGATAGAAGGAAAGAGTCCAATGTTCTTAATGATGTGTGTTCTACACCATAGAGCACTATGCGTTTCATTATTAGACTTATTAATATTTGCTTAAACCTATAGCTTTATGGGGTATGGAAGTGCTAGCAAGCCCTAGGGATTATGGGACATGTAGTTTAATTGCAAATGGAATTTGTGTTTCCACAGGTATCAGACATGATCATTACACATGTGATCCCTATCGCACTGTGCACACAGATCGCAACGGTATCTGTCCGACCGATCGCCCATCACCGGTCTGTACACAGCTCATCAATAAACAAACACACGGGGGGCTGGCGGCTTCCCTGGTCTAGTCCATAATCAGAACCGTCTTGGGTTGGAGGGAACAAATTGTCTGATTCTAAACCGGATTTCTAGGTATCCGGACAGCACGCTGGTACCAGGTGACTTGAGCCAACATCCTAACTGCCCAGTCTCCATGGCAACTCCCCAGACAAGATCTGCAGTCTATGAAACATATAAACTGTGTGAATTGGAAAGAGAACGGTGAACAGTCTAATCTGATCCAACAAAACCAACACCCCCTGACCGCACCGACTCCCCGCCAAAGCCACTGTGTCAAGTGTGAGGAAATGAATAGACAGGTCTGCCTGGGAAGACCCCACCGCACAGCTGGCACGGGGTGTCAATCACATGTCCTGTGTGGAACAGTTTGGTCACCGCACCTCCCACTGTGTAATCTGGACACGGACCGAGCAACAGGTGAGCAAACAGCCACGTCACAATGTGAAGAGATAACACAGACAGTGACAGACACACAGACAGTGACAGACAGACTGACGAGTAATAATAACAGACAGACACACAGACAGTGACAGACAGACTGACGAGTAATAATAACAGAGACAGACACACACAGGTCCAGTGACAGAAACAACTGCTGTAAAAGAACAAGAGAGACACACGACAGTGACAGACAGACTGACTATATAATAACAGAGACACACACAGACAGGTGACAGACAGACACTGACGAGTATATAACAGAGACAGACACACAACTTGACAGACACTGACGAGTAATAATAACAGAGAGACACACAGACTGACAGACAGACTGACAAGTAATAATAACAGAGACAGACACACAGACAGTGACAGACAGACTGACGAGTAATAACAGAGACAGACACACAGACAGTGACAGACAGACTGACGAGTACATAATAACAGAGACAGACACACAGACAGTGTCCTACTGCTGTGTTGGTGCAGCCTGGTTAAGTGTAGTTTGTCCATAGTAATAATAATAATAATTATTATAATAATACAACAATAATCATTAAATAATAGTACAAATAATAAGAATAGTATTATTATTAATAATAATAATAATAATACTTACTACATTATTTACTAATAATGTAAAATCCTATTGGAGCACATGGTTAGAGATTAATAGGAAGTGCAGCCATTGCCTGTGTCGATTCCCATAGGAGAAGGTCAGGGACGAACAGACACCCACTGACAGACACAGAGACACAGGGACAGACAACGAAAAACAGACACACAGACAGACACACAGACAGACACACAGACAGACACACACGGACAGACACACACAGACAGACACACACGGACAGACACACACGGACAGAGACACACGGACAGAGACACACGGACAGGGACAGACACACACAGGGACAGACACACGGACAGACACACAGACACAGACACACAGACACAGACACACAGAGACAGACACACAGACACACAGGGACAGACACACAGGGACAGACACACAGACACACACGGACAGACACACACGGACTTCACTGGACCAGTCCCAGATCTAACTGGACCAATTCTCTCTCCTGTACACAGACACCCCCAGTGATAATAAGAAATTGATAACACACGGCTCAGTATTCTAACTGGTCTGTACCAGCACCAGGTTATTCCTACAGCAGCCACAGGATTAACTCTCTGTCCCCCAGACTGGTACAATCTCATATGGCCCCATGGCACGGTACTTACATCTGTATCCGGACCTTTGTCTCCTCCAGGGCAGGCGAACGTGACAAACTCATGGCACCTTTTGTGAACCACAAAGCAGCAGACTGTGGAGAGAGATAAAATGTGGATATCATGTAATAACAGTTCTATATCACTGGGATTATAAAGAACATATACTTAGATACACACGGACGGATTTTATATCCTCAACCGCCATTCATACCCATCGGCCTTCACAAACAGCATTGGTCCCAGTCATTGCGGCCACAGCCGATATTTGCCATAACCAAACAGTAGGCAGGATTGGCTGTGATTTACCAACATGTAGCGAACGCTCGGTCGGGACAAATAATCCCCCGTGTGTACCCACCTTAAAACTATGGTAATACTAAAAGAGATCTGGTTAAAAGCATGATCCTGTACATGAGATACATACAGGGAAATCCTAGTTCTGGTATTCAGTCGATACATTGTTGCAATCACAGATTCAGTTATAAAGTTATAACATTGGGAAACCTTATTGCACCGTAACAAACCGTTACTGCAGGGCAGGCTGCAGTATTGTGAATTCTGTCAATCACAGAGTTATGGGCAGGGCTTCCCTGTGAATTCTGTCAATCACAGAGTTATGGGCAGGGCTTCCCGAGCGGATTTATAAACTGAGATTTTCCCTCCACGAATCTCAGATGTCCGCTGCTGAATGTGAATTACCATTGACTGTCATTGAATCATGGGATAGGGGAGTTCGCAACCCATAATACAACCCAATCGCACTGTCTGTTAAACACACGAAGAAAAGTCATTTAGCAAAGGCACTTTGAGAGACGAGACAGACGGAATCAACATGAAATACGAACAAACGAAAGGGTGAAATGTAATAATACGATTCCGCCTGAATCATCATCTCGACTGCCAAGCACTGCAATTAGCGAACATGACACAGCAACGCAGGGAATGAGACATCTCGCACATTTCACGTTCTGTCATTTCCATATCTTATAACCAGTCCATGGGAAGTCATCAAATCTCGTCACAGCCGCCATCGGGGTACATATAGAATCTATACCATTGGGGGTACATATAGAATCTATACCATTGGGGGTACATATAGAATCTATACCATTGGGGGTACACATAGAATCTATACCATTGGGGGTACACATAGAATCTATACCATTGGGGGTACACATAGAATCTAATCCCATTGGGGGTACATATAGAATCTGAACAGCCGCCCATTGGGGTACATATAGAATCTATACCATTGGGGGTACATATAGAATCTATACCATTGGGGGTACAATCACATAGAATCTATACCTTGGGGTTACACATAGATCATACCATTGGGGGTACATAGACTTATAACCATGGGGTACACATAGAATCTATATACCATTGGGGGTACATATAGAATCTATACCATTGGGGGTACATATAGAATCTATACCATTGGGGGTACATATAGAATCTTATACCATTGGGGTACATATAGAATCTATCCATTGGGGGTACATATAGAACTTACCATTGGGGTACACATAGAATCTATACCATTGGGGGTACACATAGAATCTATACCATTGGGGGTACACATAGAATCTATACCATTGGGGTACACATAGAATCTATACCATTGGGGGTACATATAGAATCTATACCATTGGGGTATAGCAGTGCAGTACGGAATACTATAATAACACAATATACCTTGTTAGATAAATGATATTGAATAATGGGATTCCTTGTCGTGTCACATTCACTGGGAGATTTTAATCTTATTATACAACAGAAATATAAACAATTCTATTCCCCAGGTCCATAAACAACGGGAGATGTTGGGTTTCTATGGGAACAAGTAAAACTGGTGCAGGACACTAACGCACACACGTAAAGGGGAGATTTGCTTCTGTAGGAGATGGCGCCCCCCGCAGGGGGCACATTTAACAAATTAACCAGGAGGCAGATGGGATGAGCCGGCTGGATTGGAATTCAGATAAACACCGTGTTTTTCACCCGGAGGAGGAAAGCTCAATAAAGTCAATGTTCATCTGCGCCCACTGAGAGGAAAGCAATGTGTTTACAGGGATTGGCAGGCACTAATGGGTTTGTATGGTAATGTGTTAATTACGGCATTGGTCGCAGCGCCGTGTCACAACCACAAATTCCAATGGAGTCTACGGAAAGTCATTTAATACCCCAGGAACTGGCAGCGTTTCCCTCTCCGTCTGATCAGGTATCCAGGGTGTAACCGACCACTAAATTACCTACACAGAGAACGTGTCCTTGTGTGGCACTATTAGCCTATAGTTGGTTATATTGTGTAGTTATTGTGTACACCACCGCACAGTGTGGCTAAACTGGGTCTCCAAATTACACAACATGAGAAAGAAAGGACTTAAGCTAGGTACACACCTAGCGATTTTTCCTCCTGACCGACCGTTCGATACTTTCGAACGGTCGGCCAGGAGGAAGGACTGTCGGTCGCGTCAAAAGCAGCCGCGTCCGATAGTCACCGCGACCGATCGTGCGGTCCATAGAGGACTGCACGATCGGACGAGGTTTTCCACCCTGTCCGATCGTCCTTTCGTCCGATTCGGACGAACGGTCGATCGGACATGGGCACATTCGGATTCGATAATTTCGGTCCGATCGACCGATACACTGAACTATCGGTCGATCGGACCGAAATATCTAATCGTGTGTACCCAGCTTAAGGCCTGGTACACACGACAATTCCAATTAACACAATGATCGATCGATAGATTAGAGACTCCTCCTTCTGCAGCTGTACTTAGTCAACATCGTGTCCAATCATATTCACCCATTCACAGTGACAGTGTCAGACAAAATGGTGTCCAATCCAATGGGATTTTCCCAATATTGATAAGATGTATGAGCCCATTTAGCATGTGAATTCCAACACTTTCCCCAAGATTCCTTTATGTCGGAACTTAAAATCCAGTTTTTTTGCATTACTGAGTTTTAATAGAAGCAAAATGGGCATTCCTGTCCCTGAACATAATAAACCGTATAACGCTGTATCTGTGTATCCACGCAGTGTTATCTACTACACCAGATTCCCGTCCCATAATAAACCTTATAACGCTGTATCTGTGTATCCACACAGTGTTATCCACTACACCAGATTCCCGTCCCATAATAAACCTTATAACGCTGTATCTGTGTATCCACGCAGTGTTATCCACTACACCAGACCAGATTCCCGTCCCATAATAAACCGTATAACGCTGTATCTGTGTATCCACGCAGTGTTATCTACTACACCAGACCAGATTCCCGTCCCATAATAAACAGTATAACGCAGTATCTGTGTATCCACGCAGTGTTATCTACTACACCAGACCAGATTCCCGTCCCATAATAAACCGTATAACGCTGTATCTGTGTATCCACGCAGTGTTATCTACTACACCAGATTCCCGTCCCATAATAAACCGTATAACGCTGTATCTGTGTATCCACGCAGTGTTATCCACTACACCAGACCAGATTCCCATCCCATAATAAACCGTATAACGCTGTATCTGTGTATCCACGCAGTGTTATCTACTACACCAGACCAGATTCCCATCCCATAATAAACAGTATAACGCTGTATCTGTGTATCCACGCAGTGTTATCTACTACACCAGACCAGATTCCCGTCCCATAATAAACCGTATAACGCTGTATCTGTGTATCCACGCAGTGTTATCTACTACACCAGACCAGATTCCCATCCCATAATAAACCTTATAACGCTGTATCTGTGTATCCACGCAGTGTTTATCTACTACACCGAACCAGATTCCCATCCCATAATAAACCGTATAACGCTGTATCTGTGTATCCACGCAGTGTTATCTACTACACCGGACCAGATTCCCATCCCATAATAAACCGTATAACGCTGTATCTGTGTATCCACGCAGTGTTTATCTACTACACCAGACCAGATTCCCGTCCCATAATAAACAGTATAGCGCTGTATCTGTGTATCCACGCAGTGTTATCTACTACACCAGACCAGATTCCCGTCCCATAATAAACCGTATAACGATGTATCTGTGTATCCACGCAGTGTTATCTTCTACACCAGACCAGATTCCCGTCCCATAATAAACCGTATAACGCTGTATCTGTAGTGTAGTATCTGTAGCAGTAACTGGGTGACTACCAGGCAGACAGATCCATTTATAAAGGATAAAGCAGGATCGCTGATTAATGTACTGGAATAACCAGGACGGGAGGTTTGAACAGCTGTTGCTGGAAGATGAATTAATGTAACCAGCAATCCCCTTTATACAGGAAGGAAGATAAACAAACAAGAGGAGGAATTCCCCTTATTACACGCTGAACGTTCCATAATAAAGAGTTGATGTGTTGACCTGTCCTGTGTCCTTCCTTTTCATTCAGGATCTGAATTACCCACCAGCTCGTTTCACCAAACCTGCTGTAACTTCCCCTTTCATTTTAACCACAACCTGCACCGTGAGATACAAAGTATCTAATTGGATAGCTCCTCCCTTTCCTCCTGTAAAGATTTTCCTGATATCGCGCAGGTATATCTGGGGTTGGGAATCACATAAAGACACATATCACAGCATTAGAATCTGTAAATCATTTGTTCTCTTTTAATGCTTTGTTGTTATATACTTAGGGTCCCTACAGCCTGCACACTCTGCAAAAGAGCAGAAGGCAGCCAGGAATGCTGGGAGTTGTAGTTTTCCTTCACAAGATCATTCCTCTGGGGTCCCCCATCCCCCCCACACGCAGCACGTCTAGTGAATACTTTGCGTTGTTCTCCAGCAGGCGAATAGTTAACCCCATGGCTGGTGCCAGGCGGGTTGTGCGGTGAAATTTTCCAGTTCCTTCCTGCCCTTCTGTTATTCCAACTCAGCAACTGGCACAGAGATACCAACATGGTGACTCAGTGACCATCCTACGTAACCACTAAGCCATCTGCACCCATTGGACAATAACAGTTAAAGACAATGTAGCCTTATAACATTAGGGGCCCCCTTACTGCCCTAACAGGGGGCCCTCAGTCTTTCTCCCCCCTGGGTGGCACCATAGACAGAACATTGTCCCCGATATCCGCCCAACGCTAAGGGCAATTTATAAACTTTCGGTTACCCTTTAATATGAAAAGCGACCAATCTTCAGAGAGCGAATAGCCCCGCCCACAGCGTAATATTAATGAGATCAGCTGTTCGCACAATGGAAAGTTACTGTAGGGAGAGGAAACCAATCAGTTCCTTATACAAGATCAGAATAGGCGCTATGTAAATCCATAATGATAATAATAATAGGCACCAAATTTAGCAACATCTGTACGGCGACTTTTCTCGCCCACGGACTATCGAGTATGAATGGGAACACGCGAGCGCCACCGTGGCGGGCACTCAAACAAAACACCCCGGATTATTATTCGCTGTGTCATGATGTGGGCGAGACTGCAAATCGCTTCCCTCGTTTTGTCTTTTAGCCGACGCAGCGAATGGGCGAACAATGATTCCTAATCGCGTGGATCCGAGCGGCTCTGCGCAGCCTTCGGGCTTTTATGAATTAATATTATTTATAGATATAAATGTTCAGTTTCCCAGTGAGCAGCTGCCTGGTCTATCAGCGCTTCCCTCTATCTCTATATAAAACATCTGAATGAGGATAGAAAATCCAACACTGTCCCTTTAATGTGCACTGGAGAGGTCAATTTAAAGGGCAACTAAACCATTTCCCCACCCCCCCCAATAAAAGAACCTAAGTTATGGCCTTACCTTACAATGCTGCCAATCAAACAATGGAGTTCTGGTTCATCTGAACCACCCACAAAGGGCCTGTCCAACCAGAAAACGTGCTCTACAAGAAGCACATTTTCCCATTGGCCAGGATATAAGTTAGTATAGTGATTCTTGTTGGATTAAAGTATTTCGGGACCAACCCCAAAATCCTGTTTACTTCTCTGTATATGTGTATTTGTATATATGGGTGGGAGCTGCCATATTGTTTCCCTAAGACAGTACAGTATGAGGGTATAGCTTATTGTATGTACAGAACATTCCTTCTCTGTATATTTATACATATGGGTGGGAGCTGCCATACTGTCTCCCTTAGACAGTACAGTATGAGGGTATAGCTTATTGTATGTACAGAACATTCCTTCTCTGTATATTTATACATATGGTTGAGAGCGTCCATATTGTTTTCCCTAACAGTACGTATGAGGGTATAGCTTATTGTATGTACGAACATTCCTTCTCTGTATATTATCATATGGGTGAGCTGCCATATTGTTTTCCCTTAGACAGTACAGTATGAGGGTAAAGCTTATTGTGTGTACAGAACATTCCTTCTCTGTATATTATACATATGGGTGGGAGCTGCCATATGTTTCCCTTAGACAGTACAGTATGTAGGGGTATAGCTATTTGTATGTACGAACCATTCCTTCTCTGTATATTTAGTTATACATAGGGGTGGGAGCTGCCATATTGTTTTCCCTTAGACAGTACAGTATGAGGGTATAGCTTATTGTGTGTCCAGACACTTCCTTCTCTGTATTTTATATACATATGGGTGGGAGCTGCCCTATTGTTTCCCTTAGACAGTACAGTATGAGGGTATAGCTTATTGTGTGTACAAACATTCCTTCTCTGTATATTTATAGTTATACATATGGGTGGGAGCTGCCATATTGTTTTCCTCTAGACAGTACAGTATGAGGGTATAGCTTATTGTATGTACAGAACATTCCTTCTCTGTATTATTTATACTACTATGGGTGGGAGCTGCCATAGTTTCCCTTAGACAGTACCGTATGAGGGTATAGCTATTGTGTGTACAGAACTTCCTTCTCTGTATATTTTATAGTTATACATATGGTGGGAGCTGCCATATTGTTTCGCTTAGACAGTACAGTATGAGGTATAGATTATTGTAAGTACAGAACATTCCTTCTCTGTATATTTATATTTATACATATGGGTGGGAGCTGCCATAGCGTTTCCCTTAGACAGTACAGTATGAGGTATAGCTTTATTGTATGTACAGAACATTCCTTCTCTGTATATTTATATTCATATGGGTGGAGCTGCCATATTTTTTCCCTTAGACAGTACAGTATGAGGGTATGCTTATTGTATTGTACAGACACTTCCTTCTCTGTATATTTATACATATGGGTGGGAATTTTTATATAGATACTCATAATTATACATATGGGGCTTTACAAAGTATCATTCAGAAAAGTATTATCAAGCACATATTTAGCAATACAGAATCAATTCCAATTTAATACAAGACGTTAATGGTGCGAGAGCATCATTTGTTTTTTTTCTGACTTCCTCCCTGTCCTCCCTCTCCATCACCGTATCTCTTAACTTGGACCCCTTTACACCTTTCTGCTTTGAGGGGCGACATCAAGTTCCTTCAACTCATCCTCATCTAGGGATTCCCAGTCCTCCTCTAGGTCTTTCTCTTTCTCTCTCTTTTTTCCTTCCTTCTCTTTTCCTATTTCCCTCTCTCTTTTCCTAATGTTTCCTTTCCCCTTTAACTCTATACTCCTATTAACTCTGTCACTGCTGTCTGAATCCCAACTCAACTCCCTCTCCACCATCTTTATTCTGTCTCCTTCCTCTCCTCAGCCTCCATCTCTCCTCTCCAATTCTTCTGCCCCTCTGAGGACTCTGCCCAGCTTTTCCCACCTGGGATCTCGTACCTATTGCGGTGGACAACACTGTCGGTTTCTCGCTTTACAGCCTTGGTTCTCCTCTTTAACCACTTCCCACTCCCCCTCATTGTCTCCCCCAGTATTGAACCACTGATGTCTGAACCTCATCTGCTCCTCTCGCCCCATCTCCCCCGGGGGTCTCTGGCTGTAAAGGATCTTGGGTTGGGGTCAGTTTCCTTTTCCAGGTTGGGCAGGTATTTGATGATATTATGCCAGGCCTCGGGGCACCTATTGTGGGAGTGGCCAAGCTGTAGGCACAGATTGCAACCTGATCTGATCACATTCCTTACTGGTGTGACCCAATCCCCCACACATTAACAATGCTGGACGGTGCACATACTCACTAGGTGACGGTTAGAGCCACATTGTTAAAACACAGGCGTGGTTGCCCAGGGTAATAACACACTCCCCTTTCCCTTCCATAAAGAAAGACATAGGTAGGTGCCTGGGGTACTTATGGGTGACTGACAGTCTCACCTGGACTCTCCATCCCCCCCCGCCCAGAACCCATCCTCATCATACACTTTGGTGAGTGGGGACGGACCGAGCACTGCCTCCTTAGCCAGACCAGGATATCCTCCGGTGGGATGGATTCATTTTTAATTTTAAAGGCGATTGTTACATTTTTAGTTTCTGGCTTTGTGATTGAAATCACCTGGAAACCTTCCCACATTGAGGATCTTTCCAACCCCCCTATTTAACACCAAAACGACCTCCAATCCCTGGGACAGTTTAAAACTCACATCAAACTCCGTCCTGATTGGCTGATCAGAGCGAATACGTCTTTTACCGTGAACCCCATTGACTCCATTAATAAACGCCTGGCAATAAGCTTCTGTTTGGGGTCTTGTCTTATCCCCAACCCACCGGATCTTCACCACATTCCTTCTCTTAACCACCTCACTCCCAGCAATGGTCTCGCCCTCCCTTCCAACAACCTCCTGGCTCCCCACACATTGGGTCTCTCTTGGGTGCCCCCCTGCCCCCTAAACCTTTCTCACCACCAACCTCATCCGCACACACATTAGATACGTTATTAGGTCCGTCTGGGTTATCTCCTCTTCCGTGGGTTTTTCCTTCTGGGATGTTCCTGTCTCGGTTTTCTAGTCTCTTTTCCATCTTTACCAGACTCCAATTCTTCAGAAAGTTTCTTATTTCTACAAGTCTCTTCCCAGGGTCCATAACCTCCACCGCCCCTTTAATTTCCTTCTTCTCCAACCCTCCAACTCCCTGGTTAGGTAATGAAGTTTTCCTGATGCTGTTATTTTCTCTTATCCGCGCTCTTTTTCATTCAAACGGGTGATTTTTGCAGCAATTGCTGCTCTATCTCTTCCTTCCTCCTGCTCAGCACGGCCATCGCCTTTAAGGCTTTTTGGATTTCCTCCTGTTCTCCCTGTTGACCATTGTTTCTTCCTCTCTCTCCCCCTCCTCCTTCCATTCAGTCCCAGGCACTCAGGCTCCTCCCCCCCATGGAGTTCTCTCCTACCTGCCCCAGCAGGGCCTGGTCCACCTGTTCAGCCCTCCAAGCCTGTTCAGCCATTTCCTTTGCTGGGGAGTCACAGGCCGTCAGTTTCACTCAACACTTCCACCTCCTGTGCATCGTTACTACAAACCCCACGGTCTCCATGTTTATCACGTCTGTGTTTCCTACCCCAGCATGGGGAGTCAGCACAGCCCTGGATCTGCCTCTTTCATTATGGCGTCCATGTTCCCCAGCTGGGGAGTCAGCACAGCCCTGGAATCTGCCTCTTTCATTATGGCGTCCATGTTCCCGCATCTGGGGAGTCAGCACAGCCCTGGAATCTGCCTCTTTCATTATGGCGTCCATGTTCCCAGCTGGGGACACAGCCCTGAATCGCCTTTCTTTAGGCCTGTCCCAGTGGGGCTTCTGTGTTTTACTTTCCACTTTCTTAAATTCTTTCAAAAACTTCCTTTTCTCTTCCTTCTCTTTAGCCTTAGACCAGACGTGTTTGTCCTCACCGTGTGTCTCTCCGACCTCCTTAGGGAACTCATGGCTTCTTTTCTTCCCCTCCATGGCTTCCATGTATGCACTGGGCTTCTTTTTTACCCCTTAACAGGCCTCAGGGGGGAAGGAATCAAGGAAATATCCTCTATAAACTGGATAAAGGTAAGCAGAATTATGGCACCTTCCCTGGACCCAACAAGGGCCCAGGACTGAAGAAAAACCACTTCCAGGAGCTCACTCTCCTTGCTGCTGCTCACATAGGGTGGGAGCTGCCATATGTGTCCCTTAGACAGTACAGTATGAGGGTATAGCTTATTGTGTGTACAGAACATTCCTTCTCTGTATATTTTATTACATATGGGTGGGAGCTGCCATATTGTTCCTTAGACAGTACAGTATGAGGGTAATAGATTATTGTATGTACAGAACATTCCTCTCTGTATATTTATATAACATATGGGTGGAGCTGCCATAGCGTTTCCCTTAGACGTACAGTATGAGGGTATAGCTTATTGTATGTACAAACATTCCTTCTCTGTATATTTATACAATAGGGGTGAGCTGCCATATTGTTTCCCTATACAGTACAGTATGAGGGTATAGCTATTGTATGTACAGAACATTCCTTCTCTTGTTATTTTATACATATTGGGGAGTGCCATATGGTTTCCCTTAGACAGTACAGTATGAGGGTATAGCGTATTGTATGTACAGAACATTCCTTCTCTGTATATTTATACATAGGGGGTGGGAGCTGCCATACTGTCTCCCTTAGGCAGTACAGTATAGGGTATAAGCTTATTGTATGTACAGAACATTCCTTCTCTGTTATTTAATACATATGGGTGGGAGCTGCCATATTGTTTCCCTTAGACAGTACAGTATGAGGGTAAAGCTGAATGTGGGTACAGAACATTCCTTCTCTGTATATTTATATTTATATATACTGGTGGGAGCTGCCATATTGTTTCCCTTAGACAGTACAGTACAGCCACAAAGGCTACTAGGTGGGTTATCAGTACATGTACAATCTCTATCTTTTGCTAGAAACAAAAAAAAAGGAAGCCTATGTAATTGAACCTGTGTCTGCTTGTTTTCAAACCCAGCACTTTAGCTGTGTGCCACCACTGCATATGCAATAGATACAAGTACATTTCAGTAAATGTCAGTAAAATCAGTTCACTATTTTGTATTGTTCCAGTAAGGATGTCAGCAATTCACGCTGGTCGGTAAAATAAAAACAGAGCTGCTATATATAAAGTTTGTAGAAACTTTATATTTTTCTAAAAACATGATGGGGAAAAAAACAAAAAAGCAATAAACTCAGGTAGTAGACTATCAGGGTTGTGCTTATCGTTTAAAATGGTGCTAATTTTGCCCCAACCAATCAGATGTTAGCTTTCAAATGTTAAATAATTTCTGATTGGTTGGGGCAAAATTAGCACCATTTTTAAAGATAAGACCTTTTATTGAATCTCCCTGTATGTTTCATCAGTAAACTTGGGGATTTGAACCTGTGACTTCTTGGGCTGTGTGTTCCTAAAAACTTTATCTTACACTAGAAACTCTGTGCATAGAGACAGTGAATCCTGGGGTCAGGGGGCGTGGCTCTTTGAAGCCAACATGGGCTATGAGTTGTGTTGGCAACAACATGGAAGCCTTATTTGTTACAGAATCTATTACTTACATGTACTAAATGCAACTTACTACTTTCAATGTATAGGTGGGGGAAAAGCTTTCACATTGGGATTTTAAAAATGTAAGTTTAGTTCTCCTTTAATAAAAGTTTTTCATAAAATCTGCCCTTTCATCCCCTCTAAGAATACGGACCCCTGATCTCAAAGCAAACTCATGGGGCGAGGATAGACCAGGAAAGGAGGGGCTAATAGAAAGGTTCCTATTCCCCAAAACGCGGGTTCGTTGGCGGTTCGTTGTTTGTGCGGTGCTAATGCTGCTGTTTATGGGGAAAGGAAATAAAATTAACTAAATTATTCATGGGACCTGAGGCAGAGAAATTTCATTTCAGGAACCATTTAGAGCAATTATTGGCATCTTGGTTTAGTCCAGAAAGATTAGTGTAATTAAATGTGACCGCGCTGCACCCAGGGGACCCTCTGTCCATTGCCTCGGCAGGAGTACGACACTGTGAATATTGGCTAATGTTCTTATTGATTGTTAAAATCCTCCGCACACCTACAGTGGCGAGCAGCCATCTGCTAGTACTGTCTATTTATTATACATATAATAATACTAATAAACAGGGGGGTATTGGGACGTGGCGACCAGCCATCTGCTAGTACTGTCTATTTATTATACATATAATAATACTAATAAACATCTGCTCTGAACTTTGCCCTAAATCCCGTCCAGTTTCCATCTCAGGCCTCGTATGAACAATAAGAACTGACGGCTCCACCTTGGCTCACATCTCGGCTCCTGAACCGTAACAAGTGATTGTTCATTACCCATTAAGCGCGGCTTCTCTAATGAGCGATTCACCGACCGCGAGCACTTGACGCGCTGCCATTTAAAGAACCTGCATCTTGATTACGGAAAATTGAATGGCTGATGAGCAGAAACGAGGGAGAAATTCTCACTTAGTTTATCTCATTAACCAAAGGCAAAGCCCCAAGGACACATCGCTAAGAGCAAAGTTAAAGGGCAAACTGAAGGATGGAAAACTTTTCTAATATTCAGAAGCCACTCCCATTAACCCTTTCCTAGCTGCGCTAACCTCCCGATATTTGGCAGTTAGGCCGATGCTTTGTGTGTTCTAGACAAGGTTCTAGTTCAGCCCATTGAGAATCTTCTCCACGCCATTCCCAGTGCTAACAAGGACCCGTCCCAATATCCCAATCACGGCCCATCTCATTCCATGGTTCATTGTGGTTACCTGGTGCAACCAAACACAGTAAACAAGGTCTGTCCCCCTGTGATACTTTGTTACCAATAAACGGATCCAGCCTATGACGTGTTTGTTTAAATGCTACAATGTTGTTATGGACCTAGTGTGGACACAGTGTAGTAGGTTTTATGTAAAGGTTACAATGTTGTTATGGATCTAGTGTGGACACAGTGTAGTAAGTTTTATGTAAAGGTTACAATGTTGTTATGGATCTAGTGTGGACACAGTGTAGTAAGTTTTATGTAAAGGTTACCATGTTACAATGTTGTTATGGATCTAGTGTGGACACAGTGTAGTAAGTTTTATGTAAAGGTTACCATGTTACAATGTTGTTATAGATCTAGTGTGGACACAGTGTAGTAAGTTTTATGTAAAGGTTACAATGTTACAATGTTGTTATGGATCTAGTGTGGACACAGTGTAGTAAGTTTTATGTAAAGGTTACAATGTTACAATGTTGTTATAGATCTAGTGTGGACACAGTGTAGTAAGTTTACACTTTCCCCTCCCCATCCCATACGTTCCAATACTTGGCCAGACATCTGTGGTTACATCATACAGGATTGGCTGTTTGGGTGAAATAGAAACACTGTGTCCATTTATCCATTCACAGGATATGAATGACTGGGTGTATTTATAGGTTGTCCCACCTACACTCAATACAGACCATTCTCTGATGTTGGTACTGGACTAGGGGACTTACTTTTTACTGTCTACATCAGAGTTTGTCAGTGGGTGTGCCGGGAGACACTGGTGTGACTTTAAAGAGCCAGAGTTAAGCCTCAGAATTTTGGTAGTGGAAATATTTTCACCAGTCTTACATTCTTATCATTTTTGACATAAAGTATATTTTATCATAACATTTTAACCCTTTACATGTTAGTCAATGTAGTGTAAACACTACATAACATTGATCAGAATACAATATACACTGTAACGATAACAAGGCAGTTGTGCCACGGTCAGAAAAGGTTTGAGAACCACTGGTCATGCTCAGTCTTGGCAACAGCCCCAATCACATTTGTGGCAAATCTCAACACCTAAAGGGTTAATAAACACCAGTCACTCAGTCAAGCAGGACACACAAGGAGAGTAAAATGTGACTGTAATATACTTTGTGTTGTCCTTTTGCTTGGAATACGTTCAGCGTGGCAGCTCTGTAGTGGGCAGCACAGGCTTGGACCTACCTCCCATTCTATAATAATGCATGTTCCACCCAAAAACAAAAAATGATGCCATGGGAGAAAGACGCGGTCCCACCAGGTTCAATTAGTAACAGATCCCAAAGTAAAGGCAAAGAGAACGATCAGAAAAGTAACTTTCTGTCTCTGGTTCCCCTTTAGATGCCACGAACATTCCACGTCAATTAAACCCCCAGGACAGTTTAACATCATTAAACCTGCTGTACACGGCTAGAGAACGGACAATAATTCCAGTGATGGATTAGCTGGATAACAACCCATTAGTGGTATCAGCAACACCAGGGGGTCACCACATTATAGATATATTCAGAATCTTTAACATTTTGCCTTAGTTCTCCTTTAAAATCAACATCTGTGTTGGAACCAAAGACATTGTGTAAAAACCAGACATAAGGGGGTTAATTAGTGGCATAGTTCGCTGTTCAGGGATTGTCCATGAAAACCCTTCATCCTAAATGGTAAGATGTATCCAGATTTAAACACTGGAAAGTGGTACCCTAATGCAGAGACCTGCAACCAGATTACTTCCTGGTGTTTGACAACTACAACTGGCATGCTGGGAGTTGTAGTCTATCAAATTACATGTTCCCTTTATAATTATAAATTTACATCCACCGTGAGCACATTAGGTCACTGGTCTTATCGCCAATCAATCCAGTTCACAGCAATTCCAACCGAGAGCCAAACCAGGAATCTCTCTCCCACCCTGAGAACCAATGGGAAGAATGTTCGGAATTAGAGTTTAAACAAAGGGTCCCCCCATAACAAATGTTTATTGTACATAGTAACTGTCGGGGGCCTTTAATCTACTACAATGAATACTACTGGCAGTCAGAGGGGTGTGTGTATGAACTGGGAACCAGCACGGTGTCCAAATAAAGTGCCCAGGTTGGAGACATACACTGCTGAGCTTTAGGTCATTGTCGCGTGTGGTTATCCGGTGACTGACCAATAGGAAGACAGTCTGGCAGAAGCGTGTATTACTATTGGCCTTTTCCCTGGGTACAACCAGGACCACAGCTAATACAACTCCTATCCAGGGGACCTAGAGGATTGGGGGGGTATAAGGAGGGACCTAGACAGGGGGATGTAAAATTCCCCTTTATTTACAGCACGTTAGCATGAATTTTTAGGTGGCATTAAAGTCACAAAGTAGTTAAGAATGGATCTGGTATTTACCCAATCGCAATATTAAATACACTGCACACTTCTGTATGGAGGTAAAACTGACTGAAAGAATTGGATTGGAGAATTCTTACCTCCCTCCCTGGGTGATTCACACTGAGCATGTCGGAGCTCACAGAGCTATGGGAGGGGCAGTAACTGCAGGGACTTCAGTAAACCTACCTCCTGTTCTGTAATCATAAACAGCAGTGAGATGTCAAAGATCCTGCTTGTCCACGACACCACTCGTTCCCATAGCTACCCCCATCTCTCCCCTAACACAGTCCTCTTTCCTAACACACTTACATGACAGGAGTCATGGCAACAGACAGAGAGAAGCAGTAAAGCTGTCAGTCATATACAAGCAGCATCTTTGTCTACAAATGTAGAAAGGAAGATAGAAGAGTATACACCTAACTCCCATTCTGTAATAGACGATTATACACCTACCTCCCATTCTGTAATAGTAGAAGAGTATACACCTACCTCCCATTCTGTAGTAGAAGAGTATACACCTACCTCCCATTCTGTAATAGTAGACTATTATACACCTACCTCCCATTCTGTAATAGTAGAAGAGTATACACCTACCTCCCATTCTGTAATAGTAGAAGAATATACACCTACCTCCCATTCTGTAATAGTAGACGAGTATACACCTACCTCCCATTCTATAATAGTAGAAGAGTATAATAGCAGACAAGCAGTGAGCTCATTCTATTTTCCTGGCTAATAGGGATTTTAGTTTTAAAAAGAAACATTTCACTATATATATATTACAGATATATCCAGGTCATGGTATATCTGTAATATTCATTCACCCAGGTCACGGTATATCTGTAATATTCATCCATCCAGGTCACGGTATATCTGTAATATTCATTCATCCAGGTAAACTGTATATCTGTAATATTCATCCATCCAGGTCACGTATATCTGTAATATTCATTCATCCAGGTCAAGGTATATGTAATATTCATTCATCCAGGTCACGGTATATCTGTAATATTCATTCATCCAGGTCACGGTATATCTGTAATATTCATCATCAGGTCACTGTATATCTGTAATATCATCCATCCAGGTACGGTATATCTGTAATATTCATTCATCCCAGGTCACGGTATATCTGGAATATTCATCCATCCAGGTCACGGTATATCTGTAATATTCAATTAGATCAACCGGACTTGAAGTTTAGTTCTTGAAACAAGTTCAAGAACTAAACTTTAAGTCCAGTTGATCTAATTGAATACAACAGATATTTCACTATAGACTTTAACAGCTTCTGGACTTTTAATAAGGAGAAAATGTGTTTTAGTGTGAACTTTTCCTTTAAGCAAATGAAGCCAAAGGCCTAACCATATTAATAATAACTGTGCCGTGCAGTGTTACATGTACTACAGATAATCTATTTCATCTCGCTGCCTACCATAAAACAGTAGGACAATTTCACTCACTGCGGTTTCTATATTTATCGCCATCGTCTGACGTCTTCTGTATTGGTTTCAAACTCATTGGATCATTTTCATGGAATCTTGGAGATGGTAGAACTCTTCTTTTCTTCTATACTTTAACTGCTACATTCCAACTGGTTTAACTAGTTTAACTGCTACATTCTAACTGGTTTAACTAGTTTAACTGCTACATTCCAACTGGTTTAACTGCTAAATTCCAACTGGTTTAACTGTTACATTCTAACTAGTTTAACCGCTACATTCTAACTAGTTTAACCGCTACATTCTAACTAGTTTAACCGCTACATTCTAACTAGTTAAAACCGCTACTTCTAACTATTTTAACCGCTACATTTCTAACTAGTTTAACCGTTACTTCTAACTAGTTTAAAAAACCATAGTTCATCTACTAGTTTACCGCTACATTCTAACTATTAAACCGCTACATTCTAAACTGTTTAACCGCTACATTCTAACTAGTTTATAAACAAACGCTGCATTCTAACTAGTTTAACCGCTACACTTCCTAACATAGTTTTAACCGCTACATTCTAACTAGTTTAACCGCTACATTCTAACTAGTTTAACCGCTACATTCTAACTAGTTTAACCGCTACATTCTAACTAGTTTAACCGCTACATTCTAACTAGTTTAACCGCTACATTCTAACTAGTTTAACCGCTACATTCTAACTGGTTTAACCCTACATTCTAACTAGTTTAAACTGCTACATCTAACTAGTTTAACTGCTACATTCTAACTAGTTTAACTGTTACATTCTAACTAGTTTAACAAAACCGTCATTCTAACTAGTTTAACCGCTACATTCTAACTAGTTTAAAACCGTTACTTATAACTGTTTAACTGCTACATTCTAACTAGTTTAACCGCTACATTCTAACTAGTTTAACTGCTACATTCTAACTAGTTTAACTGCTACATTCTAACTAGTTACATTAACTGTTACATTAACCGCTAAATTCTAACTGGTTCAACTGCTAAATTCTAACTGGTTTAACTGTTACATTCTAACTAGTTTAACTGCTACATTCTAACTAGTTTAACCGCTACATTCTAACTAGTTTAACCGCTACATTCTAACTAGTTTAACTGTTACATTCTAACTAGTTTAACTGCTACATTCTAACTAGTTTAACTGCTACATTCTAACTAGTTTAACTGCTACATTCTAACTATGCTTGTGAAGGTTCTCATTCATCCAGGTCATGGTATATCTGTTTGTTTCAATTAGATCAACTGGACTTGAAATGTAGTTCTTGAAGACGTTTCGCTAGTCATCCGACTGGCTTTCTCAATTCAGAATGACTTGTAACAAGAATCTGTGCCATTATGTACCCTGGAAAATCCCAATTAGCATATCACAGCCAGGTGTTAAGGTGTGATTGGATAGTGGGCTAGAGTGTTTATAGGAACGCCCAGAGTAAGTTGCCATGTACAATGCTTTTTAACACCTTACTCTGGGCGTTCCTATAACACCTTTAGCCACTATCTAATCACACCCTTAACACCTGGCTGTGATATGCTAATTGGGATTTTCCAGGTACATAATTGCCACAGATTCTTGTACAAGTCATTCTGAATGAGAAAGCCAGTCGGTGACTGCGAAACGTCTTCAAGAACTACATTTCAAGTCCAGTTAATCTAATTGAATACAACAGATATACATTCTAACTAGTTTAACCGCTACATTCTAACTAGTTTACTAGTTTCTGGAAATAAAAAAAAAACCCATTTTGTTTCATATTTAGATATTAACTAGTGTTATAGAGGGAAAAGAAACCTTGCTAAAATATAACCAATCTGCTGGAATGAATAGGGATGGGTCATAATTCAATGAACCCAATGCAAATATTGACAATAAAGGTTGGGTACCTCATTAAGCTCAGGACCTTATTGACTGGCTAAAAACAAAGATTAGATTGGGTAAAGTAAATCTCCTTACCGCCCTGTTGGTTATGTACTTAGTGTGTCCATTGACACTGTGATAGCACGTTACAATACTATCAATGGGAGGGATGAAAAGAGACTGAACAGACACATACTCTAGTGGTACGATATTGTCGGATCATCAGGTTAATTTCCTCATAGCGATTGGTCTGTGTATGGCCGCTTTATAGAGCAGCTTGTTGGAAAGATACTCCCCCACTCTCTCTCATACACTAGTGCCATATATTATAGTTTGGGCAATGGCATATACAATCTCTAGACCCCACCAACTGTCCAATCTCTGTACCTTACTAACTGTACAATCTCTATACCCCACTAACTGCGCAATCTCTATACCCCACTAACTGCGCAATCTCTATACCCCACTAACTGCGCAATCTATACCCCACTAACTGCGCAATCGCTATACCCCACTAACTGCGCAATCTCTATACCTCACTAACTGCGCAATCTCTATACCCCACTAACTGCGCAATCTCTATACCCCACTAACTGCGCAATCTCTATAACCCCACTAACTGGGCAATCTCTATACCCCACTAACTGCGCAATCTCTATACCCCACTAACTGCACAATCTCTATACCCCACTAACTGCGCAATCTCTATACCCCACTAACTGCACAAATCTCTATAACCCCACTACTGCACTCTGATACCCCACTAACTGCGCAATCTCTATAACCCACTAACTGCGCAATCTCTATACCTCACTAACTGCACAATCTCTATACCCCACTAACTGTACAATCTCTGTACCCCACTAACTGTCCAATCTCTGTACCTTACTAACTGTACAATCTCTATACCTCACTAACTGCGCAATCTCTATACCCCACTAACTGCGCAATCGCTATACCCCACTAACTGCGCAATCTCTATACCCCACTAACTGCGCAATCTCTATACCCCACTAACTGCACAATCTCTACCCCACTAACTGCACAATCTCCTATACCCCACTAACTGCACATCTCTATACCAACCCCACTAACTGCACAACTCTATACCCCACTAACTGCACATCCTCTATACCCCCTACTCGCATCTCTATACCCCACTCTGCACAATCTGTATACCCCTAACTGCGAATCTCTATAAACCCACTACTGCGCAATCTCTATACTCACTAACTGCACAATCTCTATACCCCCCTAACTGCAACTCTCTATACCCCACTAACTGCGCAATCTCTATACCCCACTAACTGCGCAATCTCATAACCCACTAACTGCGCAATCTCTATACCCCCACTAACTGCACAATCCTATACCCCACTAACTGCACAATCTCTATACCCCACTAACTGCACAATCTCTATACCCACTAACTGTACAATCTCTATACCCCACTAACTGTCAATCTCTATACCCCACTAACTGCACAATCTCTATACCCCACTAACTGTACAATCTCTATAACCCCCTAACTGTAACATCTCTAACCTGCCCATTTTAGAGAACAGTTTTCAAGGTTCATATTTAAATAAAGAGATTATTATAAGTAAAGAGAACCAATAAACTAACAAACTTCCATTAATTAAACAAATTTAACCAAATGTAAGATAACACCAGCCACGTTACTGTACTATAACAGGGATACACACCGAGATCCACCCACCCCCCGTTACTGTAATGAACAGGGAGAACACGAGAGAGAGATCCACCCACCAGCCACGTTAACTGTACATAACACATGGAGAACACAGAGAGATCCACCCACGCCACATTACTGTACTATAACAGGGAGAACAAAGAGAGAGATCCACCCACCAGCCACGTTACTGTACTATACATGGAGAACCCAAGAGAGATCCACCACCGCCACATTCCTGTACTATAACAGGGAGAACACAGAGATCCACCCACCAGCCACGTTACTGTACTATACAATGGAGAACACAGAGAGAGATCCACCCACCAGCCACGTTACTGTACTATAACGGGAGACACAGAGAGAGATCCACCCACCAGCCACGTTACAGTTTCTATAACGGAGAACACAGAGAGAGATCCACCCACCAGCCACGTTACTGTACTATAACATGGAGAACACAGAGAGAGATCCACCCACCAGCCACGTTACTGTACTATAACATGGAGAACACAGAGAGAGATCCACCCACCAGCCACATTACTGTACTATAACATGGAGAACACAGAGAGAGATCCACCCACCAGCCACTTTACTGTACTATAACAGGGAGAACACAGAGAGAGATCCACCCACCAGCCACGTTACAGTTCTATAACGGAGAACACAGAGAGAGATCCACCCACCAGCCACGTTACTGTACTATAACATGGAGAACACAGAGAGAGATCCACCCACCAGCCACGTTACTGTACTATAACATGGAGAACACAGAGAGATCCACCCACCAGCCACATTACTGTACTATAACATGGAGAACACAGAGAGATCCACCCACCAGCCACGTTACTGTACTATAACATGGAGAACACGAAGATCCACCCACCGCCACATTACTGTACTATACATGGAGACACCAGAGAGAGATCCCCCACCAGCCACGTTACTGTACTATAACAGGATACACAAGAGAGATCCCCCACCAGCCCAGTTACGTCTATAACATGGAGACACAGAGAGATCCACCCACCAGCCACGTTACTGTACTATAACAGGGATAACAGAGAGAGAGATCCACCCACCAGCCACGTTACTGTACTATAACATGGAGAACACAGAGAGATCCACCCACCAGCCACATTACTGTACTATAACAGGGAGAACACAGAGAGAGATCCACCCACCAGCCACGTTACTGTACTATAACATGGAGAACACAGAGAGAGATCCACCCCACCAGCCACATTACTGTACTATAACATGGAAACCCAGAGGGAGATCCCCCACCCGCCACGTTACTGTACTATACATGGAGAACATAGAGAAAAATCCACCCACTAGCCACGTTACTGTACTATAACAGGGAGAACACGAGAGAGAGCCACCCACCAGCCATGTTACACTGTACTATAACGGGAGAACACAGAGAGAGATCCACCCACCAGCCACGTCACTGAATTAACAGGAGAACAGAGAGAGATCCACCCACCACCACGTTACTGTAATATAACAGGGAAACACAGAGAGATCCACCAGCCACGTTACTGTACTATAACAGGATAACACAGAAGAGATCCACCCACCAGCCACGTTACTGACTATAACAGGGAGAACAAGAGAGAGATCCACCACCGCCATGTTACTGTACTATAACAGGGAGAACACAGAGAGATATCACCCAACGTTACTGTACTATAACAGGGAGACACAGAGAGAGATCCACCCCCAGCCCATTACTGTAATATAACAGGGAGAACAAGAGAGATCCACCCACCAGCCACGTTACTGTACTATAACAGGGAGAACACAGAGAGAGATCCACCCACCAGCCACGTTACTGTACTATAACATGGAGAACACAGAGAGATCCACCCACCAGCCACGTTACTGTACTATAACAGGGAGAACACAGAGAGAGATCCCCACGCCCACGTTACTGTACTAAACAGGGATACACCAGAGAGAGATCCCACCAGCCACGTTACTGTACTATAACCTGGGAACACAAGAGAGAGATCCACCCACCAGCCACGTTACTGTACTATAACATGGAGAACACAGAGAGATCCACCCACCAGCCACGTTACTGTACTATAACAGGGATAACACAGAGAGAGATCCCACCAGCCACGTTACTGTACTATAACATGGAGAACACAGAGAGAGATCCACCCACCAGCCACGTTACTGTACTATAACAGGATAACACAAGAGAGATCCCACCAGCCACGTTACTGTACTATAAAAGGATAACACAGAGAGAGATCCCACCAGCCACGTTCTGTACTATAACAGGAGATAACACAGAGAAGATCCCACCACCACGTTACTGTACTATAACAGGGATAACACAGAGAGAGATCACCCCACCAGCCACGTTCTGTCTATAACAGGGATAACACAGAGGAGATCCACCCACCAGCCACGTTACTGTACAATAACAGGGATAACACAGAAGAGATTCCACCCACCAGCCACGTTATACTGTACTCTCAATTGTTTAGTATTGTTTACTATCTTAATAGTTTACTCCCTGTGGGATTTAATAATTCTGTCCAGTGATATCATCTATATAGGATGTAGCAATATCCCACCCCGATCTGTTTGTAGCGATAGCCACGGGAGCATTGTGTGAACTGTTGGGGCTATAAGTGGAAACGTAATAATCGTTGGAACCATTAAATTCCCCAGATCGCCGGTTTCTGCAGTTAAAATTTTTTTTAAATTTTTCTCAGACTTCATTTGCTTGCCCTTTAATGGCAGTAAAATGTCTCTCTTAGCCCCCTGCAAGTAATTAATGAGCCACTTAAATCCTGGCCCCTAAAGCACCAACAATTTACCGTCTTGGTGCCCTTATCAGCAGCCAGGAACAGAAATAAAACCTTCATTACTAACTGGGCCCCAGTACAATATATACGATATACCGTGACCGTGAGGATGAGCGATTCGTGATGATGAATTGAATATTACAGATATACCGTGACCTGGATGGATGAATATTACAGATTAACGCGTGACCTGGATGATGAATATTACAGATATACCGTGACCTGATGGATGAATATTAAGATTACCGACCTGGATATGGAATTGAATATTACAGATATACCGTGACCTGGATGGATGAATATTACAGATATACCGTGACCTGGATGGATGAAGATTACAGATATAACCGTGACCTGGATGGATGATATTACAGATATACCGTGCCCTGGATGGATGAATATTACAGATACCGTGACCTGGATGATGAATATTACAGATATACCGTGACCTGAATGGATGAATATATCCAGATATAACCGTACCCTGGATGGATGAATATTACAGATATACCGTGACCTGGGATGGATGAATTAACAGATATAAACGTGACCTGGATGGATGAATATTACAGATATACCGTGACCTGGATGGATAAATTTACAGATATATCGTGACCTGGATGGATGAATATTAACGATATACCGTGATATGGAGAATGAATATTACGATATACCGTGACCTGATGGATTGAATATTACAGATATACCGTGACCTGGATGAATGAAAATTACAGATTATCGTGACCTGGATGAATGAATATTACAGATATAACCGTACCTGGATGGATATATTACAGATATACCTACCTGGATGGATGATATTACAGATTACCGTGACCTGGATGGATGAAATTACAGTATACTTGACCTGGATTGGATGATCATTACAGATATACCGTGACCGGTGATGGATGAAATCTATACATGATATTACCAGACCTGGATGGATAATATTACAGATATCCATGAACCTGGATTGATGAATATTACAGATATTACCTGACCTGGTGGATGAATATTACGATTACCAGACCTGGATGACGGATGGATGAATATTACAGATATATACCGTGACCTGGATGGATGAATATTACAGATATACCGAGACCTCGGATGGATGAATATTACGATATACCATGACCGGATAAATGAATTACAGATTACCATCTGGATGAATGAATATTCACAGATATACCATGACCCGGATGATGAATATTAAGATATACCGTACCGGTTGAATGAATATTACACGATATCCACCAGGACCCTGGATGGATTGAATATTCCAGATATAACCCGACCTGGATAATGATATTACAGATATACCGATGACCTGGATGATAATATTACAGATACACCATGACCTGGATGGATGAATATTACAGATAATACCATGACCTGGATATGAATATAGATATACTATGTATGCATATTACTTACCATGACCTGGATGAATGAATATTACAGACTATACCATACCTGGATAAATGATATAACAGATAACCATGACCTGGATGATGAATATTACGATATACCGTGACCGTGGATGAATATTACAGATACAACCCGTGACCTGATGAAATGAATTTACAGATAACCATGACCTGATGGATGAAATTACAGATATACCGTGACCTGGATGGACTATTACAGATTACACGAGCCGTGCCTGGATGAATATATTACCAATACCCATAATAGGCTAGAATAAGATCCGATGACCTTGATGATGATATGACAGATATACCGTGACCTGGCTGATGAATATTCAGATATACCATACCCGGACATGCTGAGATATCAGATATAACCGTGACCTGGATGGATGAATATTACAGATACCGTGACATGATGATCTTACGATAAAGTACCGAGGAGAATATTCAGATACCGACTGTGATATCGCTCCGTGACGATGAATGATACATTACAAATACACCATGACCTTAGATGGATAATATTACGAATACGTGACCTGGATGGATGGAAATTACAGGGATATACCGTGACCTGGATGAATATTACAGATATACACGTGACCTGGATGAATGAATATTACAAATACACCATGAACCTAGATGGATGAATTACGATATAACGTGACCTGGATGGATAATATTACAGATTTACCGTGACCTGGATGGATGAATATTACAGATATACCGTGACCTGATGAAATGAATATTACAGATATACAGATGACCTGGATGATTATGATATTACAGATAACGTGACCTGGATGGATGAATATTACAGATATACCGTGACCTGGATGGATGAATATACAGATATACTGACCTGATGGAGTGAATATTACAGATATACCATGGATGAATGAAACCTTCACAAGCAGTATCGTATAGTATATATAGTATAATATATACTAAATAACGGTAGTACAGTAATATAGTGTAGTTAGTATCATAATATTGTATCAGTATACTAGTGGTAGTACTAACCTATAGTATGTAATATACGTGTAGTTAGTAAATATCTAGTATAGTATAGTATAGTAATGATAAACGTATAATATATAGTGCAGTAACGTATAATATGGTATATATAACGTATAGTGTCAGTACTAGTCATCATTATAGTATACGTACTAGTATAGTTGACGGTTCAAAGACATATGTCCTCAGTCCACACGTATCGTAGCAAATCCTCATTTCCTGTTAAATGTGATCAGAGGACAGGACAAAAAAAAACACACAAAAATTATGAATGGGAAAAATTCCTTCACTGACTCTAAGAAATGGACCAACTCTACTTTATGTATCAATCCCAGTAACTTTGTACATCCTTGTTGTAGAATCATCCAGCTTTTATTAAAACTGACAATGAACTGTCCATAACAATGTCCCACTGGTAGACATGTTCCGATAGCTTTACGTTCTCACAGTTGACAAACCTTTCCCAACTCTACTTTATGTATCAATCCCAGAACTTGAACCATTCCTTGTTTGTAGAACTCATCCGCTTTTATTAAAGTGAACAATGAACCTGTCATAACAATGTCCACTGGTAGAAAGTTCCATAGCTTTACCGTTCTCACAGTGACAAACCCTTTCCCAACTCTCACTTTATGTATCACATACCAGTAACTGTAAATTCCTTGTTTGTAGGAAACTCTCCAGCTTTTATAAACGACCTGAACCTGTCAATAACAATGTTCCACTGTAGACAGTTCCATAGCTTTACCAATTCTCACATGACAAACTCCCTTCCCCAACCTCTAGCTTATGTATCAATCGCCAGTAACTTGTACCATTGCACTGTTTTGTACGAAACTCATTCAGCTTTTTATTAAACTGACCAATGAACCTGTCATACAATGGTCACTGGAGAACAGTTTCCATGAGCTTTACATTCTACAGTGACACAAACCCTGTCTCCACTCTTACTTTATGTATCAATCCCAGTAACTTGTAACATTCCTTGATTTGTAGAAACTCATCACCAGCTTTTTTAAACTGACCAATGAACCGTCAAATAACAATGTCCACTGTAGACAGTTCCATAGCTTTACACCTTCTCACAGTGACAAACCCTTTACTAACTCTACTTTAGGTATAGATCCCAAGTAACTTGTAACATTCCTTGTGTGTATGGAAACTATTCCATGCTTATTTAATAACTGACCAATGAATCCTGCCATACACAACGTCCCATGAAGACATTCCATAGCTTTACCGTTTCTCACAAGTGACAAAACCCTTTCCAACTCTACTTATGTATCAACTTCAGTAACTTGTACATTCCTGTTTTTGTAAAATCCATACCAGCGTTTTTATTAAACTGAACCATGAACTGCCATTAAACAACGTCCACTGGAAGACAGTTCTCATAGCTTTAACCAAGTTCTTCACGTGACAACCCTTTCCTTCCAAACTCTACTTTATGTATACACTCCCAGAACTTGTAACATCCTGTTGTAAAACTCATCCAGCTTTTTTTTATTAAACTGACCAATGAACCTGCCATAACAACGTCACTGGAAGACAGTTTCCATAGGCTTTACCGTTCTCACAGTGAACAAACCTTCCCCAACTCTCTTTATGTATCAAACCAGTAACTTGTAACATTCTTGTTTGTAGAAAAACTCCATCCAGCTTTTTATAAACTGACAATGAAACCTGCCATAACAAAACGTCTCCACTGGAAACGTTCCATAGCTTTCCGTTCTCACAGTTGACAAACACTTCCCAAATCTACTTTATGTATCAATACCCAGTAACTTGTAAACATGTCCTTGTTGTAGAAACTCATATCAGCTTTTTATTAAATGACTACATGAAACCTGCCATAACAACGTCCACTGAGACAGTTCCATAGCTTATAAAAAACCGTTCTCACCAGTGACAAACCCTTCCCCAACCTACTTTGTATCAATACCAGTAACTTGTAACATTCCTTGTTTGTAAAACTCATCCACGCTTTTATTAAAATGACCATGAACCTGCCAGGAACAACGTCCACTGGAAGACAGTTCCATAGCTTTATACCGTTCTCACAGTGCAACCCTTTCCCCACTAACTATTATGTACTCACACTCCAGTAAACCTGTAACAATTCCTTGTTTGTAGGAAAACATATCCAGCTTTTATAAACTGACCAATGAACACTTGCCTCAAACAACGTCCACTGGAAGACCGTTCATAGCTTTACTGTTTTCGCACAGTGAAAAAAACCCCTTTCCCAACTTGAAGCCTAAAACTTTTTCCAAGTCTTAAGGGATGTCCTGCGTGTCCTTTGACTGTCTTCATTGGTGAACAATGCCCAGATATTTATGTTGGCCCGTTAATGTATTTTACACATTTCACCTATCCCACACGCACAGCGCCTTTTTCTTCCATCGGTAGCATAATTGTAACTTTTCCAGATCTCTCTATATTCAAGATCACCAAATCCCCTTATTAATTTAGTTGCCCTTACTCTGAAACCCTTCATTTCAAAGAGTTCCTTTTTTTGTACACAGGATTGGCAAATCGCTCTGCTATTCCAAATGAGGCCTTACCAATGCTTTGTAAAGAGGGAGAATACATTGTCCCCTCCCTGAATCCTACACTCTTTATACAAAAGACCATGCTGGTCTGGCTGTTGCCTGCCTAGCAACTGCTTGACTACCTTAAGTTTGTATCCACCAAAACGCCAAGGCCCCTTCCAACAGGATTCAATCTTAAACACAGAGACATTTATAGTAAGCAGCACACGGATTAAGTAGCCAAAATGTCATACCTTTCCATTTTATCACATTGAATTTCATAGTGCCACCGTAGCAGTCCCAATGTGGAACAATCTATCTAGACGGCCACTTGACGAAGTGCACATCCTCTGAAGTTTTTAATGGTCGACAAGTTTTGTGTGGTCATCAAACACAGAAACCTTGCTGGACAAAATTCCCCCCCTTCCAAATCATTAATAAATAGATAATCGAAGCGGCCAATACACTGGAACAAGCTTTCCAATCTTCAACCCTTTACCACTATGATGTGATCAGCCGACAAGTGATAAATGGCTGTCTGTATTCTAATAGACCTATACTGTAGAATTACTAGAATACTTATTGTAACTGTTACTAAAACTGAACACAATTTTTTACTTTCCTTACTACTGACACTCCGCTAACACAGAGCTAGTATAAAATTATCTATAGCACAAGAATCAGACAGACGCAAGCATGCACAGCTGCACACACACACCACCACACACACGTCCAGTGCTATTTCCATCCACCTTGTATTTCCTCATGGCCAATTCACTTTTTTTTCACTCCCAGGTTCTTCCCCTTTAAAAACCCTGACCCATGTACTGTAATTAGCCTGTCGGGAACAAACGAAAATCTTTCAACTTTCCAGAAGGCTCTATTCGAATAAGTCACCCCTTCCATGACCCCATATGTAACCGTCTTACCCACAACTCCTTGCAACGTCACGTGCACACATACCTTATAGCATCGTGATACACCACGTTACTGTACTATAACAGGGATAACACAGAGAGAGATCCCACCAGCCACGTTATACTGTATCTCTCAATTGTTAGTATTGTTACTATTCTTAATAAGTTACTCCCTGTGGGATTTAATAATTCTGTCCAGTGATATCATCTATATAGAGATGTAGCAATATCCACACCCCGAGCTGTTTGGTAGCGATAGCCACGGGAGCATTGTGTGACTGTAGGGGCTATAAGGGGAAGCAGTAATAATCGTTGGAACCATTTAATTCCCCAGATCGCCGGTTCTGCAGTTAAAAGTTTTTTAAATTTTTCTCAGACTTCATTTGCTTTGCCCTTTAATGTGCAGTAAAATGTCTCTCAGCCCCTGCAAGTAATTAATGAGCCACTTAGAATCCTGGGCCCCTAAAGCACCAAACAATTTACCGTCTTGTGCCTTATCAGCAGCCAAGGAACAGGAAATGAAACCTTCATTACTAACTGGGCCCCAGTACAAATATATACAGATATACCGTAGATTTAGTTGTGGACAAGTGTAGTGGTTGTATGTAAGCGTTACAATGTTACAATGTTGTTATGGATCTAGTGTGGACACCAGGTAGTAAGTTTTATGTAAAGGTTACAATTGTTGTTAGGATCTTAGCGCTGGACACCGTGTAGAAGTTTTATGTAAAGGTTACAATGTTACAATGTGACGACTTATGGCCATCCTCAGTGTCGGACACAGTTGTACGTAAGTTTTGTAGTAAAGGTTTACAATGTGACAATGTTGTTAGGGACTAGTGTGGACACAGTGATAGCTAGGCTTTCTATGCTAAAGGTTACCAAGGTTACAAGTTGTTAGGATCAGTGTGGACACAGTGTAGTAAGTTTTACGTGTAAAGGTTACCATGTACAATGTTGTATAGATCTAGTGTGGGACCCACCGTCGCTAGTAGGTTTTATGCTAAAGGTTACAATGTACAATGTTGTTATGGAATCTAGTGTGGGGACACAGTGTAGTAGGTTTATGTAAAGGTTACAATGTTACAATGTTGTGGATCTAGTGTGCCACAGCGAGTAAGTTTATGCATAAAGGTTACAATAGGTACAATGTTGTTATAGGATTAGTGGGACACAGTGTCAGTAAGTTTTATGTAAAGGTGACAATGTTACAGTTGTTATGGAATCTAGTGTCGGACCAGACAGGTGTAGTAAGGTTTATGTAAAGGGTTACAATGTCTACCAAAATTTTGTGCTCATGGATTAGTGTGGCACACAGTATAGTAAGGTTATGTAAAGGTGACCATGTTACAATGTTGTTATCAGATTAGGTAGAAACAGTGTAGTAGGTTTTATGTCAAAGCTTAGCCCACATGTTTACCACGAATGTTGAGGTATAGGGATGCTAGTCGTGGAGCACAAGGAGTGATAACGTAAAGGTGTTGAAGTAAAGGTTACAAGTTGTGCATATGGAAATGGTCTATGAGAGTATGGATCTAGCTGGGACAAGTGTACGTAAGTATTTACTGTAAAGGTTACAAGGTCGTTATGGATCTAGTGGGACCCACAGGTAGTAAGTTTTAGGTCCAGGATTACAATGTTGTTAGGATTAGTGTGGACACAAGGGTCAGGGAGGTAAAAAAAAAAAAAGTTTATGTAAAGGTTACAATGTTACAATCCGTTGTTCGTGAAGGATCTAGTGTGGATACACAGCTGTAGTAAGTTTTATGTAAAGGTTACCAGTGGTTGTTAATGGTTAATCGTGGGACACAGTTGTAGCTAGGTTTTTATGTAAAAGGTTACAATGTTGTTATGGATCTCAGGGTGGACACAGTGTAGTAAGTTTAGTAAAGGTTACAATGTTCAACGTGTGCAGTAAGTTTATGTAAAGGGTCTAGACAATGTTGTTATATGACAGATGGCTAGTCGATGTGGACACCAGATAGTAAGTAAGGGTGTTTTATCGGGTAAAGGTTGACCATGTGTACACATGGGTTGTTATGGATCCTAGCGTGTTGCGCAACCAGGAATACTAAGCCCCGCGGCGGACAGGATGATAAGGTAGTGTGTGTGTGGAGACCAAGTGTAAGTATTAGGTGTTTTAGCGTAACGCGGTTAGGCAAGTTACAATGTGGTTATGGATCAGTGTGGACAAGGTAGTAAGGCCGATGTAACGGTTACAATGTTACAATGGGTGGTATGGAACTAGTGGGGACACAGCACACACAAGTACCGTTGTGAGTGTAAAGGTGGACAAGTACCAAGTTGGTTATGGTTAGAGTGCGCACACAAGTGTAGAAAGATGTTATTAAAGGTTACATGTTAGGAAGGTTGTATGGATCTAGATGTGGACACAGTGTAGTATAAGTTTATGTTAAGGTTACAATGTTACAATGTTCGGATAGATCTAGTGTGGACACAGTGAGAGTAGACGGTTTGTAGTAAAGGTTACCAGTTACAATGGTGTTATAGATCTAGTGTGGACACGCGAGATATTTGTAGTAAGTTTTAGGTAAGGTACCAATGTATCAATGTTGTTATGGACTCTAGTGTGTGGACAACCAGGGAGGCGGTAGTAGGTTTTATGTAAAGGTTACAATGGTGTTTGGACTAGTAGTGGACACAGTGTAGAATGTTTTATGTAAAGGTGTACAATGTGTTCAACGGACTCTAAGGTGTGGACACAAGTGTAGGGTAAAAACAAAAGGCTGTTAGGTGAAAGGATAACAAATTTGTTTATGATCCTAGGGTGGACACAGTTAAGGTAAGTTTTATGTAAAAGGTTACCAATGTTACAAATGTTGTTATGGATCTAGGATGGACCAGGTAGTAAGTTTACATGTACACACGTTACATGGTTACCAATGTTGTATTAGATCTAGTGTAGGACAAAGTGTAGTAAGTATTTACGTAAAGGTTACACAATGTACAATGTTGTATGATGCTTAGTGTAGTACCCAGCAAGCCTATGGTAGGTAGAGTCTTGAAAGGTTATTACCATCGACGAGGGTGTTAGCACATTGCTGACAAAAGGTTGTGTAATAGGAATGCCTAGTGTCGACACAGTGAGTTAAGATATAGTTATGTAAATGGTTTACATTGTTACAATGTTGTTATAGTCTAGCTGTGGGACACAGTCAGCTAGTAAGTTTATGTAAAGGTTTAGCAATGTTCCAATGCTGGCTTATGGATCTAGTGTGGACCTAGGTGTAGTAGGTTTACCCAAGCGTAAAGGTAACAAGTGCTTTACAATGTTGTTATGATACTAGTGTGGACTACAGCATGTAGGTGTCAGGTTTTATGTGTAAAAAGGTTACCATGGCGTACCAATGTGGTTATAGATCTAGTGTGGACACAGTGTAGTAAGTTTTATGTAAAGGTTACAATGTTACAATGTTGTATGGATATAGTGTGGACAACAGTGTCGTAGGTTTTATGTAACAGGTTACAATGGTTACAATGTGTGATAGATCTACGTGGGACAACAGGTAGTAAGTTTCTAGTAAAGGTTTACAATGTTGACAAGTTGTTATGGATCTATGTGTGACCCACAGTGTAGTAGGTTTTATGTAAAGGTCCTTACAACTGTTACAAGGTATGTAGGAATCTTAGTGTGGACAACAGGTCGTAGTTTATGTAAGGTTACATGTTACAATGTTGTTATAGATCTAGTGTGGACACAGTGTAGAGTTTATGTAAAGGTACAATGTTACACCAATTTGGTATAGATTAGTGTTGACACAGTGTTAGTAGTTTTATGTAAAGGTACATATGTTACAATGTTGTTATGGATCTAGTGTGGACACAGTGTAGAGGTTTTATGTAAAGGACAATGTTACAATGTGTTATGGAATATAGTGGGGACAAAGTGTAGTAAGTTTTAGTAAAGGTTACCATGTTACAATGTTGTTATAGAGCTAGTGTGGACACAGGTGTAGTAAGTTGTATGTAAAGGTTACAATGTTACCATGGTGTTATGGATCGAGTGTGGACAAGTGTAGTAGTTTTTAGGTAAAAGGTTTACAATGTTACAATGTTGTTATGAATCTAGTGTGGACCACATTGTGTAAGTGTTTTATGTAATGGTTACAATGTGTTAGGATCTCGCTGTGGACACATTGTAGTAGGTTTAGTAACAGGTTACACAATGTTGTATGGATCTAGTGTGGACCACAGTGATAGTGGTTCGTTATGTAAAGGTTCAAGGTTACAAGTTGTTAGGGATCTAGTGTGGACACAGTGTAGTAGATTTTATGTAAAGGTTTACAATGTTACGAATGTTGTTATGGATCTAGTGTGGGACACAGGTAGTAAGTGTTATGTAAAGGTTACCATGTTACAATGTTGTATAGATCTAGTGGGGACAAGTGTAGTAAAGTTTTATGTAAAGGGTACTGACAACTGTACAACTGTGTTATGGATCTAGTTGGACACAGTGTAGTAAGTCCTTATGTAAAGGTTACACATGTGACAATGTTGTATGATGGATCAAGTGTGGACACACGTGTAGTAAGTTTTAGTAAAGGTACCAGTACAATGTTGTTATAGATCTAGTCAGTCGGACACAGGCGTGTAGTAAGTTTTATGTAAAGCGTACAATGTTACAAATGTTGTATCGGATCTACGTGTGGACACCAGGTAGATAAGTTTTATGTAAGGTTACAACTGTTACCAATGTTGTTATGGATTCTAGTGTGGACACAGTGTAGTAGCGTTTATGTAAAGGGACATGTTACAATGTTGTATGACTCTAGTGTGGAAACAGGTATACGTTTATGCAAAGGTCTACCACATTTACCAAATGTTGGTATGGATCTAAGTGTGCGACACAGTGTAGTAAGTTTTATGTAAAAGGTGTACAATGTTGTTATGGATCTAGTGTGGACACATGTAGTGAGTTGTTGTAAAGGTTACAATGTTGTTATGCGAGCATAGTGTGGACACAGTGTAGAGGTGTTCAGGCATTAAAACGTTACCAATGTTGTTATGGATTAGTGTGGCCACAGTGCTCGTACGTTTATGTAGGTTCCAATGTACATGTTGTTATGGATCTAGTGTGGACCACAGTGTAGTAGGTTTTATGTAAAGGGTACCAATGTACAATGTTGGTATAGATCTAGTGGGGACCCAGTGTAGTAAGGTTGATTGTAAAGGTTACATGTTACCAATGTGGTTATGGTCCTAGTGTGGAACATGTGTAGTAGGGTTTTATGTAAAGGTACAATTTACAATGTGTTATGGATCTAGGTGGACACAGGTGAGTAATTTTTATGTAAACACAGGTTACCATGTACACTGTTGTGATAGATCTAGTGTGGACACAGTCGTAGTAAAGTTTATGGAAAAGGTTACAATGTTGTTATGGATCTAGTGTCGGACACAGTGCTAGTAAGTTTTATGTACAAGGTTACAATTGTTACAAGTGTTATGGATCTGTGGGACACAGTTAGTAGTAAGTTTTATGTAAAAGGTACCGTGTACACTGTTGTTATAGATCTAGTGTGGACACAGTGTAGTAGGTGTTATGTAAAGGTTACAATGTTACATGTGTGTATGGATTTAGTGTGGAACAGTGATAGTAAGTTTTAGTAAAGGTGACCATGTTACAATGTTTGTATAAGACTCTATGTGGACACAGTGTTAGTAGGTGTTATGAAAGGTTACAATGTTACAATGTTGTTATGGAATCTAGTGTGGCACACCAGATGTAGTAACGTTGCATGTAAACGGTACAATGTTCACAATGTATTGTTATAGATCTAGTGTGGACCACAGTGTAGTAAGTTTTAATGGACATAAGGTAACAATGTTACAATGTGTTACGAGATCTAGTGTGCACACAGTGTAGCAGGTTTATGTAAACTGGTTACCATGGTCACAACCTGTTGTTATAGATCTAGTGTGCGACCACGTGTAGTAAGTTTTATGTAAGTTACAAGGTTACAATGTTGTTTATAGATCTTAGTGTGGACCAGTGATAAGTTTTATGTAACCGTACCATGTTACAATGTTGTTATAGATCTAGTGTGGACACAACCGTGATAGTAGGTTTTAGTAAAGGTACAAGTTGTTATGGATCTAAGGTCGGACACAGTGTAGTAAAGGTATTTAAAGTTACCATGCTTACAATGTTGTTAAGATCTAGTGTGGACACAGGGTAGTAAGTTTTATGTAAAGTTACAATGTTCACAATGTTGTTATGGCATCTAGTGTGGACACAGTGTAGAAGTTTTATGTAAAGGTTACCATGTACATGGTGTTATAGATAGTGTGGACACAGTGTAGTAGGTTTTATGTAAAGGTTACACATGTTACAATGTCGTTATGGATCTAGTGTGGACATACAGTGTATGTAAGTTTTTATGTAAGGTTACAACGTTACCAATGTTGTTATAGATCTAGTGTGGACACCGTGCTAGTAATTTTCTGAAAGGTACCATGTTACCACAGTTGTCTATGGGATATCGTGTGCGACACGTGTAGTAAGTAGCTATGTAAAGGTTACAATGGTAACAATGTTGTTCTGGATTAGTGTGGACACAGTGTAAGTAAGTTTATGTAAAGGTTACAATGTACAATGTTGTACGGATCTAGGGGGAACACAGTGTAGTAAGTTTAGGTAAAGGTTACAACTGTTCCCAATGTTGTTCACAGATCTAGTGTGGACACAGTGTAGTAAGTTTTATGTAAAGCGTATACCATGTTACAATGTTGGTATAAGACTTCTAGTGTGGACACAGTGTCGTAAGTTTATGTAAAGGATACAATGTTACCATGTTTTATGGATCTAGCTGTGGACACAGTTAGATAAGGTTTAGGTAAAGGTAAAGATTACACATGTTGTTATGGATCTAGTGTGGACACAGTGATAGAAGTTTTATGTAAAGGTTACAATGTTGTTATGGAATCTAGTGTGGTACACAGGGGTAGTAAAGTGGTATGTAAAGGTTACAAGGTACATGTTGTTATAGATCTAGTTGGGACACAGTGTAGTAAGTTTTATGTAAAGCGTTACAATGTTGTTAGGATCTAGTGCGGGACACAGTGTAGTAAGTTTTATGTAAAGGTTACAATGTGTAGGATCTACGTGTGGACACAGTGTAGTAAGTTATGTAAAAGGTTACAATGTTGTTATGGATCTAGTGTGGGACCCACATTGTAGTAGGTTTTATGTAAAGGTTACAATGTTGTTATGGATCTAGTGTGGACACAATGTAGTAGGTTTTATGTAAAGGACAAGTTGTTATGGATCTAGTGTGGACCAGTTAGTAGTCTTATTTAAAAGGTTACACATGTTGTTATGGATCTGTCACGCGCGCGGGTAGGACACAGATTGTAGTAAGTTTATGTAAAGGTTACAATTTGTATGGATCTAGTGTGGACACAGCTGTAGTACGTTTATGTTAAAGGTTACAATGTCTACAAGGTTGTTATAGATATAGTTGTTGACACGGTAGTAGGTTTTACAGTAAAGGTACCATGTCACAATGTTGTTATAGATCCTAGTGTGGACACCAGTGTAGTAACGTTTAGTAAAGGTTACAATCGTTACAATGTTGTATAGCATCTGTGTGGACACAAGTGTATTAAGTTATGTAAGGTTACCATGGTACAATGTTGCTTATAGATCTAGTGTGGACACAGTGTAGACCACAGGTTTATTAAAGGTTACAATGTTGTTATGGATCTGTGTGGCGACACAGTGTAGTAAGTTTTATGTAAAAGGTTACCATGTTACAATGTTGCTATTAGATCTAGTGTGAGACACCAGTGTAGTAAGTTTAAGTAAAGGTTAAATGTACAATGTTGTTAGGATAGTATGTGGACACAGTGTAGCTAAGTTTTAGTAAAGGTACCTGTCACAATGTTGTCTAATAATCTGAGTTGGCCACAGTCGTAGGTCGAGTTCTATGTAAAGGTTACAATGTGACCATGTGATTATGGGATCGAAGGTGGACAAGTGGAGTAAGTTTTATGTTAAAGGTTAAATGTTACAATGTGTTACAAGATTGTTCTAGTGTGGACACAGTGTAGTAAGTTTTACCTGTAAAGGTACTGTTACCAATGTTGTTATAGATCTAAGTGTGGACACAGCGTGTTAGTAGTTTATGTAAAAGGTTACAATGTTACAATGTTGTACTATGGATCATGCCGTGGTGGACCAACATGTAGTAAGTTTTATGTAACAGGTACATGTTACAATGTTGTTATGGATCTAGTGTGGAACCAGTTGTATAAGTTTTATGGAAAGGTTACAAATGTACAATTTGGTACAGATTAGTTGTCGGACCACAGTGAGTCAGTGTATGTAAACGGACTACCATGTTACAACACCGTGTTATGATCTAGTGTGGACACAGTGTAGAAGTGTTATGTAAAGGTTACAAAAGTTACACATGTTGTTATGATCTAGTGTGGACACAATGTAGTAAGGTTTTGTAAAGGTTACAAGTTACAATGCTTCAGTTATGGATCGCGTGTTGCGACACAGTGTTAGCTACAGTTTTATGTAAGGTTTTACATGTTGATTATGGATCTGTGTGGACACAGTGTAGGAAGTTTTATTAAAGGTACAATGTTACAAGTGTGCGTATAAGACTCTAGTAGTGGACACAAGTGATAGTAAGTTGTATGGAAAGGTTTACAATGTTGTTATGGATCTAGTGTGGGACACAGCTTGTAGTAAGTGTTATGTTAAAGGTACAAGGTTGTTATGGATCTAGTGTGGACACAGCTGTAGTAAGTAGTTGATGATAAAGGTACAGTTGTTATGGATCTAGTGTGGACACCTTGTAGTAGTTTTATGTAAAGTGTTACCATGTTGTTATGGATCTAGTGTGGACACAGTGTAGAGGTTTTAGTTACAAGTTACAAATGTGGTATGGATCTCAGTGGGACACAGTGTAGTATAGTGTATGTAAGGTACAATGTTGTTAGGATCTAGTGTGGCACACAGTCATGTAGTAAGTTTCTAGTGTAAAGGTTCCACAATGTTGTTATGGATCAGTGTGGAAACAGTGAGTAAGTTTATGTAAAGGTTACAATGGTGTATGGATTAGGTGGAACACAGTGTAGTAAGTTTATGTAAAGGTTACAATGTGTTATGGAGCTAGTGTGGACACAGGTAGTATAAGGGCTTATGTAAAAGGTTACCAATGTTGTTAGGGATCTAGTGTGGACACAGTGTACGTAAGTGGATAGCATAAAGGGTACAATGTGTCTATAGGATGTTCTGGTGGAAACAGTATAGTAGGTTTATGTAAGGTTACAAGTTGTTATGGATCTAGTGTGGACACAGTGTAGTAAGTGTATGTAAGGGTACAATGTTGTTATAGGACGTCTAGTGTGACACAGTTGTAGTATGTGTTATGTAAAGGTTACAATGTTACATGTTGCATATGGATCTAGTGCGTGGACACAGGTAGTAAGTTTTATGTAAAGGTTACAGATGTTACACAATGTTGTTATAGATCTAGTGTGGGCAACAGTGTAGTAAGGTTATGAAAGGTTACAACTTTGTTATGCGATCTAGTGTGGACACAGTGTTATAGTGTATGTAAAGTTTACAATGTTGTTATGGATCTCAGTGCATGGACACAGGTCAGTAAAGTTTATGTAAAGAGACAATTGTTACACAATGTTGTTATGGATCTAGTGTGGAAACAGTGTAGGTAAGTTTTATGTAAAGAGTTACAATGTGTATGGATCTAGGGTGGCACAGTGTAGTCGGGTTTATTGTAAACGGTTACAATGTTACAAGTTGTTATAGTTAGTGTGCGCACAGTTAGTAAGTGTTATGTAAAGGTTACCATGTTACAAATGTTGTTTGTATCTAGTGTGGACACAGTGTAGTCAGTTTTATGTAAGGTAAATGTTGTCATGGATCTAGTGTGGAACAGTGTAGTACGTTGACTTATGTAACAGGTTACAATGTTACAATGGTGTTATAGATCTAGTGTGGACACAGGTAGTTAAGTTTACAACTTTCCCATCCCCATCCCACTACTTTCCAATACTTGTGCCAGACATTGTGGCTCATCATACAGGATGGCTGTTGGGGTGAAATAGAAAAACACTGTGTCCATTATCCATTCACAGGATATGAAGAATGGGTGTATTTATAGGTTGTCCCACATACACTCATACAGACCCATTCTCTGATGTTGCGTACTGGACTAGGGGACTTACTTTTTACTGTCTACATAAGAGTTTGGCAGTGGGTGGCCGGGAGACACTGTGGTGGGACTTAAAGAGCCAGAGTGAAGCCTATCAGAATTTGGTAGTGGAAATATTTTCCAGTCTTACTTCTTATCATTTTTGACATAAAGTATATGTTTTATCAATAAACATTTTTAACCCTTTAAATGTTAGTCATGTAGTGTAAACACTAAAATAACAGTGATCGAATCCAATATACACGTAACGATAAACAGGCAGTTGTGCAACGGTCAGAAAAAAGGTTTGAGAACCACTGTCCATTGCATCAGTTTGGCAACAGCCCATACACATTTGTGGCAACTCTCAACACTAAAGGTGCAGAATAAACACCAGTCACTCATTCAGCAGGACACAACAAGCTCACACCACCCCCCCCACCAACCCCTCCCCCCCCACCCCCCCACCCCGAACCCCCCCACACCCCCACCCCCCCACCCCCCACCCCCCTTACCTTCCATCCCAAAACCCCCCCCCCCACACCCGACCCTCCACCCCCACCCCAATACCCCCAGCACCCCCCCTCCCCCCCCCCCGAACATCCCCTCCACTCCGCCAACAACGCACTCCTCCCCCAAACCCCACCCCCCCCGCCAACCCACCAACGCACCACCCCCCCCACCCCCGTTTCAACCCCCCAACCATCGAAGAGTAAAATGTGACTGTCATACTTTGTGTTGTCACTGCTTGGAAATACGTTCAGCGTGCAGCTCTGAGTGGCAGGCAAGGCTTGGACCTACCTCCCTTTATAATATGCATGTTCAACCCAAAACAAAAATGATGCCATGGGAGAACGATGCGGTCCCCACCAACGTTCAATTAGTTGATAACAGATCCACCAAATTAAGGCAAAGAGAACGACAGAAGTAACTTTCTGTATTCTGGTTCCCCTTTAGATCGCCACGAAACATTCCAGTCAATTAAACCCCCAGGACAAGTTTTAACATCATGACTAAACCTGCGGTACACGGCTAGAGGAAGGACAATAATTCCAGGGAGGGATTAGATGGATAAACAAACATTAGTGGCTATCAGCAACACCAGGGGGTCTACACACATTAAGATATATTCAGAATCTTAACATGTTGCCTAGTTGTCTCTTTAAACATCAACATCTGTGTTGGAACCAAAGACATTGTGTAAAAACCAGACATAAGGGGGTTATTAGTGGCATAGTTCGCTGCAGGGGATTTTCCATGAAAAACCCTTCATCCAAATGTACATGTATCAAGAGTTAAAACACTGGAAAGTGGTACCCTAATGCAGAGACCCGGCAACCAGCACATTCTTCTGGTGGACTGACAACCTACAACTGGCCATGCTGGGAAGTTGTTGTTTTTATAGAGTATCAAATTACATGTTCCCTTTATAAGTTATAAATTTACATCCACGTGAGCAATTAGGTCACTGGTTTTATCGCATCAATCCAGTTTCACAGCAATTCCAACCGAGAGCCAAACCAGGAATCTCTCTCCCAACTTGAGACCCAATGGGAAGAATGTTCGGAATTAGAGTTTAAACAAAGGGTTCCCCCCATAACAATGTTTATTGACATAGTAACTGTGGTGCCTTTCATCTCCTACAATGAATACGTACTGGGCGGTCAGAGGGGGTGAGTGTATCGAATGGGAAACAGCACGGTGTTCCAAATAAATGCCCAAGAGTTGGAGACATACACTGCGAGCTTGAGGTCATTGTCGCGGTGGGTCAACCGGTGCACTGACCAATAGGAAGACAGTCTGGCGAAGCGTGTATGACTATGGCTTTTCCCTGGGTACAACAAGGACCACAGCTAATACAACTCCTATCCAGGGGACCTAGCGGATTGGGGAGATATAAGGAGGGACCTAGACAGGGGGATGTTTAAAAGCCCCTTTATTTACAGCCCGTTGCATGCATTTTAGGTGGCATTAAAGTAACCACAGTAGTTCAAGAATGGATATGGTATTTACCCAATCGCAAGATTAAAACACCTGCCACACTTCGGTATGGAGGATAAAAAGGGGATGAAAGAATTGGATTGGAGAATTCTTCCTCCCTCCCAGGGTGGATTCACAATGAGCATGTCGGAGCTCACAGAGCTATGGGAGGGGCGTGAGTAACTAGCAGGGACTTCCGTAACCACCTCCTGTTCTGTAATCATATAAAAGCAGTGAGAGTTGTCAAAGATCGCTGTCCAGGAACACACCGTCCCATCAGATACCCCATCTCTCCCCGGTAACACAGTTCCTCTTCCAACACATTCATGACAGGGTCATGGCAACAGACAGACGAGAAAGCAGTAAAGCTGTCAGTCATATACAAGCAGCATCTTTGTCTACAAATGTAGAAGGGAGATAGAAGAGTAAACCTAACTCCCATTTGTAATAGACGATTATACACCTACTCCCAGTATGTAATAGTAGCAAGAGTACTACACATACCTCCCATTCTGTAGTAGAAGCAGTATACACCTACCTCCCATTCTGTAATAGTAGGACTAGTATACACTACCTCCCATCTGTACATAGTAGAAGAGTATACCAACCTACCTCCCATTCTGTAATAGTAGAAGAAATACACCTCCCTTCCATCTGAATAGTAGAGCGAGAACACCTACTCCCATTCTATAATAGTAGAAAGTCTCATAGCAGAAAGCAGTGAGCTCATTCTATTTTCCTGGCTAATAGGGATTTTAGTTTAAAAAAAGAAACATTTCACTATTAGAGTTTGTGAAGGGTTCTCATTATCCAGGTGACACGGTATACTGTAATATTCATCCATCCAGGTAACGGTATTCTGTAATATCATCATTCATCCAGGTCACGGTATATCTAATATTCATCCCATCCAGGTCACGGTCTGTATCTGTAAATATTATTCATCCAGTCACGGTATACTGTAAATATTCCGTCCACCAGGTCACATGTATATCTTGTAATTCATCCATCAGGTCACTTGTAATACTGTAATATGTTATTAATCCAGGTCAAGGTAATCTGTAATAGCAGTCATCCAGGTCACGGTATATCTGTAATATTCATTCCTCAGGTGCCGGTATATCTGTAATATTCATCCTCAGGTCACGCTACTATCTGTACTATTCAACCATCCAGGTCACGGTATATCGTACTATTCATTCATCAGGTACGGTTATCTGTAATATCATCCATCCAGGTCACGGTATATCTGTAATATTCAATTAGCTCAAACACGGGACTTGGAAGTTAGTGCTTGAAACAAGTTCAAAACTAAACTTTAAGTCCAGCTTGATCTAATTGAATCACAGAGATTTTCACTAAGACGTTAAAAGCTTGGGCTTTTAATAAGGAACCAATGTGTTTTAGGTGTGAACTTTTCCTTTAAGCAAATGAAGCCAAAGGCCGAACATATTAATAATAACTGTGCGCATAGCCGTGTTACAGGTACTACAGCATAATCTATGTCATCTCGCTGCTACCATAAAAAAGTGCAGGAAACATTTGACACTCACTGCGGTTTCTACTAGTTATCGCCATCGTCTGACGTCTTCTGTATTGGTTCCAATCAGGGATCATTTTCAGCGAATCTGGAGATGGTAGAACTCGTCTTTCTTCTATACTGTAAGTACATGTCACACTGGTTTAATAGTTTAAACTGTACATTTTAACAAAAAAAAAAAAAAACACTGGTTTACTAGTTTAACTGCTACATTCAACTGGTTTAAAACTGCTCAAATTCCAACGGGCTTTAAACTGTTACATTCTAACTAGTTAACCGACACATTCTAATAGTTTAACCGCGACACATTCTAACTAGTTGAACCGCTACCATTCTCACTAGTTTACCGCTACATTCTAACTAGTTAACCGCTACATTCTAACTAGTTTAACCGATTACATTCTAATAGTTTAACCGTACATTCTAACTAGTTAACCGCTACATTCATAACTAGTTATAACCGCCTAATTCAACTAGTTAACCGGCTACATTCTACTAGTGTTAACGCGACATGTCTAACCTAGTTAACCGCTACATTCTAACTAGTTTAAACCGCTACATCTAAACTAGTTTAAAACCGGAATTTAATCTAGTTAACCGCTACATTCTAACTAGTTAACCGCGACATTCTAAACTATTTCTTTTTTTTTTTTTTTTTTTTTTTTTTTTTTTTTTTTTTTTTTCTTTTTTTTTTTATTTTTATTTTTTTTTTTTTTTTTTTTTGTTTAACCGCGACATTCTTAACTAGCTTTAACCGCTACATTCAACTAGTTTAACCGCTACATTCGAACTAGTTAACCGCTACATTCTAACTAGTTTAAAGTTACATTCTAACTAGTTAACTGCCTACATTCTAACAGTTAAACTGGTCACATTCTAACACGAAAAGTTACATTCTAAAATAGTTTAACACGCTACATTCTAACTAGTTTACCGTGACTCTTAAATAGTTTAACTGCTACATTCTAAACTAGTTTAACTGCTACAGTATAAACTTAGTTTACATGCACAATTCTAACTAGTTTAACTCGCATACATTCTAACTAGGTACATTAAAACGTTACATAACGCTAATTCTAACCTGGTTCAACGCCTAAATTCTAATGGTTTAAATGTCACATTCTAACTAGCAGTTTAACTGCGACCATTTCTAACTGTTGTAAACCGACTCCATTCTAACTAGTTTAACAGCTACACATCTAATAGTTTAACTGTTACATTCTAATAGTTACCTGCTACATTCTAACTAGTTTAACTGCTACATTCGAACTAGTTTAAACTGTACAGTCTAACTATGCTTGGGAAGGTTCTCATTCATCCAGGCATGGTATATCTGTTTATTCAATTAGCGATCAACTGGACTTGAAATGTGTCTTGAAGCACGTTTGTAGTAATCGACTGGCTTTTCACTTCAGAAGACGTGTACAAGAATGCGGACAATTAGTACACCTGGAACAATCCCATTAGCATATCACCAGCCAGTGTTAGGGTGTGATTGGGATAGTGGCAAGAGGTGGTATAGGAACGCACGAGTAAGGTTCCATTACAATGCTGTTTTAACACCGTACTCTGGCGTTATAATAACAATCTTAGCACTATATAATTCACACCCCTAACACCTGGCTGTTGGATAAGGATAATGGGATTTTCCAGGGTACATAATTGCACAGATACGTGTGACAAGTCATTCTGAATTGAGGGAGAAAGCCAGTCGGCATGGACTAGCGAAACGTCTTCAAGAACTACATTTCAAGTCCAGTAATCTAATTGCATAACAGAATAATTTAACTAGTTTAACCGCTACATTCTAATGGTTTCTAGTTTCTGAAATAAAAAAAAAACCCATTTGTTTCAAATGTAGGAAATAATAGTTTATAGAGGGAAAGCAACTGTAACAATATAACCAATCTGCTGGAATGAATAGGGATGGTCATAATTCAATGAAAACCATGCAAATACTTGACAATTAAAGGTGAGGTACCTCATTAAGCTCAGGACGTATTGACTGGCTAAACAAAGATAGATTGGGTAAGTAAATCTCCTACAGCCCTGTTGGTTAGTACTTAGTGAGGTCATATGACACTGTGATAGGCACGTTACAATACTATCAATGGGAGGGATGAAAAGAGACTGAACAGACACATTCTACGTGGTACGAGATTGTCGGATCATCAGGTTAATTTCCTATAGCGAGGGTCTGTGTACTGCCGCTTTATAGAGCGCTGTTGGAAAAGAGACTCGCCCCACTCTCTCTCATGTACATAGTGCATATCTTATAGTTTGGGCAATAATAAACGGCCATACAATCTCTAGACCTTCACTCTAAACTGTTCGAATCTATGCCATTACCTATACTGTGTATCAGAATCGTCTAACCCCATAAGCCGCGCAATATCTATACCCACCACTAATGGCACTTCTGTCTCTAACCCCCTAACGCGCAATCTCTATACCACCACTAACCGCGCCGCAAATTCGCTATATCCCCACTAATCGTGTTCCATGCTTGATCTTTTTTTACGCAATTGTATCATACACCATAATGAGCAAGATCGTTGATACCACACCGACTTACACTCTCGCGCAACACTATAACCCCAAATATGCACGCAATACTCTTACGTAGCTCCCCCCCCACTGAATTACGTGAACGTCAGCTAATATAGATTAGTCATCTACGTATACTTACCCGTAGTTTACCGGTCCCCAGCCTAGAACTTGCGACAGCTCTCTAGTCCTGGCCAGGCTTAACCCGAGTATATAGATAACCGTGAGTGTGTATATATAGACTCTGCGCAAATGCTATCTGCAGTCTACTTGTGTACGACCCACTGGCCCACTCACCCCACTAACCTATTGACGGTATAGAGATTGCCGATCAGCCGCTTATGTGATGGGTATTTAATCTATCGAGATCTTGCACCGGTACCAGCCCTCCCCAGGAGATCATCGACTACAGAGTTGTGTAGTTCAGCGAATCGTGGCGTATTAGATAGCATTGCGCAATCACTAAGCCACTCTGGAAAACCACCACGTAGGCCAAGTTCCTCGCAGCTGTAATCTCGTATACTTCCCCATAGACTCTAACTGCGCTAGAGAATTCTCTTATAGAGCCCACAATAATCTAATCTCTATGCTGACATATTAATACCTCGTTTATACGTCTCACTTAAGATGCACACACCGCTGCGCCGCATTAGTGCGCACACAACTACTATACTCCGCTGCAACTACTAACTGGTACAATTACTCTTTCGGCTGAGCGTTCCCAATCCTACCCACTCACATCTATCAACACGTCACGCCCAGACCTATATATAACTGTTACAATTCTTACCGACGCTTCGGGTTACCACCATCACTTAGACGAATCGTCCATTCCTATCCTCCATCCTTCCCACGATCATTCGTCCAATCTCACGTACCTTACTATACTGTCTCAACAACTTCTCTCTATATACCTCCACCTAATCGACCGCTACCTAATCTCTATACACCACGCCCACTATACGCTCGTCTGCTGCATAAATCGTCCTTGTATACCCACTAATTCCTTCTCCTAGCGCTAAATCCGCTTATTACCTCCCACTATCTAAACCTGCGCTTATATCTCTACACCAAGACCGTGATAAGTGGCCACAATCTCTTTATACCCAACAACTGCCACAATCTCTATAACCCACTAACCTGCACCCCATCTCTATACCCCACTCCAACTGCACCAATCCCTTTACCCCACTAACTCACAATCTAATACCCCACTAAACTGGCCAATCTGCCCACCTACCCCAAGAAACCGGCACAATCTGTATACCCCACTAACGCGCAATCTCTATAACCCACTAACTGCGCAATCTCTATACCTCACCTAACGCACAATCTCTATACCCCCCATAACTGCACAATCTCTATACCCCACTAACGGCGCAATCCTCTATTTCCCCCCCACTAACGGCGCCAATCTTCTATACCCCATAACCGCGCAATCTCTGTACACCACTAAACTGCCACAATCTCTATTACCCCACCTAACTGCACACCAAATCGCACATACCCCACTAAACTGCACAATCTCTATTACCCACTACTGTCCAATCTCTATACCCCACTAAATGTACCATCTCTATTACCTCACTAACAGCACAATATCCTATACCCAACTAAACTGTACAATCTACTATACCCCACTCACTAGTTAACAATCTCTAACCGTGCCCATTTAGAGAAAACAGTTTTCTAGTGTGATTCATATAACTAAACGAGATTATTTCAATAAGCTACACGAGAACCATATAACTAACAAACTTCCATTAATTAAAAAATTTAACCAAAACTGTAAAGATAACACCAGCACGTACTAGTACTATAACGGGTCAACACAGACAGAGATCCAACCACCAGCCACAGTTACGTACATCGAACAGGGAGAACACAGAGAGAGAGCTCCACCCACCAGCCACGTACTAGTACTATAACAATGGAGACACACAGAGAAGAGATCTCACCCACCAGCCAAATTCCTGTACTAACCGGGAGGAAACAAAGAGAGAGATCCACCCACCAGCCACGTTACTGTCTATAACCTGGAGAACCCAGAGAGAGATCCACCACCAGCCCCGTTACTGTACTATAACAAGGAGAACACAAGGATCCACCCACCAGCCACGTTACTGTAGTACTATAAAGGAGAAACCACACAGAGAGAGATAGTCACCCACCAGACCACGGTTACTGTACTATAACAGGTGAGAACACAGAGAGAGATCACACACCAGCCCTTACAGGTTCATAACGGAGAAACACAGACGAGATGATTCCCACCCACACCACGTTACTGGACTACTAACAGGGAAACACGAGAGAGATCCGGACCCACCAAGACCACGGTACTGTACTATAACATGGATAACACAGAGAGACGATCACACCAGCCACATTACGACTATAACATGGAGAGAAAACAGAGTAGAGAAGCCACCCCACCAGCCACGTTACTGTACTATAACAGGGAGAACACAAGAGAGGATCCAACCCACCAGCCACTTACAGTTCTATAACGGAAAACACAGAGAGCGAGATCCATCCCCCCAGCCACGTTAACTGTACCTATAATAGAAAAGAACACAAAGAGAAACCCGGGACGATTAAACATGGAGAACACAGAGACCCAGCAATCTCACAAACATGGACACCGAAGAACCACCACATTACTGTACTCATACACATGGAGAACACAGGAGATCCACCCACCAGCCCACATTCCTGTACTATAACACCTGGAGAACACAGAAGGAGAATCCCCCCACCACACCACGTTAACTGTAGCTATAAATCAGGGATAACACAGAGAGAGATCCACCCACCAGCCACGATTACTGTACTATAACATGGAGACCCCAGAGGAGATCAGACCCACCAGCCACGTTACGTACTATAACAGGGAAACAGAGAGAAGACTCCACCCACCGCCACAGATCGTACTATAACATGGAGAACCACAAGAGAGATCCACCACCACCAACATGTACTGTATATAACGCGGAGAACACAGTAAGAGATCCACCCCAGCCATCGACATACTGTACTATAACATGGAGAGAACAGAGAGAGAGACACCCCACCAGCCACGTAGCGTAGCTATAACATGGGAAGAACCCGAGGAGAGATCCACCCACCAGCCACGTTACTGTAGCTATAACATGGAGAACACAGAGAAACAGTCCACCCACCAGCCACTTACTGATACTAGCAATCGATGGAGAACCACAGAGGAGATCCACCACCAGCCCGTACTGTACGATACTAGGACAACAGAGGCCCAGTCGCCATGTTAGCATAAAGACAAGAGAGAACCACCCACTCAGCCACGTCACTGATAATATAACAGGGAGAACAGAGAGAGATCACCCCACCAGTTCCCGTTACTCGTAATATAACAGGCGAGAACACAGAGAGAGAACCCACCAGCCACGTTACTGTACTTAACAGGGAACACGAGAGAGAACCACCAGCCTGTAGAATGGAAACGCAGTTACGGAGCGACCAGCCCACGTACGGTAGCTATAAAACCGGGAGAACACAGAGTAAGATTTCACCCCCAGCCATCGTTAACTGTACTCATAAAAGGGGAGAACAGAGAGAGATCCACCCACGCCCGTTCGTAATAAAAACAAAGAACACTAAATAACGCCAGAGATAAAATACCCAAAAGCCAGACGGATGATAGAACAGAGCGACATAAAGATCGAGAATCCCACAGATATTACATACAGAGAAACAGATAGACTGAGCCTTATCAACAGCACTAACGACTCTCACTAAACTAGGAAAAAAGAAATAGACCACACCAGCACGTAATAAAATGACCAATACAAGATAAACAGCCGATAGAAAACAAGCAGAAGCCCACAGCACGATATACCCCTGTACAATAAGCCACCAGTAAACAACAGAGAGGATGACCACAGACCCCCTCACTTACTGTACATATAACATGGAGAAACAGAGAGAGATCCACCCACCAGCCCAGTTACTGTACATAACATGGTCGGAAACACAGAGAGACATCCACCCTACCAGCCACGGTACTGTAAACTAATAAACAGGGAAGAAACACCGAGAGTAGATACCACCTACCCCACGTTACTGTACTATAAACGGCGGAACACAGGAGAGAGATCCACCCACACAGCCACGTACTGTATTAATAACAGGAGAACCAGAGAGAGATCCACCCAGATCCACGTATGTACTATAAACTGGGATAACCAGAGAGATCCAGACCCACCAGCCCGTTGACTTTACTATCAACAGGGATAACACAGAGAGAGATCCACCCACCCACGTTCACATGGACGTATAACAGGGATATACGCAAAGACGAGGAGATCCACCCACCAGCCACGTTTATGTACTATAACAGGGATAAACACAGGAGAGATCCACCCACCAGCCACGTTACTGTACAATAACAGGGATAAACGACGAGAGTCCACCCACCACCAGCGTATACTGTATCTCTCAATTGTTAGATTGTTACTATTCTTAATAAGTTATCCCTGTGGGAATTAATAATTCTGTCCAGTTATAATCTACTATTATGAATGTAGCAATATCCACACCAGCGGTTTTGGTAAGCCGATCGCACGGGAGCATTGGTGACTGTTGGGGCTATAGGGGAAGCAGTAATAATCGTTGGAACCATTTAATTTCCCCGATCGCCGCTGTTCTGCACAGGTAAAGTTTTTTAAATTTTCTCAGACTTTCATTGCTTTGCCCTTTATGTGCAGTTAAAAAGCTCTCAGCCCCTGCCAGTAATTAATGAGCCACTTAGAATCCTGGGCCCCTAAAGCCACCACAACACATTTACCGTCTTGTGCCTTATCAGCAGCCAAGGAACAGGAAATGAAACCTTCATACTAACTGGTCCCCAGTACAAATATATACAGATATACCGTACCTGATGGATGAAATACAAAACCGTGACCTGGATGATGAATATCAGAGATACGTGACGATGGAGAATATTACAGAATATACCGTGACCCTGATGGATGAATATACAGATATACCGTGACCTGGATGGCATGGTCCCGATATTACAGATTACCGTGACGGATGATGATTTACAGATTACCTGACCTGGATGGAGCGAAATTACAGATATACCGTGACCCTGGAGCGGATGAATATACAGGACTATACCTCCGGATGGATGTTACATATACGTGAGCTGGATGAATAATTACAGATATACCGTGACTCTGGATGGATGGAATATACAGATATACCGTGACCTGGAGGGAGAATATTACAGAATACCTGTACCTGGATATGATGAATATTACAGAATACCGGGACCTGGATGGATGAATATTACAGGATATACCGTGACCTGGATGGATGAATATTACACGATATACCGTGACCTCGGGATGGATGGAGATTAACAGATATGTACCGTGACCTGGATGGAATGAAAATATGCTACAGATATACCGGACCGGATGGATGAACCTCCTCCGACCCCCACCCCACCAACCACCGCTTCACCCAACACCCCCCCCCCCCCCACCACCCCCCCCCCCCCCCCCCCTCCCTCCCCCCCCCATGCCGCCCCCCCCACCCCTAAACAGATATACCGTGATGGTATGAATGAATATTAAGAATATACCGTGACGCTGGAGGATGAATAGTACAGATTATACCGGTGACTGGATGAATGAAAATTACAGATTATATCGTGACTGGGAGGAATGAATATACAGATATGACCAGTTGACCTGGATGGCTGAATATATAAGGGAACCGTGACCTGGCATGGATGAATATACAGACATATACCGTGACCGGATAGGAATGATATTACAGATATACTGTGCCGGAGGATTTGAATATTACAGATATACCGTGACTCAGGATGGAATGAATATTACAGTCCCTATACCATACAGACCTGGATTGGATGAAAGTACAGAATATACCATGAATGGATGGATGAATATACAGATATACCATGACCTGGGTGGATGAATATTACAAGATATACACATGACTGGATGGATGAATATTACAGATATACGCATGGATGATGGATGATATTACAGATATACCGTGACCGGATGGATGAATATTACAGATTAACCATGACTCGGATAAAGAATATAACAGACTATACCATGACCTGGGAATGACTATACGTATATTACCAGACGGCCGGATAACAACGGAGGTGATGACTTTACAGACTAGTACCGTGACCCGGGATGAATTGAATATGTGATCAAGATATATAACCGCGACCCGGATGGATGATATTCCAGACTATCACGCGACCCGGATGGTGAATATTCGAGATTAACCGTGACCCTGGATGATGAATCGATACATACCTGATGTGATATTACAGAACCATACCGATGGATGAAAATTACAACAGCTATCACCTGACTGGATACAGAATATTACAAGATATATACCATGACGCGGGATTAATGAAATTACAGACTACTACCATGACCGGGATATGAAGTTAACAGAGATACCCATGACCGTAGTGGAATGATTACAACGATGGAAGAATATTACAGATATTACCGTGAACTGGGCATGAGATATTACAGATACACCGTGACCTGGAATGAGAGGAATATATACAAATACACCATGACTAAGGATTTACAGAATACGAAGCTGGATGAGAATATTACAGGATATTACCGTAGACCTGGATGTGGATAGTAAAGAATACATCTAGGCATAATAATTGCAGATAGCCATGACCTGGGATGGATGAAGATTACAGATATACCGTGACCTGGATGGATGAAATATTACAAGATATACCGTGAGACATGGATGAATAGTTACGAGACTATTACGGTGACCGGATGAGATATTACAGATTATGACCGTGACAGTGATGAAGTATTACAGATACACCGTGGGACAACTGGAGAATGAATATTACAAATAGCACCATGACCTAGATGGAGTGGAATATTACCGATATACCGGACCCTGAATGGATGAAATTACAAGATTACCGTGACCTGGAGAAATATTACAGATTACACCTTGACCTGATGAAATGAATACTTACCAAATACACCATGACTAGATGGATGAAATATTACAGATACGACCGATTGAGAACATCAGAGATACTGTGCTTATGTTGGATATTTACAGATTAACCGTGGACGCTGGAGGTGGATAGTTACGAGGGGCCGGAGCATGAATATTCCAGATATACAGTGACCTCGGCATGAATGAATAGTTACAGAATCAGAGTGACCGAGTGGTGAACTAACGATATACCGTGACCTGGATGGATGAATATTAACAGGTGAAGTATACTATGACTGTAGGATGAATATGTACAGACATACCATGGATGAATGAGAACCTTCACAAGCCGTATAGTATATAGTATATATAGTATAAGATAGTATAATATACCGGTAGTACAGTATATAGTGTAGTCTATACATAATATTGTATAGTATATAGTGTGGTATAGTAAGTAATATCGTATAGTATATAGTGTAGTATAGTATAATTAGCTTATATATACCCCTAGTCCCCCACTATATGTTTAAGTATAGTGCAATTATAGTAATATAGTGCTACTAGTATTAGAAGTAGATACGTAATAATGTACTAGATAGTACGATAGTATAGTATTTTGAGGTTAAAGACATATGTCCATACCGTCAACGTATCTAGCAAATCCTCATTTCCTGTCTAACTGTTGATCCAGAGGAAGACAAAAAAAAACACCAAATTTATGAATGGGAAAAAAAATTCCTCTCGACTCTAAGTGGACCAACTCTACTTATGTATCATCCATAACTGTAACCATTCCTGTTGTAGAAATCATCAGCTAGTTTATTAAACTGGACCCATGAAACCTGTCAAACAATGTCCACTGGTAGAAGTTCCCTAGCCTTACCGTTCTCACAGTGACCAACCCTTTCCCAACTCTACTTTATGTATCAATCCCAGGAACTTGTAACATTCCTTGTTTGTAGAAACCATCCGCTTTTTATTAAACTGACAATGAACCTGTCATAACAATACCCACTGGAGACGTTTCCATAGCTTTGACCGTTCTCACAGTGACAAACCCTTTCCCCAACTCTACTTTAGTATAAATCCAGTACACTTGTAACATTCCTTGTTTGTAGAAACTCATCCAGCTTTTTAAAAACGACCAATGAACCTGCCATAACAATGTCCACTGGGAGACAGTTCCATAGCTTAACCATCTCACAAGTGACAAACCCCTTTCCCAACCTACTTTATGTATCAATCCCAGTAACTTGTAACATTCCTTGTTTGTAGAAACTCATCCAGTTTTATTAAACTGACCAATGAACCTGATAACAATGTCCACTGGTAGACGTTCCATAGCTTTAACCTTCTCACAGTGACAACCCCTTCCCTAACTCGATATATTCAATCCCAGTAACTTTGTAACATTCCTTGTGTGTAGAAACCATCCAGCTTTTTATAAACTGACCAATGAACCTGCATACAAGTCCACTGGTAGACAGTTCCATAGCTTTACCAGTTCTCAAGTGACAAACCCTTTCCACACTCTACTTATGATAAATCCCAGTAACTTGTAACATTCCTTGTTGTAGAAATCCACAGCTTTTATTAAACTGACCAAATGAACCTGCACTAACCATGTCCAAGGAAGACAGTTCCATAGCTTTACCGTTCTCACAGTGACAAACCCTTTGCCCAACTCTACTTTATGTTCAATTCCAGTAACTTGTAACATTCCCTGTTTGTTTGTAGAAACTCATCCAGCGTTTTATTAAACTGACCAATAACCTGCCATAACAACGTCCACTGGAAGACAGTTCCATAGCCTTTACCGTTCTCACCAGTGACAAACCCTTTCCCAACTCTACTTTATGTATCATCCCGTAGTAACTTGTTAACATTCCTGTGTTGTAGAAACTCATCCAGCTGTTTTTAAACTGACCAATGGAACCTGCCATAACAACCGTCCACTGGAAGACAGTTCCATAGCTTTACGTTCTCACGTGACAAACCTTTCCCCCACTCTACTGTATGTATCATACCGGTAACTTGTACAAATTCCTTGTTTGTAGGAACGCATCCGCAGCATTTTTATTAAAACATGCCAATGGACCCTGCCCATAACAAACAGCCACTGGAAGACACGTTGCACATAGCTTTACCGTTCTTACACAGTGAGCCAAACCCTTTTTCCCAACTCCGTAGCTTGTATATAATGACCAGTAACTTAATGTACATTCCTTGTTGTCCGTGTTGTAGAAACATCCAGATTTTTTAATAGACCAGATGAACCTGCCATTGTAGACCGAAGTGGCCACGACTAGGAATAGAACATTACCAAGCTTACCAGTTCTCACGGACAAACCCTTTCCCAATCATACTATTATGTATTAGCAATACAATCAAGTGAACTTGTACACAAACTTCCTGTTGTTGTAGAAACTCATCATGCTTTTTTATTAAACTGACCAAGAATCCAGTGCCGAATACACAACGCCACATGAGAATGACAGTCCAAGCTTTACCGTCTTACAGTGACAAAACCCTCTTCCAACTCTACTTTATGTATGCACACCCGGTAACATTGTAAACTCTCGATTGCTACTGTAGAAACTCATCAGCTTTTATTAAACTGACCAAATGAACCTGCACATAACAAGTCCACTGGAAGCCCGTCCATAGTTTACTGTTCTCCACAGTGAAAAACCTTTCCCAACTGAAGCGACCTAATACTTTTTTCAAGCTTTAAGGGATGCCTGTGTCCTTTGACAGTTCTATTGGTGACAATTTGCCCCAGATAGTTTATGTATGGCCCGTTAATGTATTTATACAACAGTCAATCATATCCCAACGCACAGCACGCCTATCGTTCTACTCCAGGTTACATAATGGTTAACATGTCCAGTCCTCTACTTCATATTCAACGCTCCCCCGAAATCCCTTATTAATTAGTGCCCTTTTCTGAACCCTTCGCCATTGTCAAAGATGTCCTTTTTGCGTACACAGGGATCCAAAAATCGGCGCTGCTATTCCAAGGAGATGTAGGGCCTTCCAATGGTTTGTTAAAGAGAGGGAATTACACTGTTTCCTCCCTTGAATCCATACCCTCTCTTTACTACAAGACCATGCATGGCCTCGGCTGTGTGCCGCCGGCACTAGCATGCTACCTTTAAGTCTTATAACCACACCAAACGCCGAAGAGTCCCTTTTCCCAACAGGGTTCAACTTTAACACCAGAGCCATTATGAGTATAAGCAGACACAAGGATTAAGTCACCACAATGCCATCACCTTCCATTTATAAGTAACGTGGCTGGTGGGTGGATCTCTCTCTGTGTTATCCCTGTTATTGTACAGTAACGTGGCTGGTGGGTGGATCTCTCTCTGTGTTATCCCTGTTATAGTACAGTAACGTGGCTGGTGGGTGGATCTCTCTCTGTGTTATCCCTGTTATAGTACAGTAACGTGGCTGGTGGGTGGTAACTTGTTGTAAACTAGTTTACTGCTACTATTCTAACTGGTTTAACTAGTGTTAACTGCTAACATCCAACTGGTTTAAAACTCTAAATTCCAACTGGTTTAACTGTTACATTCTAACTAGTTTAACCGCTTACATCGAACATTTAACCGCTACATTCAACTAGTTGAACCGTACATTCAACAGTTAACCGCTCATTTAACAGTTAGTTTAACCGCTACCATTTCTAACAGTTAACCGGTACATTCTAACTATTTAAACCGTTACATTCTAACTAGTTTAACCGTTACATTCTAACTAGTTTAACCGCTACATTCTAACTAGTTTAACCGCTACATTCTAACTAGTTTAACTGCTACATTCTAACTAGTTTAACCGCTACATTCTAACTAGTTTAAACCGTACATCTATAACTAGTTTATAACCGCTACATTCTAACTAGTTAAACCGCTACATTCTACTAGTTTAACCGCTACATTTAACTAGTTTAACCGCTACATTCTAACTATTTAACCGCTACATTCTAACTATTTACCGCTACATTCTAACTATTTAACCGCTACATTCTAACTAGTTTAAACTGTACATTCTAACTAGTTAACTGCTACATTCTAATAATAGTTAACTGTTACATTCTAACTAGTTTAACCTCGTCACTTTAAACGTACATTCTAAACTAGTTTAACACGTTACATTCTAACTAGTTAAACTGCTACATTCTAACTAGTTTAACTGCTACATATAAATAGTTTAACTGCTACATTCTAACTAGTTTCTGCTACATTCTAACTATACTTAAGTTACATTAACCGCTAATTCAACTGGTTCAACTGCTAATTCTAACTGGTTTAAATGTACATTCTAACTAGTTTAACTGCTACTTCTCCACCTATCGTCTTAACTAGTTTAACGCTACATTCTAACTAGTTTAACGTACATTCTAATATTAACCTGCTACAATTCTAACTAGTTTCACTGCTTACATTCTAACTAGTTTAACTGTACAGTTCTACTCTAGGCTTGTGAAGGTTCTCATTCATCCAGGTCATGGTATATCTGTTGTATTCAATTAGATCAACTGGACTTGAAATGTAGTTCTGAAGACGTTTCGACTAGTCATCCGACTGGCTTTCTCAATTCAGAATGACTTGTACAAGAAGCTGTGGCAATTAGTACCCTGGAAAATCCCAATTAGCATATCACAGCCAGTGTTAAGGGTGTGATGGATAGTGGCTAGAGGTGTTATAGGAACGCCCAGAGTAAGGTGCATGTACAGATGTTTAACACCTTACTCTGGCGTTCCTATAACACCTCTTAGCCACTATATAATCACACCCTTAACACCTGGCGTGTGATATGCTAATTGGGATTTTCCGGGTACATAATTGCCACAGATTTGTACAAGTCATTCTGAATGAGAAAGCCAGTCGGATGACTAGCGAAACGTCTTCAAGAACTACATTTCAAGTCCAGTTAGATCTAATTGAATACAACAGATATTACATTCTAACTAGTTTAACGATACCATTCATAACTGGTTTGAGCTATTCTGAAATAAAAAAAAAACCCATTTGTTTCACATTTAGAGATTAACTAGTGGTTAGAGGAAAAAGGAAACCTTGCCTAAAATATAGACCAATCTGCGTGGAATGAATAGGAGTGGGTCGATAATTCAATGAACCCATGAAAAATATTGACAAGATAAGGTTGGTACCTCATTAAGCTCAGGACCTTATTGCTGGCTAAAAACAAAGATTAGATTTGGGTAAAGTAAATCTCCTTACGCCCTGTTGGTTATGACTTAGTGTCCATTGACACTGTGATAGAACGTTACAATACGTATCAATGGAGGGATGAAAGAACTGAACAGCACATACTTAGTGGTACGATATTGTCTGGACAAGGTTAATTTCCTCATAGCGATGGTCTTGTATGCGCTTTATATAGAGCAGCTTGTTGGAAAGATACTCCCCCACTCTCTCTCATACACTAGTGCCATATATTATAGTTTGGGCAATGGCATATAACATTCTGACCCACCAATGTCCAATCTCTGACCTTAAATGTAAAATATCTATACCAATCTAACGGCAGCATTCTATACCCCACTACTGCCGCATCTACTCTATCCCACGTAACTGCGAATCTCTATACCCTCTACTAACTGCGCAATCGCTATACCCCACTAACTGCGCAATCTCTATACCCCCACTAACTTCGGCAATCTCTATACCCCACTAACTGGCAATCTCTATACCCCATAAACTGCGCAATCTCTATCCAACCAGCTAAGATGCGCAATCTCTATACCCCACTAACGTGCCAATCTCTATACCCACTAACTCGCAACTCCTATACCCCACTAACTGCGCACATCTCTATACCCCACTGCGCCAATCCTATACACTAACTGCACTGTAACCCCTACTGCATTAACCACAAGCGAATCTCATCCTCCTAACTGCACAATCTCTATACCCACTAATTACATGGATACCCATAACTGTCCAACCTATCTGTACCTTACTAACTGTACAATCTCCTATACCTCACTAAATGCGCATACTCTACCACCACTAACTGCGCAATCCGCTATACCCCACTAACTGCGCAATATCGCTATACCCCACTAAACTGCGCATATCTCTATAACCCACTAACGGCACAATCTCTATACCCCACTGCACAATCTCATACCCCACTAACTGCAACATCTCTATACCCCACTAACTGCACAATCTCTATAACCCCACTAACTGCACATCTATATACCCCACTAACTGCCAATCTCTATACACCCAACTAACGCACAATCTGTATACCCACTAAACGGCAATCTCTATAACCCATAACTGGGAGCATCTCTATACCTCCACTAACTGCACAATCTCTATACCCACTATGCAACTCTATACCCCACTAACTGCGCAATCTCTATTCCCCACTAACTGCGCAAGTCTCTATACCCCACTAAACGCGCAATCTCTAGTACCCCCACTAACTGCACAATTCTATACCCCACTAACTGCACAATCTCTATACCCCACTAACTGACAAATCTCTATACCCACTAACTGTAACAATCTCTATACCCACTACTGTACCATCTCTAACCTCATAACTGCCAAAATCCTATACCCACTAACTGTACAATTCTATACCCCACTCAATGTACAATCTCTAACTGCCCATGTAGAGAAAAAAGTTTGTCTAAGGTTCATATTAAATAAAGAAGGATATTGTCAATAAGTAAAGAGAACCAATAAACTAACAAACTTCCATTAATTAAACAAATTTAACCAAATGTAAGATAACACCAGCCACGTTACTGTACTATAACAGGGATAACACAGACAGAGATCCACCCACCAGCCACGTTACTGTAATGTAACAGGGAGAACACAGAGAGAGAGATCCACCCACCAGCCACGTTACTGTACTATAACAGGGAGAACACAGAGAGAGATCCACCCACCAGCCACATTACTTGACTATAACAGGGAGAAACCAAGAGAGAAGATCCACCCACCAGCCACGTTACTGTACTAACTGGAGAACCCAAGAGAGATCCACCACCAGCCACTTACTGTACTATAACAGGGAGAACACAGAGATCCACCCACCAGCCACGTTACTGTACTATAACATGGAGAACACAGAGAGAGATCCACCCACCAGCCACGTTACTGTACTATAACGGGAGAACACAGAGAGAGATCCACACCACAGCCAGTTACAGGATATAACGGAGAACACAGAGAGAGATCCACCCACCAGCACGTTATGTACTATACATGGAGAACACAGAGAGAGATCCACCCACCAAGCCACGTTACTGTACTATAACATGGAGAACACAGAGAGAGATCCACCCACCAGCCACATTACTTACTATAACATGGAGAACACAGAGAGAGATCCCACCCACCAGCCACGTTACTGTACTATAACAGGGAGAACACAGAGAGAGATCCACCCACCAGCCACGTTACAGTTCTATAACGAGAACACAGAGAGAGATCCACCCACCCAGCCACGTTACTGTCTATAACATGGAGAACACAAGAGAGACCACCCACCAGCCACGTTACTGTACTATAACATGGAGAACACAGAGAGATCCACCACCAGCCACATTACTGTCACTATAACATGGAGAACACAGAGAGGATCCACCACCAGCCACGTTACTGTACTATAACATGGAGAACACAGAGAGATCCACCCACCCGCCACATTACTGTACTAAACATGGGAACACAGAGGAGGAGTCCACCACCAGCCACGTTACTGTACTATAACAGGATAACACAGAGAGAGATCCCACCGCCACGTTACTTACTATAACATGGAGAACACAGAGAGTCCACCCACCAGCCACGTTACTGTACTATTAACAGGGATAACAGAGAGAGAGATCCACCCACCAGCCACGTTAGTACTATAACATGAGAACACAGAGAGATCCACCACCAGCCACAACTGGTACTAAAACAGGGGAACACAGAGAGAGAATCCACCCCCAGCCACGTTACTGTACTATAACATGGAGGAAACACAGAGAGAGATCCACCCACCAGCCACATTACGTCTATAACATGGAGAACCCAGAGGGAGATCCACCCACCAGCCACGTTACTGTACTATAACATGGAGAACATAGAGAAAAATCCACCCACTAGCCACGTTACTGTACTATAACAGGGAGAACACAGAGAGAGATCCACCCACCAGCCATGTACGACTGATAACGGGAGAACACAGAGAGAGATCCACCCACCAGCCAAGTCACTGTAAATAACAGGGAGAACAGAGAGAGATCCACCCACAGCCACGTTACTGTAATATAACGGAGAAACAGAGGAGATCCACCAGCCACGTACTGTACTATAACAGGGATAACACGAGAAGAGATACCCCCACCAGCCACGTTACTGTACTATAACAGGGAGAACACAGAGAGAGATCCACCACAGCCATTTTACTGTACTATACAGGGAGAACACAGAGGAGATCCACCACGTTATCGTACTAAACAGGGAGAACACCGGAGAGATCCACCCCCAGCCACGTTACTGTAATATAACAGGGGAACAAAGAGAGATCCACACACCAGCCACTTTACTGTACTATAACAGGGAGAACACAGAGAGATCCACCACCAGCCCGTTACTGTACATAAACATGGAGAAACACAGAGAGAGATCCACCCACCAGCCACGTTACTGTACTATAACAGGGATAACACAGAGAGAGATCCACCAGCACGTTACTGTACTAAACAGGATAACACAGAGAAGAGATCCCACAGCCCGTTTACTGTACTATAACATGGCAGGAACACAGAGAGAGAGATCCACCCACCAGACACGTTACTGTACTATAACATGGAGAACACAGAGAGATCCCACCACCAGCCACCGTTACTGTATAAACAGGGTGTAACACAGAGAGAGATCCCACCAGCACGTTACTGTACTATAAACCATGGAGAACACAGAGAGAGAGATCCACCCACCCAGCCACGTTACTGTACATAACAGGGATAACACAAGAGAGATCCAACCAGCCACGTTACGTACTATAAAAGGGATACAAGAGAGAGATCCCACCAGCCAGTACTGTACTATAACAGGATAACACAGAGAGAGATCCACCATCCACGTTACTGTACTATAACAGGGATAAAACACAGAGAGAGATCCACCCACCAGCCACGTTTACTTTACTATAACAGGGATAACACAGAGAGAGATCCACCCACCAGCCACGTTACTGTACAATAACAGGGTAACACAGAGAGGATTCCCCCCACCAGCCACGTTATACTGATCTCTCAATTGTTTAGTATTGTTACTTTCTTAAAAGTTACTCCCTGTGGGATTAATAATTCTGTCCAGTGATATCATCTATATAGAGATGTAGCAATATCCACACCCGAGTCTGTTTGGTAGCGATAGCCACGGGAGCATTGTGGTGACTGTTGGGGCTATAAGGGAAGCAGTAATAATCGTTGGAACCATTTAATTCCCAGATCGCCGGTTTCTGCAGTTAAAAGTTTTTTTTTAAATTTTCTCTCAGACTTCATTGCTTGCCCTTTATGTGCAGTAAAATGTCTTCTCAGCCCCTGCAAGTAATTAATGAGCCACTTAGAATCCTGGGCCCTAAAGCACCAACAATTTACCGTCTTGGGCCCTTATCAGCAGCCAAGGAACAGGAAATGAAAACCTTCATACTAACTGGGCCCAGTACCAATATATACCGATATACCGTGACCTGGATGGGGATGAATATTACAGATATACCGTGACCTGGATGAATGAATATTACAGATATACCGTGACCTGGATGGATGAATATTACAGATTACCGTGACCTGGAGGATGAATATACAAGATATACCGTGACCGGATGGATGAAATTACAGATATACCGTGAACCTGGATGGATGATATTACAGATATACCGTGACCTGGATGGATGAATATACAGATATACCGGACCTGGATGGAGAATATTACAGATATACCGTGACCTGGATGGATGAATATTACAGATATAGCGTGACCTGGATGGATGAATATTACAAGATATACCGTGACCTGGATGGATGAATATTACAGATATACCGTGACCTGGATGGATGAATATACAGATATACCGTGACCTGGATGGATGAAATTACAGATATACCGTGACCATGGATGAATATTAAGAATACAGTGACCTGATGGATGAATATTACAGATATACCGTGACCTGATGGATAAATATCAGATATACGTGACCTGGATGGATGAATATAACAGATATACCGTGTATGGAGAATGAATATTACAGATATACCGTGACCTGGAGGATGAATATATTCAGTATACCGTGACCTGGATGAATGAAGAATTACAGATATATCGTGACCTGGATGATGAATATTACAGATATACCGTGACCTGGATGGATGAATATTACAGATATACAGTACCTGGATGGAATGAATATTACAGATTACCGTGACCTGGATGGAGAATGTATTACAGAATATACTGTGACCTGGATGGATGAATATTACAGATATACCGTGACCTGGATGGATGAATATTAAGATATACCAGACCTGGATGGATGAATATTACCGATATACCATACGCGATGGATGAATATTACAGATATACCAGACCGGGTGGATGAATATTACAGATTACTACCATGACCTGGATGGATGAATATACAGATATTACCGTGACCTGGATGGATGAATATTACAGATATACCGTGACCTGGATGGATGAATATTACAGATATTACCATGACCGGATAAATGAATATAACAGATATACCAGACCTGGATGAATGAATATTATACCACGTATACAATGACCGGATGGATGAATATTACAGATATACTGACCGGATGAATGAATATTACAGATATACCGAGACCCGGATGGATTGAAATTGAATATTCCAGATATACCGACGACCCGGATGGATGAATATTACAGATTACCGTGACCTGGATGGATGAATATTACACGATATACCATGACCTGGATGGTTATGATATTACAGATAATACCATGACTGGATAAAATGGAATATACAGATATACCATGACATGGATGAATGAATTACAGATATACAATGACCTGGATAAAGAATATTACCAGCAATACCATACCTGGGGTAAATGAAATAACAGATATACCATGACCTGGATGAAGTGAATATTAAGATAACCGTGACCTGGATGATATTACAGATACACAACCGTGACCTGGATGAATGAATATTACAAATACACCATGACTAGATGGATGAAGATTACAGAATACCGTGACCTGGATGGATGAATATACAGATATACCATGACCCTGGATGGATGAATATTACAGATATTACCATGACCTGGATGGATGATGAGATACAGATAACCGTGACCTGGATGGATGAATATTACAGAATACCGTGACAGGAGAATACTTCAGATCAGTGACCATGGTGAATATTCAGTATGACATGAATCAGTACCGTGACGGAGAATGATTACAAATACACCATGACCTAGAGGATGAATATTACAGACATACCGGTGACCTGGATGGATGGAATATTACAGATATACCGTGACCTGGATGAATATTACAGATATACACCGTGACTGGATGAAATGAATATTCAAATACACCATGACCTAGATGGATGAATATTACAGATATACCGTGACTGGATGGATGAATATTAATAGATATAACTGGTGACCGGATGAATGAATATTACAGATATACAGTGACCTGGATGAATGATATTACAGATACAGGACCTGGATGAATGAATATTACAGATATACAGTGACCTGGATGGATGAATATTACAGATATACCGTGACTGATGGATGAAATTACAGATAGATGACCTGGATGGAGAATATTACAGATATACCATGGATGAATGAGAACCTTCACAAGCAGTATGTATAGTATATATAGTATAATATATAATAAATAACGGTAGTACAGTAATATGGTAGTTAGTAAAATATTGTATAGTTATAGTGGTAGTACTAAGAGTAGTATAGTATATAGTGTAGTGTAGTAATAATATAGTATAGTATAGTATAGTAATATAAAGTATAATATATAGTGCAGAACGTATAATAGTGGTATAGTATAACGTATAGTGTCAGTATAGTAATCATTATAGTATACGTATAGTATAGTATTGAGGTTAAAGACATATGTCCATCCAGTCCAACGTATCTAGCAAATCCTCATTTCCTGTCTAAATGTTGATCCAGAGGAAGACAAAAAAAAACACCAAATTATTGAATGGGAAAAAATTCCTTCTGACTCTAAGTGGACCAACTCTACTTTATGTATCAATCCCATAACTTGTAACATTCCTTGTTGTAGAAATCATCCAGCTTTTTATTAAAATGACAATGAAACTGTCCATAACAATGTCCACTGGTAGACAGTTCCTAAGCTTTACGTTCTCACAGTTGACAACCCTTTCCCAACTCTACTTTATGTATCAATCCCAGGAACTTGTAACCATTCCTTGTTTGTAGAAACTCTCCGCTTTTTATTAAACTGACAATGAACCTGTCATAACAATGTCCACTGGTAGAACAGTTCCATAGCTTACCGTTCCACAGTGACAAACCCTTTCCCAACTCTCTTATGTATCAATACCAGTAACTTGTAACATTCCTTGTTTGTAGGAAACTCATCCAGTTTTTATAAACTGACCAATGAACCTGTCATAACAATGTCCACTGGAGACAGTTCCATAGCTTTACCATTCTCACCTGACAAAACTTTCCCCAACCTCTAGTTATGTATCAATCCCAGTAACTTGTACATTCCTGTTTTGTAGAAACTCATTCAGATTTTTATAAACTGACCAATGAACCTGTACATAACAATGTCACTGGGAGACAGTTCCATAGCTTTACCATTCTCACAGTGACAAAACCCCGTTCTCCAACTCTTACTTTATGTATCAATCCCAGTAACTGTAACATTCCTTGTTTGTAGAAACTCATCCAGCTTTTTATAAACTGACCAATGAACCTGTCAACAATGTCCACTGGTAGACAGTTCCATAGCTTTACCAGTTCTCACAGTGACAAACCCTTTTACTAACTCTACTTTATGTATAATCCCAAGTAACTTGTAACATTCCTTGTTGTAGAAACTATCCAGCTTATTAAAACTGACCAATGAACCTGCCATAACAACGTCCCATGAAGACAGTTCCATACTTTACCGTTCTCACAGTGACAAACCCTTTCCAACTCTACTTATGTCATCAATTCAGTAACTTGTAACATTCCTTGTTTGTTGAAAATCATCCAGCTTTTATTAAACTGACCCATGAACCTGCCATAAACAACGTCCACTGGAAGACAGTTCCATAGCCTTTACCGTTCTCACCAGTGACAAACCCTTTCCCAACTCTACTTTATGTATATCCCAGTAACTTGTAACATTCCTGTTGTGAGAAACTCATACCAGCTTTTTATTAAACTGACCAATGAACCTGCCATAACAACGTCCACTGGAAGACAGTTCCAAGCTTTACCGTTCTCACGTGAAAAACCTTTCCCAACTCTCTTTATGTATCATAACCAGTAACTTGTAAACATTCCTTGTTTGTAGAAAAATCATCCAGCTTTTATAAACTGACATGAGAACCTGCCATAACAACGTTCCACTGGAAGACAGTTCCATAGCTTTACCGTTCTCACAGTGACAAAACCTTCCCAAACTCTACTTTAATGTATCAATACCAGTAACTTGTTAACATTCCTTGTTTGTAGAAACTCATACAGCTTTTTATTAAATGGACCAATGAACCTGCCATAACAACGTCCACTGGAGACAGTTCCATAGCTTTACCGTTCTCACCAGTGACAAACCCTTCCCCAACTATACTTATGTATCAATACCAGTAACTTGGAACATTCCTTGTTTGTAGAAACTCATCCAGCTTTTATTAAAATGACAATGAACCTGCCAAACAACGTCCACTGGAAGACAGTTCCATAGCTTTACCGTTCTCACAGTGACAACCCTTTCCCAACTATTTATGTACTCAATCCCAGTAACCTGTAACATTCCTTGTTTGTAGAAACATTCCAGCTTTTATAAATGACCAATGAACCTGCCTAAACAACGTCCACTGGAAGACGTTCCATAGCTTTACTGTTCTCCACAGTGAAAAACCCTTTCCCAACTGAAGCCTAAAACTTTTTCAAGTCTTAAGGGATGCCTGCTGTCCTTTGACATGTCTATTGGTGAACAATGCCCAGATAGTTTATGTATGGCCCGTTAATGTATTATACACAGTAATTCACTATCCCAACGCACAAGCGCTTTCTCCAGCGGTACATAATTGTAACTTTCCAGGTCTCTTCATATTCAAGTCCCAATCCCCTTATTAATTTAGTTGCCCTTTCTGACAACCTTCCAGTTTCAAAGAGTCCTTTTTGGTGACACAGGATTCAAAAATCGCTCTGCTATTCCAAATGAGGCCTTACCAATGCTTTGTAAAGAGGGAGAATACATTTTCCTCCCTGAATCCATAACTTCTTTATACAAGACCATGCTGGCTCTGGCTGTTGCGCCTGGCACTGCTTGCTACCTTTAAGTTTGTATCCACCAAAAACGCCAAGACCCTTCCAACAGGGATTCACTTAAACACAGAGCCATTTAGTATAAGCAGCACAAGGATTAAGTCCAAAATGCATCACCTTCCATTTATCAACATGAATTTCATATGCCACTAGCAGTCCCAATGTGACAATCTATCTAGAACCTGAGACGAATGCCACATCCTCTGAAGTTTTTAATGGTCGACAAAGTTTTGTGTGGTCAGCAAACACAGAAACCTTGCTGACAATCACCCACTTCCAAATCATTAATAAATAGATTAAATCGAAGCGGCCAATACCTGGAACAAACCTTCCAATCTTCAACCTTTACCACTATGATGTGATAGCCGACAGTTAAAATGGCTGTCTGTATCTATAGACCAGACTGTAGAATTACTAGAATACTTTATTGTAACTTGTTACATAACTGAACACAATTATTTTACTTCCTACTACTGACACTCCGCTAACACAGAGCTAGTATAAAATTATCTATAGCACAAGAATCAGATCAACGCAGCACACAGCTGCACACACACACACACACACACACACGTTCCAGTGCTATTTCCATCCCTTGTATTTCCTATTGGACAATTCACTGTTTTTCACTCTCCAGGTTCTTCCCCTTTAAACCTGACCCATGTACTGTAATTAGCCTGTCAGGGAACAAGACAAAACTGTTTCAACTTTCCAGAAAGGCTTATTAGAATGACAGTCACCCTTCCATGACCCCATTGTACCGTCTACCCACAACTCCACTTGCAACGTCACGTGACACACATACCTTATAGACATGTGGACCACCGACGGTTCTTTTCCATCATATATTCAGCATATGAAGATACACTTGGATTTATAATCTGGACCACAGGGCATGATGGGAGATGTGTGCAAAACCACCCCCTGTAGAACTTCTTTAAAGGGGAATGACCCCAGTGCTTTTATTTATCATCGGTAGGACAATACGTGGGTCCCGCTAGGAAGCCCAGTCACGGAGACGGGCCCAGCGGGTAGTGTAGGGACATTGAGGTGGGGGCGGCACATGGAGCTTGTTACTGTTTGGGCATAAGGGTTAATTTGCACACCAGAGGCTTCACAATGGGTTATTGTGCCGACTACTCCTGGGGCTCTATTACACCCATCAAGCGGGAAAGTTAAAATCCAAGTTATATAAAGGAATTAAATCACAACAGCTTCTAGAGATCAGTGGGAGGGGGGAGGAGAAAGGAATTAGAGGGAAATGTTTCTTTCCAGGCGAATTACAGACACAAACTCCATATATCCAGCTAGATGAACCAGCCAGGGGATTCAATCATCTAAAAGTTCTATTTGTTAAAAATGGGGCGAACGTGCTTGCCCCCAACCAATCCGATCTTATTTACCACATTGAAAGCTACGTGATCACACCACCCTCCTGGACTACGCGGCGCAACACACACTCATGGACTACGCGCACATCACCAGCCACTGGACTACGCACACCATCGGACTCACCGCGCACACACACACTCAGGCGATCACGCGACACACCACACTCAGGAGACTACGCGCGACACACACACCCACTCAGGGGGACACGCGCCACAAACCAGGGACACACACATCACGGACCAACCTCGGGACACGGGGAAACACCAAGTAGCACACACTCCAGGAACTACGGGCCGCACACACTCACGGGACTACGGGCGAACACGACACGACGGGAACACCATGGACCGGGCGGCAAACACAATCCGCACACAATCAGGGACCTACGGGCGCACATACTCGGCAGGCGAAACTATCCGCAACATCTGGTAGCGATCACACACAATCAAGGGACTACGCGGACACGGACGCACACACACCATCACACTCAGGGACTACCCGCACACACACACACTCAGAGGACTCGCGCACCACACACACACACTCTCACGGGCCGTACAGACCTACGCGCACACACACACCTCAGGGATACGCGCACACAACACACCTCAGGGGATACGCGCACACACACCACTCAGCCGGGGGACTACGCGCACCACCACCACACATCCGGGACTACGCCGCCACACACAACACACACAATCCAGGGACTACGCGCACACCCACAACCACACTCAGGGACCACGCGACAAATCACGGACACGCCACACACTCAGGGACTACGCGCACACACACACTCAGGGACTACGCGCACACACACACTCAGGGACTACGCGCACACACACTCCGGGAGCATAACGCGCACAACACCACACTCCAGGGACTACGCGGCACCAACACACTCAGCGTGACTACGCGCACACACACACACTCAGGGACTACGCGCACACACCACACTCAGGGACTAAGCGCAACACAGGGCTATTACTATTAATTAAGGTAATAATTACAGGTGTGTGGTTTGGTGTCTAGATTCTCTCTGTGGATGAGCTGGAAAGCTGCAGCTCCCTTATCCCCTAGCCACTCAATGATACAGGAAAGATAATAGGTTTATGGACCAATTAAAAGAGCCGTCAGATGAAACAAGGTGGGAACAATTGCTCACGGTTCCCCCTTAGACAAGATGGGAGTCCAAAAACGTGCTGTAGTTAGCGGAATTGGTTTCCTGTCGCGGTAATGCTACAATGCAAATGTTCTTTCAAATTTACTCTACACAAAAGACTCGAGAAAATCCCGCTGTCTGTGAAATTGCCCCTTTTAGCTGCGATGGTTTGTTATTCTGGTCGGATGGGAACATTTGTTTAGTAGGTGGGACAGTTATGACCCTTGAAACGCACTGGAAAAGAAATAAAAAGACATGGAGCGAACTAACAGCAGACAGGTAGACAGACACAAAAGAGACAGAGACAGAAATCTACAGAAAGACGACAAAAAGAGGACAGACAGATATAGAAAGACAGAGAGTACAGAAAGACAGACACAGATAGAAGACAAGAGATCTACAGAAAGACAGACACACAGAGAAAGGCACAGAGACAGACAGATACAGAAAGACAGACACACAGAGACAGACAGATACAGAGAGACAGACAGAAGACACCACAGAGACAGACAGATACAGAGAGACAGACAGGGACAGACAAACAGAGACAGGACAGATACAGAGAGACAGACAAACAGACACACAGAGATAGACAGATACAGAAAGGAAAGACAGACACACAGAGATAGACGATACAGAAAGGAAAGACAGACACAGAAAGGAAAGACAGACACACAGAGATAGCAGATACCAGAAGGAAAGACAGGACAAACAGAGAGAGATAGACAGATACAGAAAGGAAAGACAGACACACAGGATAGACACAGATAAGAAAGGAAAAGACAGACCACACAGGAGAGACAGAATACATGAAAGGAAAGGGACAGACCACACAGAGATAGAGAAAAGAAAGGAAAGGACAGACACAGAAAGGAAAGACAGACACACAGAGATAGACAGATACAGAAAGGAAAGACAGACACACAGAGATAGACAGATACAGAAAGGGAAAGAACAGACACACAGAGATAGACAGATACAGAAACGGAAAGACAGACACACAGGGAAGACAGATAAGAAGAAAGGAAAGACAGGACACACAAGAGCTAGACAGAGATACAGAAAGAAAGGACAACACACAGGATAGACAGATTACAGAAAGGAAAAGACAGACACACAGGGAGAGACAGATACCAGAAAGGAAAATACAGACACCACCCACAGGGATAAGACAGATACAGAAGGAAAGACAGACACCAGGGATAGACAGATACAGAAAGGAAAGACAGACACACAGAGATAGACAGATACAGAAAGGAAAGACAGACACCAGAGATTAGACAGATACAGAAAGGAAAGACAGACGCACAGGGATAGACAGATACAGAAAGGAAAGACAGACACACAGAGATAGACAGATACAGAAAGGAAAGACAGACACACAGAGATAGGAACAGTACAGAAAGGAAAGACAGACACACAGAGATAGACAGATTACAGAAAGGAAAGACAGACACACAGAGATAGACAGTACAGGAAAAGGGAAAGACAGACACACAGAGATAGACAGATACAGAAAGACAGACACACAGAGATAGACAGATACAGCAAGGAAAGACCAGACACACAAGGATTAGACAGATACGAAAGGAAAGACAGGACCAGAGATAGACCGATAAAGAAAGGAAAGACAGGACAACAGAGATAGACAGATACAGAAAGGAAAGACAGGGACCACAAGGGATAGACAGATACAAGATAGACAGATTACAGAAGACAGACACACAGAGATAGACAGATACAGAAAAGGAAAGACAGACCACAGAGATTAGACAGATACAGAAAGGAAAGCAGTCACACGAGATGACAGATACAGGAAAGGAAAGACAGAACACAGAGCTAGGACAATTACGAAAGGAAAGACAGACACACAGAGATAGACAGATACAGAAAGACAGACACACAGAGGATTAGACAGATACAGAAAGGACAGACAAACAGGGATATGACGATACAGAAAGGAAAGACAGACACACAGAGATAACAGATGTACAGAAAGGCAGACACACAGAGATAGACAAAATACAGAAAGACCGGACACACAGAGATAGACAGATACAGAAAGGAAAGACAGACACACAGGAGATTAGACAGATACAGAAAGGAAAAGGACAGCACACAGAGATAGACAGAAAATACAGAAAGGAAAGGACAAGACACCAGAGATAGACAGAAATACAAGAAGAAAGGACAGACACCACAGAGATAGGCAGACACAGAAGACGACAACAGAGATAGACGAGATACAGAAAGACAGACCACACAGAGATAGACAGATACAGAAAGACAGACACACAGAGACAGACAGACACACAGAGATAGAATCAGATACAGAAAGACAGACACACAGAGACAGACAGATACAGAAAGACAGACAGACACACAGAGACAGACAGACTAATGTTATATTTAAATTGTTTACAATAAAATCTTAAGGGACCACTGAGCTGGACATTTTACTATTGCTCTGTATATGATTTTCCTTCCATAACCTGGTTCGTAACAGACACAAACAGCCTGGTCCAGCTGTGCCCGGCTATGACCCACCTCTCCACACTAATTCGCATGATGTGGTTGGATTCTGCAAGTTAAAATTGTAGGAAAAATTCCCTGACCTTGTCCAAGGTTCACATTCCTTTGGTTATTGCTTTACTTGCTATGGCTACTGGAAACCTACCGCCTAAAGGGGAAGTTATACCAAGTGGAACATTTAGACTATAGACGCACTCAAGACGTTCGGTAAGTTCTGAGGCCCGTTTAATCCAGGTGTAATATTTACGTTTTCCCTTCTAATTCGACAGCCGAGAGAGAAATCTGCTCATTTAAACAAATCTGTTTCCTGACAATGAAAAGTGGAAACGTCCATCTGGCAGCATAAAGCAAATTCCATGGTGGGAGTTGTAAATTACCGACAGAGGCAATTCCTGACCGCCCCATCATATAGAAACCCTAGGGAACCTGAATATACACACCAACTAAAACCTCCCAAAACAGGCCATGTAGATCTAATCAGATACAATGCCAAGGATCAGTGTGGACAATGTGACGCACTAGTCGGGATGTTGAATGAAACCCAGTGGATCAGTGTGACAATGTCGACTACACTAGTTGGTGATGTAATGAACCCATGGAATCAGTGTGACAATGTTACCCACTAGCCTGGGATGTAAGAACCCCATGGATCCGTGTGACAAGTGGACTCACTAAGCCCATGGTGATGTAATGAACCCATGGATCAGTGTGACAATGTGACTCACTGCCTGGTGATGTAATGAACCCATGGATCAGTGTGACAATGTGACTCACTAGTCGGATGATGTAATGAACCCATGGATCAGTGTGACAATGTGACTCACTAGCCCTGGTGATGTAATGAACCCATGGATCAGTGTGACAATGTGACTCACTAGCCCTGGCTGATGAAGAACCATGGATCAAGTGTGACAATGTGACTCATAGCCCTGGTGAGTAATGAAACCCATGGATCAGTGTGACAACGGGACTCACTAGCCCTGGTGATTGTTAATGAACATGGATCAGTGTGACAGTGACCACTAGCCTGGGGATGTAAGGAACCCATGATCAGTGTGGACAATGTGGACTCACTACCCTGGTTGATGTAATGAACCCATGGATCAGAGTTTGTTGCCATGTGGGATCTCATAGCCCTGGTGATTGAATGAAACCCATGGATCAAGTGTTGTGACATGTGACTCACTAGCCTGGTGATGTAATGAAACCCATGGATCAGTTGTGGACCAATGTGAACTCACTAGCCCCTGGTGATGTAATGAACCCATGAATCAGTGTTGTGACAATGGGCACTCACTAGCCTGGTGATTGAATGAACCCATGGATCAGGTGGGACAATGTGACTCACTAGCACCTGGTGATGTTAAGAAAACCATGGATCAGTGTGACAATTGTGACTCACTAGTCATGTGATGTTAATGAAACCTGGATCCAGTGTGACAAGTGATCACTAGTCCCTGTGATGTAATTAACCATGGAATCAGTGTGACAATGTGAATCACTAGTACTTGGTGATGTTAATGAACCCATGGATCAGTTGTGACAATGTGACTCACTAGTCATGGTGATGTCATGAACCCATGGATCAGTTGTGGGACAATGTGACGTCACCATAGTTGGTGATGTAATGAAACCCATGGATCAGTTGGACGATGTGACTCACTAGCCCTGGTGATGTAATGTGTAATGAAAACCATGGACCAGTGTTGACATGTGAGCACTAACCTGGGTTGATGTATGAACCCTGGAATGTGTGACAATGTTGTGGGACTCACTAGGCCTGGTGATGGAATGAAACCCATGGATCAGGGGGACAAGTGGAATCACTAGCCATGGTGAGTAAGGAAACCATGGATCAGTGTGACCATGTTACTCACTAACCATGGTGATGTAAATGAAACCATTGGATCAGTGTGACAATGTGAGATCACTAGCCCTGGTGATGTAATGACCCATTGGATCAGTGGGACATGTGACTCACTAGCCTGGTGATGTAAGAACCCATGGATCGTGTGACCAATGTGACTCACTAGCCCTGGTGATGTAATTGAAACCCATGGATCGTGTGCCAAGGTGACTCACTAGCCCTGTGATGTAAGAACCCCATGGATCAGTGTGACACTGTGAATCACTCGTCCTGGTGATGTAATGAACCCATGGATCAGTGTGACAAAGTGACCCACTAGTCCTGGTGATGGTAATGAACCCATGGATCAGTCGTGTGACAATGTGACTCACTAGCCCTGGGGATGTAAGGAACCCATGGATCAGTGTGGACAGTGAATCACTATTCATGGTGATGTAATGAAAACCCATGGATCAGTGTGACAAATGTGACTCACTAGACTGGTGATGTAATGAACCCTATGGATCGTGTGACAATGTGACTCACTGTCCTGGCTGAGTAATGACCAATGGATCGTGTGACAAATGTGACTCACTAGCCTGGTGATGAATTAACCCATGCGATCAGATGTGACAATGTGACTCATAGCCCTGGTGATGTAATGAACCCATGGATCAGTGTGAACCAATGTGACTCCTAGCCCTGGTGTGATGATGTAATGAACCCTGGATTCAGTGTGAAATGGACTCACTAGTCCTGTGTGATTGTAATTGAACCCATGGAATACGTGTGACAATGTGACTCCCTAGTCCGGTGAGTACTGAACCCATGGATCAGGTGTACAATGTGAATAATAGCCAGGTGATGTAATGAAACCATGGATCAGTGTGACAATGTGACCCACACTAGCCTGGTAATGTAATGAAACCCATGGGACAGTGTGAAAATGTGACTCCACTAGTCCTGGTGATGTAATGAACCATGGATCAGTGTGACAATGTGAATCACTAGCCCTGGGTGAGGTAATGAACCATGGATCCGTGTGACATGTGACCAACTAGCCCTGGTGGTGTAATGAAAAACCAGGGATCAGTGTGACATGTGAATCACGTCCTGGGTGATGTAATGAACCAATGGATCAGTGTGACAAGGTGACTCAACTAGCCATGGTGATGTTATGAACCATGTGATCAGTGGTCGAGGTGGGAGCTTTCGTTTCTTTTTCTGAGGTTTGGGGGGGGGTTCCGGGGGGCTCCCGTTTCGGGGGGGGGGCTTCGGGCGGGAAACAATGTGACTCACTAGACTGTGAGTTAATGACACCCATGGATTCAGTGTGACAATGTGACTCACTAGTCCTGGTGATGTAATGAAGCCCAGGGATCAGGTGACCCAATGTGACTGCATATTAGTCCTGCGGTGATGTAATGAACCCATGGATCAGTGTGACAATGTGACTCACTAGGCCCTGGTGATGAAGGAACCATGGATCAGTGTGTGGACAATGTGAATCACTTAGTCCTGGTTGATTAATGAAACCCATGGAGCAGTGTGACAATGTGACCACAGCCTGGTGATGTAAGACACCCATGGATCAGTGTGGACAATGTGACTCACAGTTCTGGGTGATGTACTGAACCCATGGATCAGTGGACAATGTGACTCACTAGCCCTGGTGATGTAATTGAACCACGGATCAGTGTGACAATGTGACTCACTAGCCATGGTGCCTGGTGATGTAATGAACCCATGGATACAGTGGGATAATGTGATCACTGGTCATGGTGATGTAATGGAACCCATGCGATTCAGTGTGACAAATGTGACTCACTAGACATGGTGATGTAATGACCCATGGATTCAGATGTGACAATTGTGAATCACTAGCCCTGGTGATGTAATGTGGAACAAAACCCACGGATCAGTGTGACAATGTGACTCACTAGATCCTGGTGGATTGTAATGTACCCATGTGATCAGCTTGTGACAATGTGGACTCATAGGACCTGGGTGATGTATACTGTATGTATGTATATGAATAACCCATGGATCCAAAGGATACGTCACTGCAGGATTATTGGAAACAAAGTATTCCAATGGGGACAATCCAAGATTTTTTACTCGAAAGCATTGTTAATAAGCTACCTCTCTGTGTGCACCATGCATTAGATATTTCACCATGCATTTAGATATTCATTTATAGGTGTATGTAGAGATTGATATTTGTGGGCTTTGGGGATTTCTTACTTGGATCTTTAAGTCTTTCCAGGAAATAAGCTAAAAGCACAAACAAATTCTAAATATAAAAAGAACTGACCTTTAGGATGCATATGTTACAATAACAAGATATCTACCCCATGTAAACTGTAGGGTGCTTATGCCCAAAGAACATGAATGAAGTCTAGATTATTAAGTATAGTAAGAGTGTTTAGCATGTATGGCTGTATTCAAGGTGTTTACTTTGAACTGTGGCATCTCAAAATGATTTATGAACAAAATATAGACCTTATTATTGCTCCCGTATAGGATATAGCAGATGGGCACATCTCTGTAGGCACCATGCATTTGTGACATACTATAGTCTTCATATTGCATTGATTTTTTACGTTTCTACTACAGCTTTTCTGTGACATTTACCTTTGGTGCAATTTTTGAAAAAAATGTTGGTTAATAATTCAACAGCAAAAGTGTTTGTTCAAGGGTATCTCCTGGACAGAATGTCTGGTATTGGAGAATTTTGAGCTTAAGAGTAGCAGCAACATGTTGGTGGTGTAAACGTAACTTTTATGCATGTTTAAAATTACAATAAATGACCACATTTAAAAAAAAAACTTGCTTTTTTGAAATATTTTGCCCCAAAATACAGTCAAATCTGTATATCATTAAGGACAAACTAAAGCGCTCAGAAAAACACAACATTGAATAGAAGGCCAGATCTCCTTGTATAAAAAGCAGAAGAATCAGTGTCTCACTATCATTTTTATTTGGTTGTTGAGAAATTTAACTGAGGTTTGTATTTATTCCCAGCATTCCAGGTATCATACAGTGTGGCACTGACCATTAGTCTGTGCACATGGTTCAGGAACTGTTACAGTTGCAGGAATTTACAGTTGGTCACACCCACTAGTAGCCTCAAGCCAATTACAGGACAGAATAGGGCAAGGGAGAATGTGACTGAGGATCAGGGGTGAGGGCCAGTCACTGTCCATACACACGTGGTAACATTTACTTATGCTACTTTACTGTATTGGCTATTTACAGTTTATGGGCTGTTCTAGGGAGATATGTCAGATTCTGGAGTGTACAAATTGGCTTTAGTTCTCCTTTTAAGGGCTAGGCCCCACTGTACGCGTTTTTTTAAGGTTTGGCGCATGCGTTTTGCGTTTCGCAAAAAAGCGCAGCGATTTGGTTATAATGGAATCGCGGGAACGCAAAAATCCCGTGTTGATTTCCCATGCGCAGGAGATTTGCGGCATCCGTTTCAGTTTTGGTAACGGCACGGTTCACCATTTGGGCGTTAACGCATCCAAAGAATGACGATTCCCGATTGCGTTCGCGATTTAGGGCGTTGTAATGGGGCTATAGCCTAAGTACCACCACCCCAATATTCCAATGACATCCGTTTAGTTTCACCTGCCATGGTAGTGTCCTGTATTAAAATATGTTAAAAACCGCAGTGTATTTCGCCATTAATGAGTGTGAACTGTTAACCCTGATAAAAACGCCGGTTGGTTTCACGTAGGACCAGACGATGAGCAGATACTTATTATAAACGTGCAGTAAAACTGGGTATCGATTAATAAAGGGAAAATTGTCTAGGGCTCTATTAATGTTAGCTGGCCCTCGAGCTCTCTCTTCTTATACAAAGTATACCGTGTGTTGTGATGCCCAGAAGCACATGCTGAGGAGTTGGTACACAAGGGAAGCTTAGACGGATATTTCCCAATCAAATAGCTGCGGATATTTGTTAGATGATACATAAAAACATTATGCAAATAGTATAAAGTATAGCCAAAGTCGCTATTTTTTAGTTCAAAACAAATATTAAGGGCAGCCAACCCTCATCTTGTACATATTTTCCAGGGACAATCAAATAAATAAGAAAAGTAATTTTAAGAATAAAAGAGAAAAAAAGTAAAATGAGTGTCAACTTGCTATAGCCAGACGGGGTTAATCCAGTTTGTCCAGATCTATGTTCTATTTAAAAACGACAAGTTTGTTATCGCAAGATGGACCAAGTAAGGAAACCGAACAGGAATTTGTTAGTTTAACCCTTTTGCTACATGGATCTGGCGTAACCCGAAGGCCATCACATCCTCGGTGAAAATCTAAGGAACTTCACACTGCACACTGCAAACCGGCCATAGAATGCAATAGATTGCCTTGAGAGTTGAAAGCGTTTCGGCCAGCGCTGTGTTTCTACTATTTTACGGCGCATTTTATGCAGGTGCGTTTTGGGTTAAATGGCCAAAAAACACTTAAAAATGCGCGTTTTATACGTTTCAAAGCATTTTCCCTCTTCCCCATAGATTCTATTATTGAGTTGGCATTATCTAAATAGAATTAAACGTTTTAAAGGGTAACAAAGGCTCTGTTGAATTAATATCTGCTTGTGCTATTAACCTCCCACTAAGGGATATATAAGTATGATCTATCATCTTATCAGTATATTGTTCGGAGCTAGAGCATTATAAGCGGGCCAACTGGAAACAACAGCCCAACCAAGGGATTCCTCTTATAAAGAAGATTTGGTGGGTTCATGATTAAGAGTATAGGCCCATACACTAACAAAAAAAGTGGAAAAAAAAGTGGTGGAGGGGACGCTGGATACTGGAAATGGATCCAGATAAATCACTGAAACGGAGCCACAAAAACTACTGTTCCACCCGGCCTTTCCCCCACCGAGAGCCCGAGAAGCGACGGGAATTCCCCAAAAGGTACAGCATAAAAAGTTAATTAGATGTTCAGGAAATGTGTTACAAAACAGTTATATTGTAATACTACCAACGAGAGTATTATTTGGTTTACTAGGTGTTTTTGACGTTTTTGGTATACATTTTATTTGTATTTTTGTTAAGAATTCTCATATGGAAAATCATAAAAATTAATGAAACAAAAGGAAAATAATAATTAATCTCTTGTTGAAATTGTGGGTCCCGGTTAAAAGGGACAGTGATTCTTATATAAAATACAACTGTGTAGAGTGAGTCCAGGCCTAAGGAATAAATGACATCACAATAAACGGTTAAAGGCGGTGTACCTGAAAATGGTAAACTGTCCAATTATTATGGAGGGATGTTCGTGGATATCGTCACTGTGTTTTGTTCATTGGCTTATTGGTTTCCGTACGTCCACTGCGCTAATAATCGGTTCGAAGTTGGGATGATTTGTGCCACCGACACGTCACCCTTGGGTCTAAAGAAATCGACTAATATGGCGACTTTCCTTCCGCACTGGGAAAGACCATGTAATGATTTCATGAAAAAAGTCAGATTGGATCATGTACCGGGTGGGATAGCATGGACCCCCAGAGTAATTGAGAGATTTAGTGACAATATCAAGTCGCTTAGTGATGTTCACCACAAAAAAACAACACAGCAGTAAGGTTTATAGACTCACCTGTATTTATTATATATTGTAATGTCGGGCCCTACTCATTCACTGTCAGGAAAGATGCCGAGGATTATTAACAGCACAAGGATTTCATTGTTTAATAGGTAAGAATGTCTTTATTTGTTGTGTTTCATTGTGCTGCTTGTGAGTCAGTTCTGCATTGACAGACCCGAGACCTACATGGGGGAATAAGGGAGGAGCTGGGGAAATGAACATTAATCAAAACAACCACTGAAGGTATTCCATCCATAATGGCACTGAAAGGATTGGAGGGAGAGTTTCTTGTAAATACCAAGTTAAACTGGATGGCTGCGCCTCCTGATCAGGATAACTATGTGCTGCATCTCCCAGGAGTGCTAAGCTGGAATAGGAATTCCCAGGTGACAGGCGTTCAATACGGGGCTATTACAAACCGTCATGTTAGTCAGCATTCACAGGGGAGGGGATAACCTGTGACCTGTTTGCTCGTGGTGTTCGCATTATGCAACGATAAGTAACGCTAGAGAACGTATTCACAGAACAGGATTAAACGAGGGGACAGGGAACGGGGGTCCTCCAGCTGCAATTGGGACAACATGGCTCTCGGCCTGGACAAGGTATTTACATAGGATTCCTGGTACATAGGTGCGAATATAGAAACATCAACAGCTTACTTAGGGGCTCATTTCAAGAAAACAAACCAAACTGAACAGTATTTTCACAATAACATTTCAGGTGTTCAATAATGGCAAAACTGACGAAAAGATTTTGAAAAATGGCGCCAAATGACGCCAGGGTGCCGCAATCGGTGCAATGCAATTTCTGCCAAAAGCCATTACTAGCCACAGTCTCCTCAATTTACAACAAATGTACCGCTAATCTACCACTAAAGCGAGGCCCCTTGTTAAGTCTATCAACTCCCCGCACTCTTTCTTGCTCAGTGAGCTTGAGCATGGGTAATCAGTCTCCCCGCGTGTATTGGGAGGTGGAGTGTAAAACGTGACTGCGGAGCTTTCTGCAAACTTTAAGCAACCAAAGATTTTTACTCCATTTTCCCACGTGGGCATCTTAGTGCAGAACTGAATGGCTGATACAACGTTAAAGAAAGGAAATACGTTTCAGATTTTACTTCTCCTTTTTGGCACAGGACTTTGACAGTAACCGAGTTCTTCCACCACACAACACACACACCACACTTTGGTGTGAACTGCTTCCTATTACAGTGCGAAGTCAAAGGGGGGTCTTAACATTGTGCAGCCCCAGTGGTTGTTCGTAAAATAAAAGGCACAGTCGGGCAGCACCCCACATTCACAGAGTTCAAGGCTCCTCCAGGGAATAATCAAAGGGGCCATAACTGACGGTCTTATCGTTTCTTCCTGGATATAAATAGATGAACTTTCCATAGCCAGAGTCAAGGCTTGCAATGTTGTGGGCAGGAGGTAAGAGACGTGTGCAGCCCAGGGAGGAATGCGGCTTGCTTGGTAACGATGAAACGGAAGGGTTCTGGTTGGGCGGCTATCGTGTGACACAGCTCATCTGTGAATATGCACCCCGGCAAAACGTTAGTTCATGTCCCAGAGAAACTGAATATAGGACAGGTGACGGGGGAGGGAGTAGCGACAGTCAGGGGGCAGATAAGTACAAGGGGGGTTCTCTCATTTTAATTTTGCCATTCAAGCAGAACATGAAAAGGGAGGACCAATATTCATTGTGAATTATTCCTTATAAAGAACACTCAACTATTTCACAGAGCACTTCTTTGGACCGACACTGCAGAAACCACCACCACACCCACGAAACACCAGAGGGGCTGGGATTTAACACACAGGCATTAGGGTAGGGTATAACGGTTGGACTAGATGGAGGTATGTCTTTATATAACCACCATACTATGTTATTATGTAACTGTTATACAGACATTATGGGTAGGGTATAATGGTTGGACTAGATTGAAGTATGTCGTTATACAACCTCCCATACTATGTTACTATGTAACTGTTTTACAGACATATGGTAGGTGGTATAGGGTATAAAAGGTTGGACTAGGATGGACGTACATATGTCTTAATTAACCTCCAATACTATATGTTACTATGTAACTGTTCTTTATACAGACCTTATGGGGTAGGGTTAAAGGTTGGACTAGGATGACGTATGTCTGTATTACAAACCTCCGATTACTATGTTACTATGTACTGTGATAAAGACATTATGGGGAGGGTATAAAGGTTGGACTAGATGGGACGTATGTTTCTATAAACCTTTCCAATTACTATGTTAATATGTGACATGTTATACAGACATTTATGGGAGGGTATAAGGTGGACTAGATGGACGTTATGTCTATACAACCTCCAATATATGTTATAGTAACTGTTAGACAGACATATGGGTAGGGTAAATGTTGGACTAGATGGAAACGTATTGTCTTTATACAACCTCCATACTTGGGTTACTATGTAACTGGATTACAGCAATTACATGGGTAGGGTCTAAAGGTTGGACTAGAATGGAGATGTCTTTATACAACCTCCAATAAGATGTTACTAGGTAACCGTTATACAGACATTATGGGTAGCGGATAAAGGTAGTTGGGACTAGATGGACGTAAGTCTTTATACAACCTCCAATACTATGTTAATATGTAACGGTATAAACAGGACATAGGGTTAGGGATAAAGGTTTGGACTAGATGGAAGTGTGTTTTATACAACATCCAAGACTATGTTACTATGTAAATGTTATACAGACATTATGGGTAGGGTATAAAGTTGGACTAGATGGAGTGTGTGTCTCTGAGAAACCTCCAAACTATGTTACTGATGTTGTAACTGTGATACAGACTTATGGGTAGGGTTATAAAGGGTTGGACTAGATGGACGTGTTGTCTTTCTGTATACAACCTCCAATTACTATGTTACTATGGAGCGTTATACAGAATTATGGGTAGGTATAAAGGTTGGACTAGAGGACGTTCTGTGTCTTTATACAACCTCCAATACTATGTTACTATGTAACTGGTATACAGGACATTATGGGTAGGGATAAAGGTTTGGACTAGATGGACGTATGTCTTTATACAACCTCCAATACAGGTTTACTATTTGTAACCGTTATAACAGACATTATCTGAGGGTATAAATGTTGGACTAGATGGACGTAGGTCTTTATACAACCTCCAAACTATGTACATGTAACGGTTTACTGACATTATGGGTAGGGTATAAAGGTTTGGACTTAGAGGACGTGTGTTCTTTTAACAACCTCAATAATATGTACTATGTAACTGTATACAGACATTATCGGGTCAGGGTATAAAGGTGTGACTAGATGGAACGTGTTGTCTTTATACAACCTCCAATACTATGTTACTATGTAACTGTTATACAGACATTTATGGGTATCGGGGAAAAGGGTGGGACTAGTCTGGACGTATGTCATTTATACAACCTCCAATAATAGTTTACTATGTAACTGTTATACGGACATATGGGTATAGGGTATAAAGGTTGGACTAGATGGACGTGTTTGTAGGTATTACAACCTCCAATACTATGTACTATGTAAACTGTTTTAACAGACATTATGGGTAGGGTATAAAGGTTGGAAGATGGGACGTTTGGCTCTTATACAAACATCAATACTATGTACGATGTAACTGTTATTACAGACATTGGGTAGGGTATATAAAGGTTGGGACTCGATGGAAGTGTTCTTATACATACCTCCATACTATGTTACTATTGTAGCTGGATACACGACAAATTTTATGGGTAGGGTATAAAGGTTGGACTAGATGGACATGTGTCTTATACAAACCTCCAATAAATGTTACATGTAAAGTTATACGACATTATGGGTAGGGTATAAAGGTTGGAATGAGATGGAAGTATGTCTTTATTACAACTCCAATACTATGTTACTATGTAAACCGTTATCAGACTTATCGGTAGGGTATAAAGGTTGACTAGAATGGGACGTATGTTCTTCCCTATAACAACTCCAATCACTTGTACTATGTAAATGTTATATGAAAATAGGGGTAGTGTTATAAGGTTGGACTAGATGGAGTATGTCTTTAGACAACTCCCAATATCTGTAACTGTGTATACAGACATTATGGGTAGGGTATAAAGGAGGGACTAGATGGATGTATGTCTTTATAAACCTCCAATACCTGTACTATGTTACATGTTATACAGACATTTGGGTAGGGTTATAACGGTTGGACAGATGGACGTGTTTTAACAACCTCACAATCTATGTTACTATGTACCCGTTAGACAGACATTATCTGTTAGGGTATAAAGGTTGTTGGACAGGTTGGACGTATGTCTTTATTACAACTCCAATACTATGGACTATGTAAATGTTATAAAGAATTATGGGTTAGGGATAATAGGTTGTATAAAAGTTGGGACTAGATGGACGTATGTCTTTATACAACCTCCAATACTATGTAACGTATTACGAAAGTATGGGGTTTAGGGTAAAAGGATGGACAGAGGAGTAGGTATGTATTACAACCCCATACTATGTTACTATGGTACTGTTACGACAGGGCATTAGGGTAGGGTATAAAGGTTGGACTAGAGACGTAGTCCTTATACAACCTCCAACTATGTACTATGTAAAGTTATACAGACATTATGGGGAGGGTATAAAGTTGGACTAGATAGACGATGTCTATATAACCCCAATACTATGTTGTTATATGTAACTGTTTTATACAGACATTATGGGTAGGGATAAAGGTTGGACTTAGAGGAGACGTATGTCTTTATACAACATCCAATACTAGGTCTATGAAATGTTCTAAGAATTATGGGTAGGGTATAAAGCGGACTGAGGGACGTAGTCTTTATACAACCTCCAATACTAGTCCTATGTAACTGTATACAGACATTAGGGTCAGGGTATAAAGGTGACTGTATGGACGTATGTCTTGATATAACTCCAATAATGTTACTATGTAACTGTATATACAGAAAATCAACATTGAATTTCATCTGCCACTTAGCAGCCCAATGTGACAATCTATCTAGATCCCCTTGCAACGATTGCACATCCTCTGAAGTTTTTAATGGTCGACAAAGTTTTGTGTGGTCAGCAAACACAGAAACCTTGCTGACAATCCCCACTTCCAAATCATTAATAAATAGATTAAATAGAAGCGGCCAATACCTGGACAATACCTTCCAATCTTCAACCTTTACCACTATGATGCTGTATAGCCGACAGTGTAAATGGCTGTCTGTATTCTATAGACCAGACTGTAGAATTACTAGAATACTTTATTGTAACTTTTACATTAACTGAACACAATTTATTTACTTCCTTACTACTGACACTCCGCTAACACAGAGCTAGTATAAAATTATCTATAGCACAGAATACAGATCAAAGCATGCACAGCTGCACACACACACACACACACGTCCAGTGCTATTTCCATCCCCTTGTATTTCCTATTGGCCAATTCACTGTTTTTCACTCTCCAGGCTGTCTTCCCCTTTAAACCCTGACCCATGTACTGTAATTAGCCTGTCAGGAAACAAGAAAACTCTGTTCAACTTTCCAGAAAGGCTTATTAGAATGACGTCACCCCTTCCACTGACCCCATTGTACCGTCTTACCCACAACTCCCTCTGCAACGTCACGTGCACACTTACCTTATAGCATGTGATACACAGACGGTTCTTTTTCCATTCATATTATTCAGCATTAGAAAGATACACTTGGAATTTATAATCCCTGGCCCACAGGGCATGATGGGAGATGTGTGCAAAACACACCCCTGTAGAATTTCTTTAAAGGGGAATGACCCCATGCATTTTATTTATCTGTAGGACAATACGTGGGTCCGTAGGAAGCCCAGTCACGGAGACTGCCCAGCGGGTAGTGTAGGGACATTGGTGGGCACATGGAGCTGTTACTGTTATTGGCATTAAGGGTTAATTTGCACCAGAGGCTTCCAAATGGGTTTTATTTGTGCCGACTACTCCTGGGCTCTATTAACCATCAAAGGGAAAGTTAAAATCAAGTTATAAAGGAATAAATCACAACAGCTCTGAGAGATCAGTGGGAGGGGGGAATAGAGGGAAATGTTTCCTTTCCAGGCGAATTACAGACACAAACTCCATATATCCAGCTAGATAGAACCAGCCAGGGGATTCAATAAAAGTTCTATTTGTTAAAAATGGGGCTAACGTTGCCCCAACCAATCAGATCTTATTTAACATTTGAAAGCTACGTGATCACACACACTCAAAGGGACTACGCGCACACACACACTCAGGGACTACGCGCACACACACACTCAGGGACTACGCGCACACACACACTCAGGGACTACGCGCACACACACTGGGTATTACTATTATATTATAGGTAATAATTACACGGTTGTGTTGGTTTGGTGTTAGATTCTCTCTGTGATTGAGCTGGAAGCTGCAGCCTCCCTAATCCCCATAGCCACTAATGATACAGGAAGATAATACGGTTTATGACCAATTAAAAGAGCCGTCAGAGGAAACAAGGTGGAAAAATTGCTCACGGTCCCCCTTAGACAAGATGGGAGTCCAAACGTCTGTAGTTAGCGGAATGGTTTCCGTCCGCGTTAATGCTACAAATGAAAATGTTCTTTCCATTTTACTCTAAACAAAACAGACTCGAGAAAAATCCCGCTGTCTGTGAAATTGCCCTTTTAGCTGCGCTGGTTTGTTATTCTGGTCGATGGGAACATGTTTAGTAGGTGGACAGTTTATGATCCCATTGAAACGCACTGGAAAAGAAATAAAAAGACATGGAGAGAACTAACAGAGACAGGTAGACAGACACAAAGAGACAGAGACAGACATCTACAGAAAGACAGACACAAAGAGACAGACAGATATAGAAAGACAGAGAGATACAGAAAGACAGACACAGATAGAAAGACAGACATCTACAGAAAGACATACACACAGAGAAAGGCACAGAGACAGACAGATACAGAAAGACAGACACACAGAGACAGACAGATACAGAGAGACAGACAGACAGACACACAGAGAGAGTAGCCAGATAACAGAAGGAGAAAGACAGACACAACAGAGATAGACAAATACAGAAAGGAAGACAGGACACCACAGAGTATAGACAGATACAGAAAGGACAAGAGACACACAGAGATAGACAGAAGGCAGAAGACACCACACGGAGAATAGAACAGATACCAGAAAGACCAGACGCACAGAGAAGACAGATACAGAAAGAAGAACAGACAAAACAGAGGACAGACAGACAACACGAGATAGAACGTACGAAACGGAAGACAGACACACAGAGTAGAGCTAGCTAAGAAAGGAAAGACAGACACACAGGGATAGACGAATACAGAAAGGAAGAAAGGACGACACACAGAGATAACAGAAATACAGAAAGGAAAGACAGACACACAGTGAGATAGACAGATACGAGAATAACAGACGAAGGGAAGACAGATACACACAAGAAGGAAGACAAAAGATAACAGATACAGAAAGGAAAGACAGACAACAGAGAGTAGACGATACAGAAAGATGGAAACAGACAGACACAACAAGAGGAGCAAGACAGAAGAACGGGAGAAAAAAAAAAGACACGAGACACACAGGAGGACCCCCCTAGACAGAACAGAAAGGGACAGACACACAGAGATAGACAGATACGACGACCAAGAGATAGACAGGACTACACGAAAGAGCAACAGAAATAGACAGATACAAGAAGACAAGACACACAGAGTAGACAGATAACAGAAAGACAGACACACACAGGATAGACAGATGACAGAGAAGCAACGAGAGACGACCACAAAAGGAGATAAGAGAAAGACAGACACACAGGAGATAGGACAGATACAGAAAGGAAAGACAGGACACACAGGGAGATAGACAGATACAGAAAAGAAAGAAGACACACAGGGATAGACGAGATACAAGAAAAAAGGAAAGACAAGGACCACACAGAGGATAGAACAGATACAGAAAGGAAAGACGACCACCGAGATAGACAGATACAGAAGGAGCAACAGATAGCAGATGAAGAAAGACAACACACACAGAGATAGACAGATACAGAATGGAAAGACGAACCACACAGTGATAACAGATACAAGAAAGGAAAGACAGACACACAGAGATAGACAGATACAGAAAGGAAAGACAGACACACGAGATAGCCAGATACAGAAAAGGAAAGACAAGACACACAGAGATAGACAGATACAGAAAGACAGACACACAGAGATAGACAGATACAGAAAGGAAAGACAGACACACAGGGATAGACAGATACAGAAAGGAAAAGACAGAACACAACAGAGAAGAACAGATTTACAGAAGATTAGTCCTCCCCCCCCCCCCAAAGCCACCAGACAACAGGAGATAGACAGATACAGAAAGGAAAGAGACAGACACACAGGGAAGACAGATACAAGAAAGGAAAGACAGAACACCAGATATGAACAGAGGACAGATAAGACGGAAAAGACAGACACAACGAGATGCAGATACAGAAAGGAAAGACAGACACACTCAGAGATAGAAAGATACAGAAAGACAGAACACCACAGAGATAGCAGATACAGAAAGGAAAGACAGACACACAGGGATAGCAGATACAGAAAGGAAAGGACAGAACACAGAGATAGACAGATAGAAGAAGGAAAGACAGACACACAGAGATAGACCAGATACAGAAAGGACAGCAGACCACACAGAATAGACAGATACAGAAAGACAGACACCCAGAGATAGACGATACAGAAAGGAAAGAGACAAACACAGAGATAGACGATACAGAAAGGGCAAAGACAGACACAGAGATAGGACAGATACAGAAAAGAAAGGGAAAGACCGTCACACAGACGATAGACAGAAATACAGGAAAGGAAAGACGGACATCAAAGTATATACAGAAAGGAAAGACAGACAGCACAGAGAGTAGGAAGATACAGAAAGACAGACACACAGAGATAGACAGATACAGAAAGACAGACAACACAGAGATAGACAGATACAGAAAGACAGACACACAGAGATAGACAGAAGCAGAAAGACAGACACACAGAGAAGAGACAGACACACAGAGATAGACAGATACAGAAAGACAGACACACAGAGATAGACAGATACAGAAAGACAGACACACAGAAGATCAGACAGATACAGAAAAGACAGACAGAACACACAGAGACAGGACAGGCTCATGTTATATTTAAATTGTTACATAGAAAATCTTAATGGGACCACTGGCGGACATTTTACTATTGCTTCTTAATATGATTTCCTCAAGACTGGTTCGTTAACAGACACAAACAGCCTGGTCAGCTTGGCCCGGCTAGACCACCTCTCAACACTAAATTCGCATGGATGTGGTTGATTCTGCAAGTTAAAATTGTAGGAAAAATTCCTGACCTTGTCAAGGTTCACATTCTTTGTTATGATGCTTACTTGCTGATGGCTACTGGAACCATACCGCACTAAAGGGGAGAGGAAGTATATACCAGTGGAACATTTAGAATATAGAGCACTCAAGACGTTGGGTAGTCTTGACCCGGCTGTAATATTGTACGTTTTCCCTTTAATCGACAGCCAGAGAGAAATAGCTCATTGATAAACAAATCGTTTCCGACCATGAAAGTGAGTGGAAAACGCATCTGGCAGCAGTAAAGCAAATCTCGGTGGGAGGGTGTACAATTACCGACAGAGGCAATGTCCTGACCTGCCCCATCCATAGAAGAACCCTAGGGAACCTAATAATTCACACCAACTAAACCTTCCCACCATAACAGGCCCACATGTCTAATATAATCCCAGATACACATGCATGGATCAGTGTGACAATGTGACTCTCATAGTCTGGTGATGTAATGAACCATGGATCATGTTGTGACAATGTGACTCACCTTGATTTAAGACCCGATAGGTGCATTGTCTAGTCCGATGAAGACCCAGATCAGTGTGACAATGTATGAACTAACTAGTCCTGGTGAGTTTATATGAACCCATGGATCAGTGTGCAATGTGTGACTTCATAGACCTTGGTGGTGTAATGAACCCATGGATTCAGTGTGGACAATTGTGACTCATATGCCTGGTTGATGGTAATAACCCATGGATCAGTGTGTGACAATGGACTCAATAGTCCTGGGTGAGGTAATGCCCATGGATCAGTGGACAATGGACTCACTAGCCCAGGTGATGATATATGAACCCAGGATCGAGTGGACATGTGACTCACTAAGCCTGGTGAGTGTAATGACACCCATGGATCAGCTGGACAATGTTGTGACTCACTGCCCTGGTGATGTAATGAAACCATGGACAGGTTGCAATGTGCACTCACTAGCCCTGGTGATGAATGTAACCCCATGGATCAGTGTGACAATGTGACATCACTAGCCTGGTGATGTAATGAACCAATGGATTCAGATGTGACAATGTGACTCACAGCCTGGTGATGTAATGACCATGGATCAGTGTGACAATGTGACTACTAGCCACATGGTGATGTGTAATGGAACCCATCGATCAGTGTGGACCAATGTGAATCACTGGCCACTCGGTGATGTAATGAAACCATGGATGTGTGACAATGTGACTCACTTAGCCCTGGTGAATGTAATGAACCATGGATCGTGTGACAATGTGACATCACTGCCTGGTGATGTAATGAACCCATGGATAAGGTGACAATGTGACTCACTAGCCCTGTGATGTGTAAATGAACCCATGGATCAGTTGTGACAATGTGACTCACTAGCCCTGGGTGATGAATGAACCCATGGATCAGTGTGACAAGTGATCACTCTAGCCCTGTGGATGTAAGTGAACACCATGGATCAGATGTGACAATGTGACTGCACTAGTCCCTGGTGATGTAATAACCAGGATCAGTGGACAATGTGACTCACTAGCCCTGGTGATGTAATGAAACCCTGGATCAGATGACAATGTTGAACTCACTAGCCCTGGTGATGAGTATTGAACCCATGGGATCAGTGTGACCCCCAATGTGAAATCACAGCCCTGGGTGATTCAATGAACCCATGGATCAGTGTGACAATGTGACTCACTAGCCCTGGTGATGTAATGAACCCATGGATCAGTGTGACAATGTGACTCACTAGCCCTGGTGATGTATACTGTATGTATGTATATGAATAACCCCTGGATTCCAAATGATACGTCACTGCAGTATTATGGAACAAAGTATTCCCATGACAAATCCAAGATTTTACTAGAAAGCATTGTTAATAAGCTACCTCTCTGTGTGCACCCATGCATTTAGATATTCACCCATGCATTTAGATATTCATTTATCAGGTGTATGTTAGAGATTGATATTTGTGGGATTGGGGATTTCTTACTTTGAATCTTTAAGTTTTTCCAGGAAATCAGCTAAAAGCCCAAACAAATTCTACTATAAAAAGAACTGACATTTAGGCTGCATGTACATATACAAGATATCTACCCCTATGTAACTGTAGGTGTGCTTATCCCAAGAACATGAAGTCTAGATTATTAAGTCTAGTAAGGAGGTGTTTAGCATGTATGGCTGTATTTCAAGGGTGTTTACTTTGAACTGTGGCATCTCAAATGATTTACTGAAATAGACCTTATATATTGCTCCCGTATAGATCTAGCAGATGGGCACATCTCTGTATGCACCCATGCATGTGACATACTATAGTCTTTCATATTTGCATTGATTTTTTACTTTCTACTACAGCTTTTCTGTGACATTTACCTTTGGTGCAATTTTTGAAAAAATGTGTAATAATTCAACATGCAAAGTGTTTGTTCCAGGGTATCTCCTGGACAGACTGTCTGGTATTGGAGAATTTGAGCTTTAAAGTAGCAGAAACATGTTGGTGTGTGTAAACGTAACTTTTATGCATGTTAAAATTACAATAAATGACCACATTGGTGCTTTTATAGGGGATATGTTCAGATTCTGGAGTGTACAAATTTGGCTTTAGTTCTCCTTTAAGGGCTAGGCCCCACTTACGCGTTTTTTAAGTGTTTGCGCATGCGTTTTGCGTTCGCAAAAGCGCATGCGATTTGGTTATAATGGAAATCGCGGGAACGCAAAAATCCCGGTGATTTCCCATGCGCATGCGATTGCGCATCCGTTTCAGTTTTGGTAACGCACGTGTTCACCATTTTTGGTGCGTTAACGCATCCAAGAATGACGATTCACGATTGCGTTCGCGATTTAGTGCGTTGTAATGGGGCTATAGCCTTAAGTACCACCACCCAATATCAATTGACATCCAGTTTCCACCTGCCATGGTAGTGTCCTGTATTAAAATAATGTTAAAAACCGCAGTGTATTTCGCCATTAATGAGTGAACTGTTAACCCTGATAAAAACGCCGGTTTCACGTAGTCAGACGATTTAGCAGATACTTTATTATATAACGTTCAGTAAAACTGGGTATCGATAATAAGGGAAAATGTCTATTGGCTCTATTAATGCTGGCCCTCCGAGCTCTCTCTCTATACAAAGTATACCGTGTGTGGTGCCCAGAGCACATGCTGAGTAGTTTACACAAGAGGAAGCTTTAGACGGATATTTCCCAATCAAATAGCTGCTGGATATTTAGACTGATACATAAAACATTATGCAAATAGTGCTAAACGTATAGCCAAAGTCGCTATTTTAGTTCAAACAAATAATTAAAGGGCAAGCAAACCCTCATCTTGTACATATTTTCCAAGGGACAATCAAATAAATAAGAAATTAATTTTAAGAATAATAAGAGAAAAGTAAACAGAGTGTCAACTTTCTATAGCCAGACGGGTTCATCCAGTTTGTCCAGATCTATTGTTACTATTTAAAAACTACAAGTTTGTTATCGCAAGATGGACCAAGTAAGGAACCGAACAGGAATTTGTACGTTTAACCCTTTGCTACCTGGATCTGGCTGTAACCCGAAGGCCCATCACATCCCGGTGAAAATCTAAGGCTACATTCACACTGCACAATGCAAAACGCATTGCCTTGAGATTTAACGCGTTTCGGCAGCGCTGTTCTACATTTTACGGCGCATTTTTATGCAGTGCGTTTTTGGGTTAAATGGCAAAAAAACACTTAAAATGCGCGTTTATACGTTTCAAAGCATTTTTTCCCTCTTCCCCATAGATTTTTATTGAGTGCATTATCTAAATAGAATTAAGACGTTTAAAGGGTAACAAAAGGCTCTGTTATTAATAATCTGCTTGTTGCTATTTAACCTCCCCACTAAGGGATATAATAAGTATGCTCTATCTCTTATCATGTATATTTGTTCGGCAGCTAGAGCATTATAAGCGGCCAACTGGAAACAACCAAGCCCAACAAGGGATTCTCTTATAAAGAAGATTTGGTGGGTTCATGATAATGAGTATATGGCCCATACACTACAAAACGTGGTCAAAAACGTGGGACAGCTGGATACTGGAAATGGATCCAGATAAATCACTGAACCGCAGCCCAAACTCATGTCCGGCTTCCACCCAGAGAGAGAGCGACGGAATTCAGGTACAGCAATAAAAAAGTTAATTAGATGTTCAGAAATGGTGTTACAAAAAAGTTTATATTGTAATACTACCAACGAGAGTATTATTTGGTTTACTATGTGTTTTTTAGTTTTTGGTATACAATTTTATTTGTATTTTTGTTAAGAAATTTTATGGAAAATCAATAAAAATTTAATGAACAAAAGAAAATAAATAATAATCTCTTTGTTGAAATTGTGGGTCCCGGTTAAAAGGGACAGTGATTCTTATATAAAATACAACTGTGTAGAGTGCAGTCCAGGCCTAAGAATAAATGACATCACAATAAACCTGGTTAAAGGGCCGGTGTACCTGAAAATGGTAACTGTCCAATTATTATGGAGGGATGTTTCTTGGGATATCGATCACTGTGTTTTGTTCATTGGCTATTGGTTTCCGTACGTCCCGCTGCGCTAACTAATCGGTCTACGTTGGGATTGCTTGTGCCACCGACACGTCACCTTGGGTCTAAAGAAATCGACTAATATGGCGACTTTCCTTCCTCCAAGTGGGAAAGACATGTAATGATTCATTGCAAAGTCAGATTGGATCATGTAGCCGGGTGGTCTAGCCTGGACCCCCAGTAACTGAGAGATTTAGTGACAATATCAAGTCCTTAGTGATGTCACCACAAAAAAACCAACACAGCAAGATAATGGTTTATAGCTCACCTGTATTTATTATATATTTGTTATATGTCGGCCCTACTCCAATTCACTGTCAGGTACAGATGCCGAGGATTATAACAGAACAAGGATTCATTGGTTTAATAGGTAAGAATGTCTTTATTTGCTTGTGTTTCCCATTGTGCTGCTTGTTATTCAGTTCTGCATTGACATACCCCGAGACCTACATAGGGGGAATAAGGGAGGATGCTGGGAAATGTAACATTAATAACACAACCACTGAAAGGTATTACTATCCATAATGTGCACTGAAAGGATTGGAGGGAAGAGTTTCTTGTAAATACCAAGTAACTGGATGGCTGCGCCTACTGATCACTGGATAAATATTTGCTCATTCCTCCCAGAGTGCTAAGCTGGAATAGGAATTCTCCAGGTGACCGGCGTTCAATACGGGGCTATTTACAAACCGTCCTGTTATTCAGCATTCACAGGGGAGGGATCAACCTGTGCACCTGTTTGCTCTGTGGGTGTTCGCATGCAAGGAAACAGTAACGCAGAGAGACGTATTCACAAACAGGATTAACGAGGGGGACAGTGACCGGGGGTCCTCCAGCTGCAATGGGGACAACATGGCTCCTCGGCCTGGACAAGGGTCTTTACATAGGATTCCTGGTACTAGGTGCGAATATAGAACATCCACAGCTTTACTTAGGGGCTCATTTCAAGAAAACAAACCAAACTGAACAGTATTTTCACAATAAACCTTCAGGTGTTCAATATATTGGCAAAAACTTATCGAAAAGATTTGAAATGGCACCAATGACGCCAGTTTGCCGCAATCGGTGCAATTTCGTGCCAAAAGCCATTTACTAGCCATAGTCTCCTAATTTAAACAATGTACCGCAATCTACCACTACAGCGAGGCCCCTTGTTAGTCTATCAACTCCCCGCCCTCTTTCTTGCTCAGTGAGCTTGAGCATGGGTAATCCGTCTCCCCGCGTTGTATTGGGAGGTGGAAGGGTAAACGTGACTGCGGAGCTTTCTGCAACTTTACCAACCATAAGATTTTACTCATTTCCCACCGTGGCATCTTAGTGCAGAAACTGAATGGGCTGATACAACGTTAAAGGAAAGGAAATACGTTTCAGCTTTTACTTCTCCTTTTTGGCACAGACTTTGACCAGTAACCGAGTTCCTTCCTACACACACACACACACACACACTTTGGTGAACTGCTTCCCTATTACAGTGCTAAGTAAATGGGTGGTCTTAACATTGTGCAGCCCCAGTGGTGTCAGTAAAATAAACAGGGCACAGCTACGGGCAGCCCCCCACCATTCACAGAGTCAAGGCTCCTCCAGGGAGATTAATCACAGGGGCCCTAACTGACGGTCTTATTCGTTTCTTCCTGGATATAAATAGATGAACTTTCCATAGCCAGAGTCAAGGCTTGCAATGTGTGGGCAGGAGGTCAGAGACGGTGCAGCCCAGGGAGGGAATGCGGCTTGTTTTGGTAACCGATGAACGGATGGTTCTGGTTGGGCGGCTATCGTGTGACCACAGCTCATCTGTGAATTCTGAACCCCGGCCAACACGTTATTTCATGTCCCAGAGAAACTGAATATAGGCCAGGTGACTGGGGGAGGGAGAGCGACAGTCAGGGGGCCAGATAAGTACAAGGGGGTCTCTCATTTTATTCTTCCATCAAGCAGAACATGAAAAGGGAGACCAATAATTCATTGTGAATTATATCCTTATAAAGAACACTCAACTATTTCACAGATCACTTCTGTGGCCCGACACTGCAGAACCACCACCACACCCAATTGAACACCAGAGGGCGCTGGTATTTAACACACAGGCATTATGGGTAGGGTATAAAGGTTGGACTAGATGGATGTATGTCTTTATATAACCACCAATACTATGTTATTATGTAACTGTATACAGACATTATGGGTGGGTATAAAGGTTGGACTAGATGACGTAGTCTTTATAACCTCCAATACTATGTTACTATGAACTGTTATACAGACATTATGGGTAGGGTATAAAGGTTGGACTAGATGGACGTATGTCTTTATAAACCTCCAATACTATGTTACTATGTAACTGTTATACAGACATTATGGGTAGGGTATAAGGTTGGACTAGATGGACGTATGTCTTTATACAACCTCCCCATACTATGTTACTATGTAACTGTTATACAGACATTAGGGTAGGGTATAAAGGTTGGACTAGATGGACGTATGTCTTTATATAACCTCCAATACTATGTTACTATGTAACTGTTATACAGACATATGGGTAGGTATAAAGGTTGGACTAGATGGACGTATGTCTTATACAACCTCCAATACTTGTTTACTAGAACTGTTAGACAGACATTATGGGTGGGTATAATGGTTGGACTAGATGGACGTATGTCTTTATACAACCTCCAATACTGTGTTACTATGTAACGTGTTATACAGACATTATGGGTAGGGTATAAAGGTTGGACTAGATGGACGTATGTCTTTATCAACCTCCAATACTATGTTACTATGTAACGTTATACAGACATTATGGGTAGGGTATAAAGGTTGGACTAGATGGACGTATGTCTTTATACAACCTCCAATACTATGTTACTATGTAACTGTTATACGACATTATGGGTAGGGTATAAAGGTTGGACTAGATGGACGTGTGTCTTATACAACCTCCAATACTATGTTACTATGTAACTGTTATACAGACATTAGGGTAGGGTATAAAGGTTGGACTAGATGGACGGTGTGTCTTTATACAACCTCCAATACTATGTTACATGTAACTGTTATACAGACTTATGGGTAGGGTATAAAGGTTGGACTAGATGGACGTGTGTCTTTATACAACCTCCATACTATGTTACTATGTACTGTATACAGACATTATGGTGGGTAGGTATAAAGGTTGGACTAGGGACGTGTGTCTTATCAACCTCCAATACTATGTTATATGTAACTGTTATACAGACATTATGGGTAGGGTATAAAGGTTGGACTAGATGGACGTATGTCTTTATACAACCTCCAATACTATGTTACTATGTAACCGTTATACAGACATTATTGTGGTAGGGTATAAAGGTTGGACTAGATGGACGTATGTCTTTATACAACCTCCAATACTATGTTACTATGTAACTGTTATACTGACATTATGGGTAGGGTATAAAGGTTGGACTAGATGGACGTGTGTCTTTATCAACCTCCAATAATATGTTACTATGAACTGTTATACAGACATTATGGGTAGGGTATAAAGGTTGGACTAGATGGACGGTGTGTCTTTAACAACCTCCCAATACTATGTTACTATGTAACTGTTATACAGACATTAGGGTAGGGTATAAAGGTTGGACTAGATGGACGTATGTCTTTATACAACCTCCAATATATGTTACTATGTAACTGTTATACAGACATTATGGGTAGGGTATAAAGGTGGACTAGATGGACGTGTGTCTTTAACAACCTCCAATACTATGTTACTATGTAACTGTTATACAGACATTATGGGTAGGGTATAAAGGTTGACTAGATGGACGTGTGTCTTTATACAACCTCCAATACTATGTTACTATGTAACTGTTATACAGACATTATGGGTAGGGTATAAAGGTTGGACTAGATGGACGTGTGTCTTTATACAACCTCCAATACATGTTACTATGTAGCTGTATACAGACATTATGGGTAGGGTATAAAGGTTGGACTAGATGGAAGTGTGTCTTATACAACCTCCAATACTATGTTACTATGTAACTGTTATACAGACATTATGGGTAGGGTATAAAGGTTGGACTAGATGGACGTATGTCTTTATACAACCTCCAATACTATGTTACTATGTAACCGTTATACAGACATTATCGGGTAGGGTATAAAGGTTGGACTAGATGGACGTATGTCTTTATACAACCTCCAATACTATGTTACTATGTAACTGTTATACTGACATTATGGGTAGGGTATAAAGGTTGGACTAGATGGACGTATGTCTTTATACAACCTCCAATACTATGTAACTGTTATACAGACATTATGGGTAGGGTATAAAGGAGGACTAGATGGATGTATGTCTTTATACAACCTCCAATACTATGTTACTATGTTACTGTTTACAGACATTATGGGTAGGGTATAAAGGTTGGACTAGATGGACGTATTTCTTTATACAACCTCCAATACTATGTTACTATGTAACCGTTATACAGACATTATCTGTAGGGGATAAAGGTTGGACTAGGTGGGACGTATGTCTTATACAACCTCCATACTATGTTACTATGTAACTGTTATACAGACATTATGGGTAGGGTATAAAGGTTGGACTAGATGGACGTATGTCTTTATACAACCTCCAATACTATGTAAACTGTATACAGACATTATGGGTAGGGTATAAAGGATTGGACTAGATGGATGTATGTCTTTATACAACCTCCAATACTATGTTACTATGTTACTGTTATACAGACATATGGGTAGGGTATAAAGGTTGGACTAGATGGACGTATGTTTTATACAACCTCCAATACTATGTTACTATGTAACTGTTATACAGACATTATGGGTAGGGTATAAAGGTTGGACTAGATAGACGTATGTCTTTATATAACCCCCAATACTTGTATGTAACTGTTATACAGACATTATGGGTAGGGTATAAAGGTTGGACTAGATGGAGTATGTCTTATACAACCTCCAATACTATGTTACATGTAACTGTTATACAGACATTATGGGTAGGGTATAAAGGTTGGACTAGATGGACGTATGTCTTTATACAACTCCAATTGTATCCTATGTAACTGTTATACAGACATTATGGGTAGGGTATAAAGGTTGGACTGGATGGACGTATGTCTTTATATAACCTCCAATACTATGTTACTATGTAACTGTTATACAGACATTAGTGGTAGGGTATAAAGGTGGACTAGATGGACGTATGTCTTTATACAACCTCCAATATATGTTACTATGTAACTGTTATACAGACATTATGGGTAGGGTATAAAGGTTGGAATAGATGGACGTATGTCTTTATACAACTCCAATACTGTGTACTATTTAACTGTTATACAGACATTATGGGTAGGGTATAAAGGTTGGACTAGATGGACATGTCTTTATACAACCTCCAATACTATGTTACTATGTAACTGTTATACAGATATTATGGGTAGGGTATAAAGGTTGGACTAGATGGACGTATGTCTTAACAACCTCCAATACTGTGTTACTATTTAACTGTTTTACAGACATTATGGGTAGGGTATAAAGGTGGACTAGATGGACATGTCTTTATACAACCTCAATACTATGTTACTATGTAACTGTTATACAGAATTATGGGTAGGGTATAAAGGTAGGACTAGATGGATGTATGTCTTTATACATCCTCCAATACTATGTTACTGTGTAACTGTATACAGACATATGGGTGGTTATAAAGGTTGGACTAGATAGACGTATGTCTTTATACAACCTCCAATACTGTGTTACTTATTAACTGTTATACAGACATTGGGTAGGGTATAAAGGTTGGACTAGATGGACATGTCTTTATACAACCTCCAATACTATGTTACTTAGTAACTGTTATACAGATTTATGGGTAGGGTATAAAGGTTGGACTAGATGGACGTATGTCTTTATACAACCTCCAATACTATGTTACTATGTTAACTGTTTACAGACATTATGGGTAGGATATAAAGGTTGGACTAGATGGACGTATGTCTTATACAACCTCCAATACTTGTTACTATGTAACTGTTATACAGACATTATGTAGGTAGGATATAAAGGTTGGACTAGATGGACGTATGTCTTTATACAACCTCCAATACTATGTTACTATATAACTGTTATACAGACATTATGGGTAGGATATAAAGGTTGGACTAGATGGACGTATGTCTTTATACAACCTCCAATACTATGTTACTATGTAAATGTTATACAGACATTATGGGTAGGATATAAAGGTTGGACTAGATGGACGTATGTCTTTATACAACCTCCAATACTATGTTACTATGTAACTGTTATACAGACATTAGTGGGTAGGATATAAAGGTTGGACTAGATGGACGTATGTCTTATACAACCTCCAATACTAGTGTACTAGTAACTGTTATACGACATTATGGGTAGGGTATAAAGGTTGGACTAGATAGACGTATGTCTTTATACAACCTCCAATACTATGTTACTATATAACTGTTATACAGACATTATGGGTAGGGTATAAAGGTTGGACTAGATGGATGTATGTCTTTATACAACCTCCAATACTGTGTTACTATGTAACTGTTATACAGACATTATGGGTAGGGTATAAAGGTTGGACTAGATGGACGTATGTCTTTATACAACCTCCAATACTATGTACTGTGTTACAAAGTAAAGGGTTTGTTATCCACGATTTATATAACATACTGTATTTATTGAATTAATCATCACAACTGGAAATAAAGTAACGAGAAGTGGATGATGAGACGTACAGCACTAACTGGGCACTGTAAGTTAATCTATTTAAATCCAGGTAAAACCAGTCACTTTATTAATTACATAATCTCATCATTTACCAATATTCATAATGTGTGTATCTGTTCGTTCCATAAAAGCCATAATGTGTGTTAATCTGGGATTAGGGACAAGGACGTGGCTCTGTGCTCCGCCTCTAGGGGGCGCCAATACCGGGCGCTGCAATCCGATTCGCTGAACGCAGCGTTCAGAAATAGACTGTTTTTCTGCCGCTGCTACATTTTCTCTTCTGTTCATGTAATGTTCTGTTTAAATCTGCGTCATTATCTTATATAAACACAATTCCCAGCTCATTACAGGTGAAGCCCGACCAACAGGGGCGTATGAATTGTGATGTGATGGAATATAATGTACAGGAAAAAACGTTTTTGATAGAATTTCTGGATCAGCAGATTTCCACGGTCTAAGGATAAGAAGTCAAGATCTGGTTTACTGCCCCAGGTAGGGTTTGGTTAAAGGTCCCAGAGGGCTCCAGTTCTAAACATCCACAACCCCATCACCACCATTCCTGTACTTTACTGCAGAGAACAAGGACCTGTACACAGGGAGTCCTCGTCTGTACTAGGAACATAACACAGATAGTTAGCCCATCTTACTGAGCCACATACTATAACATACATGCATATAACATACATGCATATTAACATGCCTATTAACATACATGCATATTAACATTCATGACATAAATACAGCATATTAATACATGACATACATACATGCATATTAATATACATGGACATACATACATATTAATATACAGGACATACATACATATTAATATACAGGACATACATACATATTAATATACAGAACATACATACATATTAATATACATAACATACATATTAATATACATTACATACATACATTACATACATAATAATATACATTACATACATATTTATGTAAATGGATTACAGATCCAATTATACAGAATTTCCAAATGCTAACCAGAATCCCTTCCCAATCTTTAGCCCTCCCACTATCCTACCAATCCTTCTCCAATCTAACACAGAATCCCCATGACTCTAACGTCCTGTCCAATCTCTAGAACCGAATTCCTCCTTCCTCTCTTCCCAATCCTTACTGCTGACCAGAATCCCTGTCCCAACATTAATGCCTAACCCGAATCCCTTCCCAATCCTTACTGCTGACAAGAATCCCTCCCATTCATGTGACAGAATCCTTCCCAACCCTTACTGCTAACCAAATCCCTTACCACCTTACTGCTAACCAGATCCCTTCCCAATCCTTACTGCTAACCAGAATCCCTTCCCAATCCTTACTGCTAACCAGAATCCCTTCCCAACCCTTACTGCTAACCAGAATCCCTTCCCAACCCTTCTGCTAACCAGAATGCCTTCCCAATCTTACTGCTAACCAGAATCCCTTCCCAACCCTTACTGCTAACCAGAATCCCTTCCCAACCCTTACTGCTAACCAGAATCCCTTCCAACCCTTACTGCTAACCAGAATCCCTTTATAAATGTTATGTTACCGCCTACAGTCATACTTTATATAAAGTTATATTACCGCCTACAGTCATACTTTATATAATGTTATATTACCGCCTACAGCCATACTTTATATAATGTTATGTTACCGCCTACAGTCATACTTTAATAATGTTATATTACCGCCTACAGTCATACTTTATATAATGTTATGTTACCGCCTACAGCCATACTTTATATAATGTTATGTTACCGCCTACAGTCATACTTTATATAATGTTATATTACCTCCTACAGTCATACTTTATATAATGTTATGTTACCGCCTACAGTCATACTTTATATAACGTTATATTACCTCTACAGTAATACTTTATATAATGTTATGTTACCGCCTACAGCCATACTTTATATAATGTTATATTACCGCCTACAGTCATACTTTATATAACGTTATATTACCGCCTACAGTCATACTTTATATAATGTTATATTACCGCCTACAGCCATACTTTATATAAGTATATTACGCCCTACAGTCATACTTTATATAATGTTATGCTACCTCCTACAGTCATACTTTATATAATGTTAATTACCGCCTACAGCCATACTTTATATAATGTTATGTTACCGCCTACAGCCATACTTTATATAACGTTATATTACCTCCTACAGTCATACTTTATATAATGTTATGTTACCTCCTACAGTCTTACTTTATATAATGTTATATTACCGCCTACAGTCATACTTTATATAATGTTATGTTACCGCCTACAGTCATACTTTATATAATGTTATATTACCGCCTACAGCCATACTTATATAATGGTATGTTAACGCCCTACATTCATACTTTATATAATGTTATATTACCGCCTACAGTCATACTTTATATAATGTTATGTTACCGCCTACAGTCATACTTTATATAATGTTATGTTACCGCCTACAGTCATACTTTATATAATGTTATGTTACCGCCTACAGTCATACTTTATATAATGTATGTACCGCATGTCATACTTATATAATGTTATATTACGCCCACAGCATACTTTATATAATGTTATATTACCGCTACAGTCATACTTTATATAATGTATATTACCGCCTACAGTCATACTTATATAATGTTATATTACCGCCTACAGTCATACTTTATATAATGTTATATTACCGCCTACAGCATACTTTATATAATGTTATATTACCGCCTACATTCATACTTTATATAATGTTATATTACCGCCTACAGTCATACTTTATATAATGTTATATTACCGCCTACAGCCATACTTTATATAATGTTATATACCGCCTACAGTCATTACTTTATATAATAGTATTTACCGCCACAGCCATACTTTTATAATGTTATATTACACGCCTACAGCCATACTTATATAATGTTATATTACCGCCTACATTCATACTTTATATACGTTATATTACCGCCTACAGCCATACTTTATATAATGTTATATTACGCCTACAGCCATACTTTATATAATGTTATATTACCGCTACAGTCATTACTTTATATAATGGTTATTTACCGCCTACAGTCATACTTTTATACGTTTATATTACGCCTACAGTCATACTTATATAAGTTATATTCCGCCTACAGCCATACTTATTAATGTTATATACCGCCTACAGCCATCTTTATAAATGTTAGTTACCCTACATTCATACTTTATATAATATATTTACGCCAAGTCATACTTTATATAATTGTATATTACCGCCTACATATTCATACTTTATAATGTTATATTAACCGCCTACAGTCAATTTTATATAATGTTATATTACCGCCTACATTCATACTTTATATAACGTTATATTACCGCCTACATTCATACTTTATATAATGTTATATTACCGCCTACATTCATACTTTATATAATGTTATATTACGCCTACAGTCATACTTTATATAATGTTTATATTACGCCCTACAGTCATACTTTATATAATTTATATTACCGCCCCCGTACAGTCATACTTTATATAATGTTATATTCGCCTACATTCATACTTTATATAACGTTTATATTACCCGCTACAGCTCAACTTTATATAATGTTATATTAACGCTTGACAGTCATTCATACTTTATATAAGTTATATTACCGCCTACAGTCATACTTTATATAATGTTATATTACCGCCTACATTCATACTTTATATAATGTTATATTACCGCCTACAGTCATACTTTATATAATGTTATATTACCGCCTACATTCATACTTTATATAATGTTATATTATACGCCTACATCATCTTTATATAATGTATAATACCGCCTACATTCATAACTTTATAATGTTAATTGACGCCTACAGTCATACTTTATATAATGTTATATTACCGCCTACAGTCATACTTTATATAACGTTATATGTACCGCCTACAGCCATACTTTATATAATGTTATATTACCGCCTACAGTCATACTTTTATAATGTTATATTACCGCCTACAGTCATACTTTATATAACGTTATATTACCGCCTACAGCCATACTTTATATAATGTTATATTACCGCTACGCCATACTTTATATAAGTTATATTACCGCCTCCTACATCATACTTATATAATGTTATATTACCGCTACAGTCATACTTTATATAATGTTATATTACCGCCTACAGATAACTTTATATAATGTTATATTACCGCCCTACAGCCATACTTTATATAATGTTATATTAACCGCCTACAGCCATACTTATATAATGTTATATACCGCCACAGTCCTACTTTATATAATGTTATATTACCGCCTACAGCATACTTTATATAATGTATATTACGCCCTACAAGATCATTACTTTCGATTATAAGTTATATTACCGCCTACAGCCATACTTTATATAATGTTATGTTACCGCCTACAGCCATACTTTATATAATGTTATATTACCGCCTACAGCCATACTTTATATAATAATATATGTGAAGTGACCCACAAATCTTATTCCCAGGATTCAGTGGGAGAGGAGGATGGTGATGGTGTTTATTTAGCGTTTCCTAAATAAGTTGATTAGGTTAATGACCAGAGACGCCCCCACAGCTGCTACAGTACAAAATGAAAATATTCGACATGTGCATCCAGACACTAATATCAGATATTCTCCTTTAACGTGGATTGTAAACTGTAATCAGCACAGGATACATGGGAAAAAATACACACACACACAAACCAATACACACACATACCAGCATACACCAACACACACACACCAACACACATACCAGCATACAACAACATACACACACCAATACACACACATACCAGCATACACCAACACACACAAACACACCAATACACACACATACCAGTATACACCAATACACACAACATTACACACCAATACACACACATACCAGCATACACCAACACACACCAGCATACACCAACACACACACACACCAGTATACACCAATACACACAACATTACACACCAACACACACATAACAGCATACACCAACACATACACACACCATTACACACACATTCACACACCATTACACACCAACTCAAAAATACACAAACACACCATTACACATATACCAACATACACCAATACACATCAAAAGACACACATACACAAACAAACACTTTGCCAACACAAATATAGGAAACTTGATAGGATTTTATCCTTAAAAAATCAGTAACAACACAATAAACAGATTTAAAAACAAAATCCCTCCTATCATCTACCAGGGATTATTTTAATGAGCGAGATACAGTTTGTATATCAGCTTGAACACATTTTTTGCTCCAAACCAGCCACCATATGGCACGGGGCAGATTGACCAGATTCACCATATGGCACGGGGCAGAATGACCAGATTCACCATATGGCACGGGGCAGATTGACCAGATTCACCATATGGCACGGGGCAGTTTGACCAGATTCACCATATGGCACGGGGCAGATTGACCAGATTCACCATATGGCACGGGGCAGAATGACCAGATTCACCATATGGCACGGGGCAGATTGACCAGATTCACCATATGGCACGGGGCAGTTTGACCAGATTCACCATATGGCACGGGGAAGTTTGACCAGATTCACCATATGGCACTGGGCAGTTTGACCAGATTCACCATATGGCACGGGGAAGTTTGACCAGATTCACCATATAGCACGGGGCAGTTTGACCAGATTCACCATATGGCACGGGGAAGTTTGACCAGATTCACCATATGGCACGGGGCAGTTTGACCAGATTCACCATATGGCACGGGGCAGATTGACCAGATTCACCATATGGCACGGGGCAGATTGACCAGATTCACCATATGGCACGGGGCAGATTGAAAAGTTATTTAGGAAACAGAGGTCCCAGAGGAATGAAAGAAATTCACAATATTGGTCACAATAAAGCTTAATGATCTGGTGTAATTATTCTCCCTGTAATCCGACAGAAAGGTACCACATACCACCCAGCAGACAATCATATGATCTGTACAATAATATATCCCCCCTCCCTGCCGATATATCCCCCCCGATATATCCCCCTCCCCCGCTATATCCCCCGCATATACCCCCCTCCCCCGATATATCCCCCCCAATATATCCCCCCTCCCTGCCGATATATCCCCCCCAATATATCCCCCCTCCCTGCCGATATATCCCCCTCCCCCAGCTGAGTTAATTCTTAATAAAATATAATTTGTGCAGCAGGACTGGTTTGCTGGATATTCTATATACCGTAGGAGTCGGAGTACAAGGGAGAAGAAACGTCTAAATCAAGCCCTGGGTACTAGGTTGGTGCCCGACCTCCATTACGGATACACAAAGTCTACCACCAAACACACCGTATACACACAGAGGTTAAACCAAGCTCCAAGTGCCACTGAAGAATATTTGGCTGCAGTGACGGAGAACCCGTCCCAGTCTGGCACCGACTATTGTGTTTAAAAAGAATAAATCCAGAAAGGAATTTCACCCCCTTGGACTAAGGACCAAGTACAATGGATTCCCCAAACCCATTTATTTCATTACAGATAAGGAAGGAACCTTTACACTTTACCTATCACAGACGTTTACGGGAAGTCACAAAGGCCACAAAAAGTTGAGAAATTCAGTTGCAAGTTCTGAACCTTTGGTCTCTCTATTCTCCATTACTATCCTACTGTACATCACCATTCATACAGATTGAATGGCGGCTAAAGGGATATTCAGGGTTAAACCAAAACTGGATCTGACTGATCACTGTACTGGGAAAGTAACTGAGCGAACGTATATGTCTTATTTCACACTATATATAACCACTCTCTTTATTGCGCCATGTTTCAGATCTGTTAAAGGGGAACTGTGGTCTCCAAACAAGTTTATTTCAAATAAAAGGCCGGGTTCCTACCTTTCAAATGTGCCATCATCCACCTCTCTACGTGCTGCACAGCCCAAGATATGAAGAAATCCCTGATGAGAAAGTTAGGGGGTGGGACGCTCTGAATCTGCGGTCACAATACTACTTCCTCCTTCTAATCTGCGGTTGGCACATGCTCAGTGCAGGAGAAAGCAGAAGAAACCAGGAAGAGATCGAGTTACAGTGACTGAGAGGGAGGGGCCATGGGGGCCCATGATGAGAAGGAGACACAGGGAAGAGGGACTGTCACATGGTTTCAGAGCAGGAAGTGCAGGCGATCTGGTGATGCTGCTTCCATATCACACATAAAAACGTAAATATATTCAAAACTATGTAAAAAAAATAATGAAAGTAAATTGCAATAATACTCAGGAAAGCAATTCCTGCCAATTTACTTAACGTCATTTTTGGACCACAGATACCCTTTAAAGTCCTTCCTCCATCTGTGCAACAGTGAATAAAATATGTGACGAGGCCCCATGCCCAACCTATGGTAGTCCAAAATTGATTCATGATTCCAGCCGTATCCAGATATTGCCATAACCATAATAAACTTAATAAAACCAGTGATACAGTTATAAAGTGCAATTCTTACCATATACTTATTTAGGAACTAGTTTATCATGTGCCATATCTAGACTAGATTATATAATGTGCCATCTAGGACTAGGTTATATAAGTGCCATACATGCCTAGATTAATAGTGCCATACTATGACAGGTATATAATGTGCCATACTATGACTATGATATATAATGTGCCATACTATGACTATGTGTTATATAATGTGCCATACTATGACTAGGTTATATAATGTGCCATACTATGACTAGGTTATATAATGTGCCATACTATGACTAGGTTATATAATGTGCCATACTATGACTAGGTTATATAATGTGCCATACTATGACTAGGTTATATAATGTGCCATACTATGAACTAGGTGTTATATAATGTGCCCATACTATGACTAGTTTATATAATGTGCCATACTGTGACTAGGTTTCTATAATGTTACCATAACTATGACTAGGTTTATTAATGTGCCATACTATGACTAGGTTATATAATGTGCCATACTATGACTAGGTTATATAATGTGCCTATGACTAGGTTATATAATGTGCCATCTATGACTAGGTTATATAATGTGCCATACTATGACTAGGTTTATAATGTGCCATACTATGACTAGGTTATATAATGTGCCATACTATGACTAGGTTATATAATGTGCCATACTATGACTATAACTAGGTTATATAATGTGCCATACTATTACTAGGTTTATAATGTGCCATACTATGACTAGGTTATATAATGTGCCATACATGACTAATAACTAGGTTATATAATGTTGCCATACTATGACTAGTTATATAGTGCCAACTTACAGGTTATATAATGTGCCATACTATGACTAGATTATATAATGTGCCATACTATGACTAGATTATATAATGTGCCATACTATGACTATGACTAGGTTATATAATGTGCCATACTATGACTAGGTTATATAATGTGCCATACTATGACTAGGTTATTAATGTGCCATACTATGACTAGGTTATATAATGTGCTACTATGACTAGGTTATATAATGTGCCATACTATGACTAGGTTATATAATGTGCCAGACTATGACTAGGTTTATATAATGTGCCATACTATGACTAGGTTATATAATGTGCCATACTATGACTAGGTTATATAATGTCCATACTATGACTAGTTATATAATGTGCCATACTATGACTAGGTTATATAATGTGCCATACTATGACTAGGTTATATAATGTGCCATACTATGACTAGGTTATATATGTGCCATACTATGACTAGGTTTATAATGTGCCATACTATGACTACAGTTAAATGTTGTGCCATACTAGACTAGGTTATATAATGTGCCATACTATGACTAGGTATATAATGTGCCATACTTGACTAGGTATATAATTGTGCCTACTATGACTAGGTTATATAATTTGCCAGCCATACTATTACTAGGTTATATAATGTGCATACTGGACTAGTTAACTATAATGTGCCATACTATGACTAGGTTACTATAATGTGCTACTATGACTATATTATATAATGTGCCATACTATGACTAGATATATAATTGCCATACTATGACTAGATTATATAATTTCCATACTATGATGAATTATTAATTGTGCATACTATGACTATGACTAGGTTATATAATGGCCATACTATGACTAATTATATAATGTGCCATACTATGACTATGACTGGTTATATAATGTGGCCATACTATGACTAATTTATATAATGTGCCATACTATGACTATGACTAGGTTATAAATGTGCCATACTATGACTAGGTTTATATAATGTGCCTGAACTCATTACTAGATTATATAATGTGGTCCATACTATGACTAGGTATATAATGTGCCATACAAACTAGGTTATATAATGTGCCATACTATGACTATGACTAGGTTATATAATGTGCCATACTATGGACTAGGTTATATAATGTGCCATACTATGACTAAGGTTATATAATGTGCCTGACTATGACTAGATTATATAATGTGCCATACTATGACTAGGTTATATAATGTGCCATACTATGACTAGGTTATATAATGTGCCATACTATGACTATAACTGTTTATATGTATATTGCCATTATTGTCCTCTATGACTATGACTAGTTAATATAAGTGCCATACTAGACTAGGTTTATAATGTGCCATACTATGACTATGACTAGGTTATATAATGTGCCATACTATGACTAGGTTATATAATGTGCCATACTATGACTAGGTTATATAATGTGGCCATACTATGACTAGGTTATATAATGTGTGCCATATCATGACTAGGTTTATAATGTCCATACTATGAACTAGGTTATATAATGTGCCATACTGCTAGGTTATATATGTGCCTACTATTACTAAATTATACTAATGTGCCATACTATGACTAGACTAGGTTATATATGTGACCATACTCTGACTAGGTTTATATAATGTGCCATACTATGACTATACACTCAGGTTATATAATGTGCCCATACATGACTAAATTTATAATGTGCCTACTATGACTATGACTATGGTTATATAATGTGCCATACTAATGACTAGGTTATATAATTGCCATACTATGACTAGTTCTATATTGCCATACTGACTAGGTTATATAATGTGCCATACTATGACTTAGGTTATATAAATGTGCCATACTATGACTATGTTATAAATGTGCCATACTATGACTAGGTTATATATGTGCCATACTATGACTAGTTAATAATGTGCCATACTATGACTATGACTAGTTTTTAAATGTGCCTACTATGACTAGGTTATATAATGTGCCATACTATAACTAGGTTTATAATGTGCCAACTATGCTATGCTATATATGTCAACTATACTATGTTATATAATGTGCCATACTATGACTAGGTTATATAATGTGCCATACTATGACAGGTTATATAATGTGCCATACTATTTATACTATGACTAGTTATATATGGCCATGACTGACTAGATTATATAATGTGCCTGACTATGACTAGGTTATATAATGTGCCTGACTATGACTAGATTATATAATGTGCCATACTATGACTATGACTAGGTTATATAATGTGCCATACTATGACTAGGTTATATATGCTAGGTTCAATATGTGCCATACTAATGACTAGGTTATATAATGTCCAATACATGACTAGACTAGGTTATATATGTGCCATACTATGGACTATGGTTATAAATGTGCCATACTATGACTAGGTATATAATTTGCCATACTATGACTAGGTTATATAATGTGCCATACTATGGACTATGTATATAGTGTACTATAGATTGTGCCATACTATGACTAGGTTATATAATGTGCCATACTATGACTAGGTTATATAATGTGCCAACTATGACTAGGTTATATAATGTGCCATACTATGACTAGGTTAATATAATTGCCATACTAGACTAGGGTTATATAATGTGCCATACTATACTAGTTGATTAATGTGCCATACTATGACTAGGTTATATATGTGCCATACATGACTATGACTAGGTTATATAATGTGCCATACTATGACTAGGTTATATAATGTGCCATACTATGACTAGATTAATATGTGCATACTATGACTAGACTAGGTTATATAATGTGCCATACTATGACTAGGTTATATACTGTGCCTACTATGACTATGACTAGTTTATATACTTGCCATACTATGACTAGGTTTATAATTGTGCCATACTATGACTAGGTATATAATGTGCCATACTAGACTAGGTTATATAATGTGCCATACTATGACTAGGTTTATATGGCCATACTATGACTAGTTATATAATGTGCCTACTATGACTAGTTATATAATGTGCCATACTATGACTAGGTTTATATAATGTGCCATACTATGACTATGTTATATAATGTGCCATACTAATGACTAGGTTATATAATGTGCCTACTATGACTGGTATTAATGTCATACTATGACTAGGTTATATAATGTGCCATACTATACTAGGTTATATAATGTCCATACTATGACTAGGTTATATAATGTGCCATACTATGACTAGGTTATCTAATGTGCCATAACTATGACTAGGTTAATATACTGTTGCCATACTATGACTAGGTTATATAATGTGCCATACTATGACTAGGTTATATAATGTGCCTACTATGACTATGACTAGTTATTAATGTCCATACTATAACTAGGTTATATAATGTGCCATACTAGACTATGACTATGTTATATATGTGCCATACTATACTAGGTCTCTATATGTGCCATACTATGACTAGGTTATATAAGGTGCCATACTATGACTAGGTTATATAATGTGCCATAACTATGACTATGACTAGTTGTTAATGTGCCATACTATGACTATATTATATAATGTGCCATACTATGACTAGGTTATGATAATGTGCCATACTAATGACTAGGTTTATATAATGTGCCATACTATGACTAGGTTATATCATGTGCCATACTATGACTAGTTATATAATGTGCCATACTATGACTAGTTATATAATGTCCATACTATGACTAGGTTATATAATGTGCCATACTCTGACTAGGTTATATATGTCCATACTATGACTTAGGTTATATAATGTGCCATACTTGACTATGACTAGTTATATAATGTGCAACATGGAATAGGTTTAATGTGGCCATACTATGACTAGGTTATATAATGTGCCATACTATGACATGACTAGGTTATATAATGTGCCTACTTGACTAGTTATATAATGTGCCATACTAGACTAGGTTATATAATGTGCCATACACTATGACTATGTTATATAATGTGCCATACTAATGACTAGGTTATTATAAAATGTGCCATACTATGACTAGGTTATCATGTGCCATACTATGACTAGGTTATATAATGTGCCATACTATGACTAGGTTATATAATGTGCCATACTATGACTAGGTTATATAATGTGCCATACTATGACTAGGTTATATAATGTCCATACTATGACTAAGGGGTTATATAATGTGCCATACTATGACTAGGTTATTCAATGTGCCATACTATGACTAGAACTAGGTTATATAATGTGCCATACTATGACTAGGTTTATATGTGCCATACTATGACTATAACTAGTTATATAACTGTGCCATACTATGACTAGGTTATATAATGTGCCATACTATGACTAGATTATATAATGTGCCATACTATGACTAGGTATATATGTGCCATACTATGACGAGTTTATGTGCCATACTATGACTATAACTAGGTTTATATAATGGCCATACTAATGACTATAGACTAGGTTTATATAATGTGCCATACTATAACTAGGTTATATAATGTGCCATGACTATGACTAGAATTATGATAATGTGCCAACTATGACTAGGTTTTATATAATGTGCCATACAATGACTATAACTAGGTTAATATATGTGCCATACTATGACTATAACTAGGTTATATAATGTGCCATACTATGACTAGGTTATATAATGTGCCATACTATGACTAGGTTATATAATGTGCCATACTATGACTATGACTAGGTTATATAATGTGCCATACTATGACTATGACTAGGTTATATAATGTGCCATACTATGACTAGGTTATATAATGTTGGCCATACTATGACTAGGTTATATAATGTGCCATACTATGACTATGACTAGGTTATAAATTGTGCCATACTATGACTAGGTTATATAATGTGCCATACTATGACTAGGTTATATAATGTGCCATACTATGACTAGTTATAATGTGGCCATACTATGACTAGGTTTATAATGTGCCATACTATGACTAGGTTATTAATGTGCCATACTATGACTAGGCTTATATAATGTGCCATACTATGACTAGTTATATAATGTTGCCATACTATGACTAGGTTATATATGTGCCATACTATGATAGGTTTATAATGTGCCATACTATGACTAGGTTTATATAATGGGCCAACTAATGACTAGGTTATAAGGGCCATACTATGCTATGACTAGGTATATAATGTGGCCATACTATGACTAGGTTTATATAATGTGCCATACTAATGACTAGACATTATATAATGTGCCATACTATGACTATGGCTACTTACTGGTTTATATAATATGTAGCGCCATACTATGAACTAATGACTAGTTATATAATGGTGCCATACTATGACTATGACTAGGTTATATAATGTGCCATACTATGACTAGATTATATAATGTGCCATACTATGACTATGACTAGGTTATATAATGTGCCATACTATGACTAGGTTATATAATGGGCCATACTATGACTATGACTAGGTTATATAATGTGCCAACTATGACTAGATTATATAATGTGCCATACTATGACTATGACTAGGTTATATAATGTGCCATACTATGACTAAATGACAATGCTTAGTGTTTTACTATAATGTGGCCATACTATGACTAGCGTTATATAATGTGCCATACTATTGACTAGATTATATAATGTGCCATCTATGACCTATGGTTATATAAATGTGGCACTATTCTAGACTGTAGGTTATATAATGTGCCATACTATGACTAGGATTATATCAATGTGCCATACTAGACTTACTAGATTATATAATGTGCCAAAAAAAAAAATACATGACTATATGATATATGTGCCATAACTGATGACTAGGTTTTATATAGTGCCATCTGATTATAAGTGCACGTAACTAGATTAGTGCAACTAGTAGATTATATAATGTGCCATACTTGACTAGGTTATATAATGTGCCATACCTAACTAGGTTATATATGTCCATACTATGACTAGTTACGATAGTGTCCTATTGACTATTAATATGTCCTACTAGCTATACTAGGTTATATAATGTGCCTACTATGACTAGGTTATACTAATGGGCCATATGACTAGACTAGGTTAAATATAATGTGCCATACTAATGACTCATGACTATGTATATATATGTGCGCATACTATGACTAGGTTATATAATGGGCCATACTATGACTATGACTAAGGTTATATAATTGGCCAATACTAAGGACTAAATACTAGTGTATATAATGTGCCATACTTATGACTATTATTATGTCCATATAGATATGACGGTAAGCCATACTATGACTATGAGGATGGCTCCTGTTGACTATATTGTGCCCTACTAATGACTAGGTATATTGCCATACTGAGACTATTATATAATGGGCCATACTATGACTATGACTAGTGTCAGGAAAATTGGTAGAGTGACTTTGGTAGAATGGTTAATACCTTCCATTAGTTGCTTCTTAGGACCAATAAACATTCCATTCCAACCCTGGAAACAGTCCTATTGTTTATATTACGATTAGTCAAGCATGGTAACCAGATCTCCCTTTCTCAGACCATGTGGGTGGGGCCAGACCGTGCATACTGGAATTCTCTACAGCAAAGGGTCTGGTGGGTACTAAGATGGTCATTTTTAAGGACCAGTCATACAGGTAAATCAATTGTATTTCGGTATTGGGAAGGCCGTAAGACAGAACCAATGTTATATTGTAAATATAATAATTTGCCCATTAACGCGATACCCAACATGGCGCCCTTATTCCTTGCCAAGGTGAGATATAATATCTTGGGAAATATGGATACACACAGGTTCATTTTGGTATTGGCGAAGCTGGATATTATAAAGGAGAGGAATATGGATCAATATCCCAATACAAAGTTCATATCTACATTTATAGAGTCCGCCTAAATGAAGGGGGAATGAGTGCTTTTGGCTAGTCGTAATCTGGACATTCCTGGACACTCCACCTCCATGGGAGGGCGTGTTCAACAAAAAACTAGTTTAAAAGTCCATGTAAGTCCAAAATAATGTTTTCATACTTTGGGACATGCTAAACACGTGGTGTATGGCCCCAATGTTTCATCCTCCTGCCCCAGGACACAGACTTCTTTCTATGAGTAGGGTCTGTGAATAGTTTTATCCTTTTTTATTTTTTTCCCTATAAGCTTTGTACTTTTGATGTCCATTTTATTGTAACACACCATTTTTTTTATTTTTGTATTATTGCACTGTCCACTTTTGGAATATTAAATCTAAAATTTAAATAAGTTTTGTCTTTGATGCTCTGAAAAGAACCTCAGTAGCCATCTGATATTTATATGTGTTTTTGAATGGAGTGTGCAGTGTAAATGCTATTAACTCTACTGCTTGTGAAGGACTGATGCTAATTACCCATTATTTGCTGGAGTGATGGTGTTAGTGTTAACCATTTAGCTGCCAGGACAGGGGTGGTGGGGCATAGTCCCAGTGAGAGTCAAGAGTGGGTTTTGGGGCGTCTTTAACGGCCGTAATTAAAGTGGGTGGCAGCGAATAACCGATTAATTGTCCAGATCACGTGCCCACGAACTGGCGTCCGTGACAAATTGGCTGGCAGCGGTGGGATAATTATTTTTTATTAGAGCATTATGCTTGGATTAAGTATTTAACCTTGTACTAAGAACTGTATCCTTGCGAGGGTATCAGTCTTCAAGACAAACTCAGTGCATTTATTTTTAAAAGACATACCGTACAAACAGTTTGTTCCCTCCCCTCTCGTTTTTTTTTGCTTTCCTATCTTTTATTTGGCAGTGTTAGCTGAGGAATGGCAACCTTTTACGAGACAACCCAAGAGGTCCTGATCAATCTCTGTGAGGAAGAGGTTGATGTCCTGGATAAGTCAAGGAGCTGCTGATAGGGGACATTGTGTGAAAGTGCCAGGAGCAACAGAACTACACAACTGAGTCGGTGAAGCGATGTGATTTTAGCTATCCCAAAGGACTGTTTAACCTTGGATTTTCTCAGCAATGATGAATACACCAGTGCAAAGGACGGTACATTCTTCCCTGAAAAGGATTTACAATTTTGGGTTCAATGACCCCAGCTACGTCTTCAATTGATCTTGCAGTCAGTCAGGAGAGGAGGCAAGCAGCTGAGAGAGCTGAACGGCAAGCCAGCTGAAATGGAAGCCGCACAGCTAACGGCAAGCCACGCGAATGGAAGCCGCAGCAGCTGAGAGGCAGCGCAGAGAGAATTTCGAACTGCAGCCGCAGACCGTCGTTTCAACTGGAGTTAGCAAGCCCAGCCCAGAAACCAGTCTCCACATCCAGTGGTCCAGAGAGGTTCCGTTTGCTTGCATGGTGTCACCCAAGTTTTCCTGTCATGGACAATGAAGCAATTTGGATCACTTTTTTTGTTAAGTTTTGAAAAGTGCTGCACGACAGTATCAGTTGCCACTGGAGCAGTGGGCAAGATACTTGACACCCTGGATTAAAAGGCAAGCCTTAGATGCCTTTGTTTGAACTTACCACCATAGACTTGATGGGACGTATGGCTTAAACAGCTCGTGTTAAGAGTTTAACCCACGCCAGGTGTAATCGCAAAAAGTTTTCGAGCGTTTGCAAGAGAGGTCCAACTGACAGCTACTCAGATGTTGTGAGTATCTGAGAACCAGTTTTCCGCCAGTGGATTCAGGACGTCAGTTACCAATTTTGAGGAGCTGGAGGATCTTATGTTCATGGATCAGTTTTCCTTAATATCTGTCCTGGAGATTTGCACTTTGTATTGGATCGGGAGCCAAAAACAGCGCAAAAAAGCACAGAAGTCGCAGAACACCTATGAGCCACACAGGGTGCCAACATATCCAAAGGTCCAACGTTCAACAAAGATCACCACTGGAATGGATCGTCACCATAGGGAAGCAGCACTGCAGAATGTCAAGGCGGGTGAGAATTTGTACGAAAGCCCAGTTTGGCGTAAACCATGGAGATCCACTAGATGTTTTATATGTAACCACGGGACATGTAAGGCTTCTGTCCAGAAAGAAAGGGACCAGTGTCTCACCAGTCATCTGTGGTAATGCTGTACTGGTAAGACAGAGAATTTATGTCATCATATGCAGACTGTACGTGGAGATAATTTACCCATGGGTTACGGGACTTCAGGATCTCTTGTCTCTGGTGCGTCCAGAGTGATTAACTTTGGGACCTTTTCCTGGGAAGACTTTATTGGTAACAGGGAGTGGGTGGGAGTCATCCACGGGTGCCTTGGCTAATGTTTACTTGGATTGGGGTGTGTGGAGAGGTCTGAGGGAAGTTGGGGATATCTAATGAAATTCCTGTCAATGTGTTTCTGTGGCATGATTTGGGAGAATGGCTCTTGCTTTTTGTGCAATGATCCGGTCTCACTAGGTCCAGCCGCGCTGGAGTGTGACCAACCCACGCAATCAGTAAGGCAACAGGTAACAAGAGGCAAGGTAACTGGGAGGGAGGGCTGAGAGACCAGAGCAAGTCCGTCAGTGCCAGAACAGTATGCTACTGTGTGAATGGAGAGAGAAGGGGGATCCCCCATTCACTCTCTGGTAGAAGTCAGGTTATGAACGTAAGGTAGGGATTGTTCACAGAAACTGGGAGGGAGGGCTGAGTGACCAAGAGGGTGTCTTTCAGCGCCAGAACCAGTACGTCTACATTGTGAATGTAGAGGGTAGGGAAGGTATCCCCAGGGTGGATGTTCTGGGTACAGTACCCGTAAGTAGAGAGGGATTTCCAGAGTAGGATTCCCTGAGTCCTGTTCCCACATCTGCCTGAGGTCCTGGATAGCAGTCAGGAATTAGTACAGGAGTGTGTGGGGCAGGTGTAAGGACTCAAAGCGGGTCCGAACGGACTGTTTCCACTCAGACTAGGGAGAAAGGGTACTGTGGGCATAGCGGTGCGCCAGTACCAACCTCAGTGTGTGGGTGGAGAAGGAGAGTAAAGGGTTTGAAAGAGGGACAGCTACATACCCAGGAGTGTCCCAGTAGATAGAAGAGGTAGCTATCCATGAGGACCAACATACAGTAAAAGTCACTGGTTTTTCCCGCAGTCAAGAGGGAGCGGATATGGTGAGCAGTGAGCAAGGAAAGGGTTAAGAGTACCAGTATCTGTCTTAGTTGTAGACCCAGGAAATGGGAACGTTTAGACTCACAGTGATACAGGTAGTCATGTGAGATAAAGGAGGACTGTCAGCCAGAGAGTGTGGCAGAGGGAGGACAGATCTGAGGGTTAGGAGTGGTGGTGGGGACAGTCCCCTACATATCAATGTCCTCCAGGTGTAAATACAGAACGTACCTGTCAGCACACAGAGATGGTCACACAGATGGTAGTGTTTTTTTTTTTGCGGTGGGGGTGGGGTGGGGGGGGGGGGGTGTGGGGTGGTGCTCTCTATATCAGAGTGTGTACAACAGACTGAGCTCAAGAGGTTTAACCAGCCTACTTGGGTGAATTGACTGTGAACCCAAAACCCATTCTCTATAACCACAGTAAAGAGGAATGGTGGTTTTGTAAAATGTGCAGGTGAATCATATCATGGAGCAATAATGATTTACATTCACCGAACCAAGGTGGATGCAGGAGGGATATTCGGTGCTGTCCGAACCACCTGATTTATGGAACGGCATGAGTTGACCTGTGAGTCACATCCCGTGCGCCATTTTAAAGAGGAGCGTGTCAGGAAAAGTGTGTAGAGTGACTCTGGGTAATAATGGTTACTATTCCTATTAGTTCTTAGGACCAATAACATTCCATTCCAACCTGGAACAGTCCTATTGTATATTACGTTAGTCAAGCATGGAACCAGATCTCCTTTCTCAGACAATGTGGGGCCGGGAACCGTGCATCTGGAATTCTCTCCAGCAAGGGGTCTGGTGGGTACTAAGAGGTCATTTTAAGGACAAGTCATACAGTTAAAATTGTATTTCGGTATTGGAAGGCGTAAACGACAGAAACCAATGTTATATTTGTAATATAATAATTTGCCCATAATAGGATACCCAACATGGTGCCCTTATTCCCTTGCCAAGGTGAGATATTAATATCTGGGGAAATATGGATAACACACAGGTCTGTTTGTTATTGGAGAATTGATAATAATAAAGAGAGGAATATGTGATCAATATCCCAATACAAAGTACATTCTACTTTATATGGAGTCTGCCTAAATGGAGGGGAATGAGTGCTTTTGGCTAGTCGTAAATCTGGACATTCCTGGACACTCCCACCTCATGTGTAGGGCGTAGTTCAACAAATAGTTTAAAAGAGTCCATGTAGTCCAAATAATGTTGTTCATACTTGGGGACATGCTAAAAACGTGTGTATGGACCCAATGTTTCATCTGCCCAGGACACAGGACTTCTTCTAGTGATTGGGTCTGTATAGTTTTATCCTTTTTATTTTCTATAACTGTTGTACTTATTGATGTCATTTATTGTAACACCATTTTATTTATTTTTGTATTTATGCACTGTCCACCTTTTGGAATATTACATTCTAAAATTTAATAAGTTTTGTCTTTGATGCTCTAAAAGAACTCAGTTAGCCTCTGATAAGTTTATATGTGTTTTGAATGGAGTGTGCAGTGTAAATGCTAATTAACTCTGACTGCTTGTGAAGGACTGATGCTAATTAACCATTTAGTTGCTGGAGTGAATGGTGTAAGTGTTAACCATTTAGCTGCCAGGACAGGGGTGGCCATAGTCAGTGAGAGTCAAGAGTGGGTTTTTGGGCGTCTTTAAGGCCGTAACTTAAATTGGTGGCAGCGAATACCGATTAATTAGTCAGATCACGTGCCCAGCGACTGGCGTTCGTGACAATCAGGTTATATATGTGCCATACTTGACTAGTTATATAATGTGCCTACAACTATGACTATGATAGGTTATATTGCCATATATGACTAGACTAGGTTATATAATGTGCCATACTATGACTAGGTTATATATGGCCATAACTATGATAGGTTATATAATGTGCCATACTATGACTAGTTATTGTGCATACTATGACTCGTATAATGTGCCATACTATGACTAGGTTATATAATGTGCCCATACTATGACTAGGTTATATAATGCCATACTATGACTAGGGTTATAATGTGCCATACTGATGACTAGGTTATATAATGTGCCATACTATGACTAGGTTATATAATGTGCCATACTATGACTATGACTAGGTTATATAATGTGCCATACTATGACTAGGTTTATATAATGTGCCATACTATGACTATGACTAGGTTATATAATGTGCCATACTATGACTATGACTAGGTTATATAATGTGCCATACTATGACTATGACTAGGTTATATAATGTGTAATAAGGCTCAGTGTGTTCCCATTACTGTAATTACCGATTGCCATAATCCCTTTTAGAAATGGTTTGTGTAATGTGGATCCTTATTAATTCCTCCTGCGTTGGACATTAAAGACACAGACAGAGGTTATTCATCTGGGGAACTCTCGTCCTCCTCCTTACGTTACGGGGAATGTTGGGCTCTGATTGGCTTTTTTTGCTTCCATTGAATAATGATCATTTTCAGTGGAATTGTATGGAAACGTTTCATGTAAGTACAGGAGGAGGTCAGTTGTATTACCCAAAGCCAGGACGGTTGGTTGTGCTGTCCCAATCGTGATTACTCAACTTTCCTCCTCTGCTGCTGTTGTGCAAATTCCAACCTATGAAAACTACTGGTCGCAATGAATCTCATCTCTATAGTCCGTGTTACTTAAAGGGAAAGCCCCTTGATAATGTCAACACCCAACTACTCTCGGTTTCAGATCACGGCGGCAGAGAGATTCTCAACTCTACTAGCCACAGAGACTGATTGTGAAGAGAAAGGCAGCTTACAGGTGCACATATAGCGAGACCTAAAAAGTAACGGGATTCTGGGAAACCATGTCCATGTGCCTAATGGGATGAAATCCATGTGCCGAAATAGTAACTGTGGTGCTATAGCCTTGTACGTGGGAACTCTCTCCTTCATCCAACCACAAGAGAAATTAGCACCACCAAGATGTTAAGGGCAAGTCCAGTCCTCAAATGGAGATTATATACAAATAAATCACCCCCAAACCCCAAAAAATGGAATAGTCATAATTCTGGAGATGGAAGATTAACCTGAAATCCTGGTCTGTTGTCCCTGTTTCTGCTCCTGGTTTCTTCCAGTTAGAAACTGTCATTGATATAACAGGTACATCACAGCCAGTGACTAATGCTAATCCCCTAGCTGCCCCCTTGCGCATGTCAAGCTCATAACCAGCTCACTAATTGCTTAAGGGGGCGTGAACTAATTGTCATTACACACACTATCCTTCTGTTTTACGAGGCACCCATGAACATAGCAGCAGCTAATAATTCCAGAGGACAAGGTAGGGTATAGCAACATATTTTAAAGGGCCGGTCTTTCTGAAAATAAGTCATTATGTGGTTGAAGTTGTCCTTTAAGAAAGGCCACGTGGCACAGATAAAAAGGAAAGATGACAGATACATGTAGAATGGATTTATTTGTTCATAGACCAATGGACAATGTTTTGTTTTGCTGGTTATTGTAAGGATCAGTTAACGTATAGAGGGGCGTACTTAATATTATTACCGTCTCGCTTGCTTTCTGTCACTTACGGCAGCCCAGGTATAAAAAACTTACAGGGAGATTCAATAAAAAGTCTTATCGTTAAAAATGGTGCTAATTTTGCCCAACCAATCAGATGTTATTTAACATTTGAAAGCTAACATCTGATTGGTTGGGGCAAATTAGCCACCATTTTAAACGGTAAGAACTTTTATTGAATAACCCTGAGGCTATGGCCCCACTACAAATACTAAATCGCCACGCAATCGTGAGCGTTTATCGCACGCGGTTGTGCATCATTCTTGCGCGTTTTCCGTTTGCGCGTGCGTTTGTCATTTTCCATTATGGCAACGCATGCGTTACGCGGCAAAAACGGTGAAACGCTGCGCTAACCCAAACGGAAATGATGTCAATGGGAAATCGCAGGGATTTTTGCGCTCCCAGCGCATTTCCATTATAACCAAATCGTATGCGCTTTTGCAGACGCAAAACGCGTGCGCAAACGCTTACAAAACGCATAAGTGGGGCCTAGCCCTGAATGTGGCCATCCCAACTCCAGCCATGCAAATCATGTGACTGAGTCATGTGACACACTCCCCCCCCCCCCCCCAGGACGCCCCATGTGACATTGCTGTAAGATGAGAATAATCATCTGGGAAGGAGGACGAGTAAAGTGTTTTTTATTTCTCTCTCTGTTTGATCTTATCTCCCCCTGGTTAATGAGTCAATATGAATTCTAGCTTCTATCTAGATGGGACGCACCACACCGCAGGGAACGGAATAAACCAAATATTTTTAGCCCTAATGTCTGTATTTTATACCCAGCATGCACAATGTCAATAGTTTCATCTAAAAACCACATTTTTGTTTCCTGTGGACAGAACTAATCTAAGCAAATTCCATTGGATATTTATTTAATTACTCCCACGGTCCGTTATTTTTCTCTTTATTCATGACTTTTCTGCACTAACGCTCGTCCCTGGAATTCAACCGTCTCATGTAAATGTGAAGGACCCCAGGAATAAACGGATATTTGTATATAGTATGTCTATAGGCGGCTGGTCTATGTGGGGTAGTCTATGGCTGGATGATCTATTAGTGGCTGGTCTATGGGTAGGTTAGTCTGAGTGGCTGGTTTTATGGTAGGTTAGTCTGAGTGGCTGGTCTATGGGTAGGTTAGTCTGAGTGGCTGGTCTATGGGTAGGTTAGTCTGAGTGGCTGGTCTATGGGTAGGTTAGTCCTGGTGGCTGGTCTATGGGTAGGTTAGTCTGAGTGGCTGGTCTATGGGTAGGTTAGTCTGAGGGGCTGGTCTATGGGTAGGTTAGTCTGAGTGGCTGGTCTATGGGTAGGTTAGTCTGAGTGGCTGGTTATTGGGTAGGTTAGTCTGAGTGGCTGGTCTATGGGTAGGTTAGTCTGAGTGGCTGGTCTATGGGTAGGTTAGTCTGAGTGGCTTGGTCTACTGAGAACGGCGCATTCTAGGGTTCTGGAGCACTAAAGTCGAGGGTCATGGCCGAATTCGAGGGTTACCGAACGCCGCATTTGAAGTGCCGCAAGCGATGTTAAATGCCGAAAGCGACATTCTATTGCAGCACTTTGAACTCCAGCTTGAAAGTGCTAAAATAGAAAAACGTCAGTTAGCGATGCACTGAGAGCCGCTATCGGCATATAACATCGCTGGGCTGTTTTCACGGGGTTGCCGATACCGGCTCTTGGTACATCGCCCTGTTAGTGTTTATACAAGTTTTGGTGACAGTGATGTGTTCCCCAGACCATTTCCCAGGTCCCAGAGCCATTTACAGTAAGTTACCATTGATATTTTCACGGTATTTAATCCAAACTTTTCAAATTATTTCTCCCCGTTGACTTTAATGCTCTGAATAAAAAACAAATGTAAGATACTATCAGGGTTATTCAATAAACGTTCTTATCGTTACAAACGGTGCTAATTTTGCCCCAACCAATCAGATGTTAGCTTTCAAATGTTAAATAAGATCTGATTGGTTGGGGCAAAATTAGCACCATTTGTAACAATAAGAACTTTTATTGAATAATGTGCATCTTGCTTCCTTTTCAGATCAACTGGAACACATCCGTCTCCCATAGGGATAAATGGAGTTTAACAGCTACAACAGTCCCATCTGTTCAAACACTCAATTATAAACAGAGTCCCATCGGTGAGGATACAGAAAGTACCGAGCTTTGGAAGATCCTGTTGTTTTCAGTTTAATGTAACCCCCTGTAATTGGAAGCGAGTCCTTCAGGATAAGGTGCCGCCATCAGCATGCAGGACACAGCATTAAATCAAAAGGCAAAACCCCTCCAACTGTTTAGCATCATTGGAAGAGTCAATTCTAGGCGCGGCGCAGCCTTTAACAATCAATAAAGGAGTTTGTGAGACAACGGCTATTCTCAGCAGACCCAAAGGCTTGAAATCTCAGCAATTCCCCTAAGCTGGAATAAAAAAGAGCTATGAATGTTAAGCAGTTTCTATCTGCATGAACACGGGTCTATGGACAGAGCAATATCGCTCCAATGATCTATGAACAGCCCAACGTTATTAAATTGCAAAATTGTCCCCTGGTAGGATCAGCAATGGGCAGTAAGAAATATTTAGAGTCCAGTCTGATTTGATTGACTGGCTGATTCCCTGGCACAACAGATTTGTTTGCATATTTCACATGATGATGTCATTATAATGATGTCATAGTGTGATACATCTCAAATGTTCAATGGGGTGAATTAGCAGAGCAGGATTATCCACAAGGCAACCCTAGGCACCTGCCTAGGGCCCAGGAAATTTCTGGGGGCCCAGCTTCAAAAGCATAGTCTATACAATATATGTAGCAAAAAAAGGGCCATAAATGATGGCCCTGACTAGGGCCCCATATGATCATAATCCATCTCTGTGAATTAGCAGTAAAGGCTACATGGTTAGACTTACCAAGAAGATGCATGGCCTGGTCTAGGGAAATTAATAGATAGTTATTGATTTAATTGAATGCAATGCTGTTCCTTTAAAAAGAGCATGCAGAACAAAGCATGGTGGGCTACGATTGATCACCCACTGGTCTTAAACATGTCTGCCTACCGCGCTTTTCTCTTTTGGATCTAATTATCTTTTTACAATACGGTCTTCTGTAAAAGCTTTTAAAACTTTATTTTATTCATTGGATAAATATTAACATGGTAGAATCATTGGATGTGTCATTATACTATATTTGTCTTTGGAATATTGCTCTTTACGGATGTTAGGGAGGATCTATCCATGGTCTCGTTAAGTGATCTAGCCAGTGGGAACACTGACCAATCGTGGGGATCATTGTCTGCATATGTGTACATAGCTTTAGTCCAATCTCTATGTTTATTTCTTATTATGGAACAAATGTTATTACATTGAATTTAACAGAATATACAGCAAGACAGGAAAATTACAAAGTCTACAAGAAAACAACTATGTCAGGACATTTATATAGGAATTAACTTAATGACCCTTAAAAACAATAACCTTCCCACAACACCAACTGATATATTTAGCACATTATTACCTGCATTACTAACCAGGTATTTAATGATACAGAGAAAGCTGGCTCCTCCCTCCATGCTGTCAATCAAGGCTGTCACTGCTGACATCACAACCAATAAGTGACTGTTGATTCCCTGTGCTGCCTCCTTTTCACATGCTCAAGCTTCTAAAAAGCTCTGTGAGCCAAGGGTGGAGGCGGATACCTTTTCCATAATTGGAAAAAATGTTTTGATTTTAAATATCTGGTTACAAGTTTATGTAACATAGTAATTAAGGTTGAATAAAGACATACGTCCATCTAGTCCAACCTTTATACCCTACCCATAATGTCTGTTACTATGTTTACTATGTACTCGTTTATACAGACATTATGGTGTAGGGTACGAAGGTTTGGGCTAGACGGACGTATTGTCTTTATAACCTCCAATACTATGTACTATGTAACTGTTATACAGACATTTGGGCTAGGGTATAAAGGTTGGACTAGATGGACGTATGTCTTTATATAACCTCCAATACTATGTTACTATGTAACTTTTATCAGACAATTATGGGTAGGGTATAAGGTTGGACTAGACGGACGTATGTCTTTATATAAACCTCCAATCTATGTTACTATGTAACTGTTATACACACATTATGGGTAGGGTATAAAGGTTGGACTAGATGGACGTATGTCTTTAACAACCTCCAATACTATGTTATCATGTAACTGTTATACACAGACATTATGGGTAGGGTATAAAGGTTGGACTAGATGGACGTATGTCTTTATATACCATCTCAATACTATGTTACTATGTAACTGTTATATACCATTATGGGTAGGGTATAAAGGTGGACTAGATGGACTATGTCTTTATACAACCTCCAATACTATGTTACTATGTAACTGTTATAGAAAGACTTATGGGTAGGGTTAAAGGTTGGACTAGATGGACGTATGTCTTTATAAACAACTTCAATACTATGTTATATATGTAACTGTTTATACAGACATTATGGGTAGGGTATAAGGTTGGACTAGATGGACTATGTCTTTATACAACCCTCCAATACTATGTTACTATGTAACTGTTTATACAGACATTATGGGTAGGGTATAAAGGTTGGACTAGATGGACAATGTCTTTATACAACCTCAATACTATGTTACTATGTAACTGTTACGCAGACATTATGGGTAGGGTTGTTGGCTGTGGCCGTTATGTCTTTCATCCCACCCCCTACTGTTACTATGTACTGTTATACAGACTTATGTAGGGTATAGTTTGGACTGTGGTATGTCTTTTTCCATCTATGTTTTGTCTGTTTCAGACATTATGGTAGGGTATAAAGGTTGGCTAATGACGTATGTCTTTATCAACCTCCAATACTAGTTTATATGTACTGTTATACAGACATTATGGGTAGGGTATAAAGGTTGGACTAATGGACGTATGTCTTTATACACCTCCATAACTATGTTACATGTAACTGTTATACAGACATTATGGGTAGGGTATAAAAGGTGGACTAGATGGACGTATGTCTTTTATACAACCTCCAATACTATGTTACTATGTAACTGTTAACAGACATTTATGGTAGGGTATAAAGGTTGGACTAGATGACGTATGTCTTTATACAACCTCCAATACTATGTTACTATGTAACTGTTAACAGACATTATGGGTAGGGTTAAAGGTTGGACATAGTGACGTTGTCTTTATACAACCTCCAATACTATGTTACTATGTAACTGTTATACAGACATTATGGGTAGGTATAAGGTTGGACTAGATGCGTTTCTTTATAAACCTCCAATACTATGTTACTATGTAACTGTTATACAGACATTATGGGTAGAGGTATAAAGGTTGGACTATGATGGACGTATGTCTTTATACAACCTCTCCAATACTATGTTCCTATGTAACTGTTATACAGACATTATGGGTAGGGTATAAAGGTTGGACTAGATGGACGTATGTCTTTATACAACCTCCAATACTATGTTTATTATGTAACTGTTATACAGACATTATGGGTAGGGTATAAAGGATGGACTAGACGGACGTATGTCTTTATACCACCTCCAATACTAGTTTACTATGTAACTGTTATAACAGACATTATGGGTAGGGTATAAAGGTTGGACTAGATGGACTTATGTCTTTATACAACCTCCAATACTATGTTACTATGTAAACTGTTATACACAGACATTATGGTAGGGTATAAAAAGGTTGGACTAACGGACGTATGCCTTTATACAACCTCCAATACTATGTTACTCATGTACTGTTTATACAGACATTATGGGTAGGGTATAAAGTTGGACTAGATGGACGATATGTCTTTATACAACCTCCAATACTATGTTACTATGTAACTGTTATATAGACATTATGGGTGGTGTATAAAGGTTGGACTAGATGGACGTATGCCTTATTACAAACATCCAATACTATGTTATTATGTAACTGTATAACAGACATTATGGGTAGGGTATAAAGGTTGGACTAGATGGACGTATGTCTTTATACAACATCCAATACTATGTTACTATGTAAACTGTTTATATAGACATTATGGGTAGGGTATAAAGGTTGGACTAGATGGACGTATGTCCTTTATACAACATCCAATACTATGTTACTATTAACTGTATACAGACATTATGGGTAGGTACAAAGGTTGGACTAGATGACGTATGTCTTATACAACCTCCAAACTATGTTACTATGTAACTGTTATAAGACATTAGGGTAGGGTAATAAAGTGGACTAGATGCGCGTATGTCTTTATACACCTTCATAACTATGTTACTTATGTACTGTTATACGAGACATTATGGGTAGGATATAAGGTTGGACTAGATGGACGTATGTCTTATACAACCTCCAATACTATGTTACTATGTAACTGTTATCAGCAGCTTATGGGTAGGGTATAAAGGTTGGACTAGAATGGACGTATGTCTTTATACAACCTCCAATACTATGTTACTATGTCACTGTTTATACAGACATTATGGTAGGGTATAGGTTTACTAGACGGACGTATGTCTTATACAACCTCCAATACTATGTTACTATAACTGTTATACAAGACATTATGGGTAGGGTATAAGGATGGGACTAGAACGGAAGTATGTCTATATACAACCTCCAATACTATGTTACTATGTAACTCTTTAACGACGTTATGGGTAGGTATAAGGTTGGACAGATGGACGTATGTCTTTATACAACCTCCAATACTATATTACTGTGTAACTGTTATACAGACGTTATGTTAGGTGTATACAAGGTTGACTAGATGGACGTATGTCTTTATACACCGCCAATACTATGTTACTATGTATGTTATACAGACATTTGTAGGGTATAAAGGTTGGACTAGATGGACGTATGTCTTTATTCAACCTTAATTACTATGTTACATAAACTTGTAACCAATATTTAAAATCAAAACATTTTTCCAATTATGGAAAAGTGTATCCGCCTCCCCCCTGGCTCACAGAGCTTTTTAGAAGCTTGAGCATGTGAAAAGGAGGCAGCACAGGGAATCAACAGTCACTTATTGGTTGTGATGTCAGCAGTGACAGCCTTGATTGACAGCATGGGAGGGAGGAGCCAGCTTTCTCTGTATCATTAATAACCTGGTTAGTAATGCAGGTAATAATGTGCTAAATATTCAGTTGGTGTTGTGGGAGGTTATTGTTTTTTAAGGGTCATTAAGTTAATTCCTATATAAATGTCCTCATAGTTGTTTTCTTGTAGACTTTGTAATTTTCCTGTCTGCTGTATATTTCTGTTAAATTCAATGTAATAACATTTGTTCCATAATAAGAAATAAACATAGAGATTGGACTAAAGCTATGTACAACATATGCAGACAATGATCACCACGATGGTCAGTGTTCCCACTGCTAGAGCACTAACGAGACCATGGATAGATCCTCCCTAACACCCGTAAAGAGCAATATTCCAAGACAACAATAGTATAATGACACATCCCATGATTCTACCATTGTTAATATTTACCAATGAATAAATAAAGTTTTAAAAGCTTTTACGAAACCGTATTGTAAAAAAGATAATTAATACCAAAAGAGAAAGGCGGTAGGCATACTGTTAAGACCAGTGGGTGATCAATCGTAGCCACCATGGCTTTTTCTGCATGCCTTTTTAAAGGACAGTCATTGCATTCAATTAAATCAATAACTATCTATTAATTTCCCAGACCAGCCATGCATCTTTCTTGGTAAGTCTAAACATGTAGCCTTTACGGCTAATTCACAGAGATGGATTATGATATCATATGGGGGGGTGGGGGGGTACGGCCCATATCCAGACAGTCTTTTCTCTATTTCTAGATACGCCATATCCAGTCTATTTCTCTATTTCTAGATACGCCCATATCATCGAACTGGGTCATAGTATGGCACATTATATAATCTAGTCATAGTATGGCACATTATTATAATCTAGTCATAGTATGGCACATTATATAACCTAGTCATAGTATGGCACATTATATAATCTAGTCATTTATTTCATGTATAGAGATAACTTGGCCTAAGGGCTGGCAATCTTTTAATCATGAAATCCGTATGATAACAAGGTAACGCCAGAACATAAGTCCAGTGGCCCCTGTACATTATATTTAAACTTGGCAGCAATTGTCCCCCCACGCTGCTTCCTTCTATATGTCATTAAGTCTGGGGAGCTCTTGGTAAACTGGCGCTAACGCGGTTACAGCCCTAACGGGAGAGACATTTCCGTGCCCAGGGGATGTTTCTGCTTCTAGTCATTTGTTTTAACTAAAAGGAGCAAATGTGATTTAACCAAACAGCACCGACCTGCAGAAAAACATTATACACCGGGAAAGTCCGACAGTCCAGATGGTTAAAACTGCAACTCTCATCCTTTACCTGGTTACAGTTAAGAAGATCAACATAAACATGTCATGAATGAATGACTAAAGCTGGGTACACACACATTGCAGATTTGCAGCCATTGACAGACAGATTCCATCTTCATCATAAAAAGCACACACACAAGCTGATCTTTCTTGTATATAGGGAGATCAACAATCACTATCAACAATCACTATCAACAATCAAATCACTATCAACAATCACTATCAACACTATCAACAATCACTATCAATCACTATTAACAATCACTAACAATCACTATCAACAATCACTAACAATCACTATCAACAATCACTAACAATCACTATCAACAATCACTAACAATCACTATCAACAATCACTATCAACAATCACTATCAACAATCA